>BSYO01000014.1:3662535-4070035 GCA_033239525.1 Nepenthes gracilis | reverse complement strand
TCTATTTGTATTTTCAAAAGTCTTGGTGGAGCTGTCAATGTATGGAGAGATGATGAGGGTGTCCAAACGAGATCGGCGTGGATTTGACATTTCATGCATTTTCTCACAACATTCTAATAGTCCCTTTCCATTGTTGGCCAATAATATCCTTGACGCAATATCTTCTTGGCCAGCATTTGACTATTGTCATGACCACCGTAGATGCTGGAGTGTGCTTCTTTTAGTAAACTAACCTTCTTCTCGAGTGTTGCACCCAAAAAGTACACTGTAGAAAGATTGCTTGTACAAAACGTCCTCTAACATGACAAAGTGACGTGATAGGTCATGCAATGCCCTCCTTTGTTTGTTGAAGTGTGGGTAAGTTTTACTGGGTACGCCTTATATACTGCTTTTGGATTCTATATGAACCCATGGATCGTGACAAGTCGTTACTACTAGCAATGACTTCCTCTTTCATTACTTCATCCTTTCCATATCCTTCTCCCTTGTTCTCAGTTACTCATCAAATGGCACTCAGTTTATATCTTTAAGTTCGATCATTGACAAGGTTCAAAGAAAGGGTGGGCCATTGATAAAGAATCGATTCCAAACCACAATGCTAGCAGATGGTGGGATTGTAGCTGCATACTTATCCCAATGCACTCCCTCTACTTGTTTGTTAGTGGAGTTCTTTCATCCCTCTTCTTTTTTCCGGGCTGTCCCATTAGAAAGCCTGCCAGTCTCTTACAAGCCATCGGGGGGGTATGCCTAAGCTAGTTCCGTTCCAGTCTACGGGTAAAAGAAATCCATCAGGCAAGTTATCGATCAAGAGTGTTTTTAGGAAGCAGACAAGGGAAATCCAGGTAGAGTTGCTTTTCTTCGTTCAGCCAGTTCCATCCCTTGAGAGAGAAATTCCTAATCTTTGCGAGCCATTTCCGGGCCTTCTCGCTAGGAGTTCTATTACATCTATTGGAATCAATCTTCAGTGTAAGGCAGTGTCAGTACTAAGTGCTTCGATAGCAGCAGGCCAGGAATTCTTTTACATTTAGTTTGAGGGGTAGTTCCAGGTGGCTTCCCTGTGGTGAGTACTAAAATAGGGATATGGATAGGGAGTCTCAGGGTTTCAATCAAGCTATTTTTAGCTCTTCTCCCTACGTTTGAAAGCTGGTTGGTTATAAGTAGGCTCCACGGGCAAATCTCTTTTCGAAAGTACAAGCGGGATAGTCAACAAGAGCAGCAAATTTCTCTTACTAAGGAGCTCCCTAATCCAGCCCAGTAAAGACCCCTTACTTATAGGTATTCCCTATGATGATGCCCTATCCACCCCTACTGTTTATAGAAGGAAGAGAAAATCTTTCTTCTTCACCGCTAACCATGAGTTCACATTCCTAGCCGCCCAAAAGTGGAGTTCCGAATAGCTTATTGGGAAGAAGCTTAGCCTTAGTTTACAATCATTCCCTAGTCTTTCCCATATCCTATTCCTATTCTAGCTGGGATCTTCTCATTTTTCAACTCATAATAAGTACAGCATAGAAAAAGAGCTTTAGCCTTAGTCAAGAAGCATTCCCCTAGTAGCATTTGAGTCCCCTTTCCTCGCTTTCTAAAAAAAGTGGCAATCTTGATGAAAGTAGCTGCTTTAAATTGGGGAAGCTTTCAGTTACTTACTTTATTCTCTTTATAATCTTTCCTGGGAATCAATCTCTTTTGTCGGACTGGGTATTTACTTCTCTTTCATCCCTTACGCTATGGCCCCTTGGGTTCAGTTCTGCCCCAAAAGAAATAATTGACTTGGTTTTCTTCCTAGTTACGCCTTATCTTAATGCCCTCTTCCTAGCGAGTGAATGCGGAATGATTGAACTTCTAGCTTAAAAGGCCTCTTTTCTTTCCTTTGCTTCTCTTGAGCTGGCTCGATTTGGGAATTCTTCCCTTCTATTTATTGATCTCCTTGAGCTGGGAACTCCAAAACCATTTCCTTCTTTCTAAATTACCAAATCTCGCATCCAACCTCGGTCTTTTTGGCACAGGGGATAATCTTCCTTATGGGTTAGCTGAACCGCTTTCAAAGGCTTGATTACCTCTTTCATCTAGCTAGGGCGCTAAGGTAGTTCATTCGGGTAGCGGTAACCCCGCTTAGAGCTCTCTTTCGACTAGAAGGTTTGAGATAGCATTTTCAATAGCTGCAGCTTGCTAACAGCAGAAAGGAAAGAAGATCTAAGCCTGAAACTCCTAGTAAAGTCGTCTGCGACTTCCACTACAGGAAAAATAAAGGGCAACTGCTCTCGCATCAGCAATGCCACACCACATTTCTTCTCTTACTCGAAAGGATTTTTTAAAAAAACCTCCCTCCCTTTTGCTAAGGAAAGCCTTAAAAGCAGGAAAAGCAAGCTATTTGATTTTAACAACGGGCTTTTCTTTTTACGATCTTACCTTCCAAAATTAGACTAATGAAAGCATTCTTAGCCATGCTAGACTAACTACGAAAAAGGGGCCTAGCCTATTGGGCCCTTCTATTGCTCCTTATCCTAGAGACTCTTCCTAGTGCTAAGAACTAGGATTAGAATCAAAGTTTCAACCCGCTGAAAGAAAGTGGAAAGCTCGCAGGCCCTGACTGATGGTCGTTCCTAGGCCCAGCAACGGATAAACTAGTATAGGTCGTAGGAGTAGCAAGGTACATTCGAAAGCCAGATGTTGATCTCATTGCCCTCTAAAAGAGGCATTCGAAGAATCTCCAACCTAACACCAGCAGCGGTAGATCCAGGGGTTTAGTTTATCAGTCGATTGCCCTCTAAATATGGCTTCATGAGAAAACTGGATGAATTAACTACCAGGCCGCTTTCCAACTACTGAAATGGGATCAACTGTAACCCCTGTTACCTTCGCTGGCATACTTCACACTGGAATCAGAACATGCGCTATGAACGAAATCTCTTTGATCACGTTAGGCCACTACGTACTGTATAATTCCTTTAAGATGAGAGAATTTCGTGAATTGTGTTTAACTCAAACGTCGTTCGCTTTTTTTTGGGTGGGAAATTCTATATGACCCAATATATCTGACAAGTCGCTAAAAATAGTTTGACGCTAGGATGATAAAAAGCTTGAAGGCCTAGTATACTGCGATGTGTCATTTGAGGTGGTATTGGAAGCATTTGTCCTATATGCGCAAATAGAAATCCTAGTATCTGGAACAAAGAATGGACAAGCGAAAAATGAGTTCACCCTTTCCAAGTGTGATTTTATGTTATGTATGGCCGTCATAATCCACTTGCTTTGTAAGCCTACTAGATTAGTGACCGATGTGGGAAAGGCTTCTTTCTGAACTACTCATTTTCAAATGATATCGAATCAAAAGGCCTAATGAATTGGGATTTTCCTATTGGGCCAGATCATTTGTGATTCGGTGATTAGTCCTTGAATTTTGAAAGAATACGCAAGAAAGCACTTTGAATTAACTTTTTTTGTCTTGGTCCCAATTCAATAATAAACAAGTTCGAACTAATTGAGCTTGATCTCTCCCTTGGTTGGAATACGGGCTAACTCCTCAGGATAGGAAAGAAAGACTATACGAATGACTCGTACAACGGATTAGCAATCATTAATTCGCAGTCAAGTCATTAGTTAATGGTTCAAATTTATCTTGAATTTTTACTAAATTTTAGCTCCGATTAGCCAAGGACCAGATAAACAGGTCCCTGAATGACCGCTCAGTGATAAGGGCAGGTTCTTATGGGTTACTCACCCGTCCGCCGCTGGAAATACCACTTCTTTATCAGAGTAGTTTCTACTCTATCTTCTCGGAGTTCATTCTCTGGGTAACTTTTTTGGTAAATCCTCAATCGAATTTCCATCCAATATTCTTTTTTTAAGAAACAAAACAGAAGATTTTGTATCTAATTGATACATCATTGTATTAGAATCAAAATTGGCAAGTGTACTTGATCCCTTTCTTTTCTTGGTGTTGTTTATTGTTAATGCTTCTAAGTATTATTGTTCTAATACTTAGTTTGTCTCATAAATTTGATCATACTATCAATTTAGCGTGGAATATAATCGGCTGAAGCTGGAGTCCCAAAACTGCAGTTGCACAATTTCTAAAATTTGACTAAACCGTTGACTATATGATCACCAAACCGGCCCAAATTCGGTATTCATCTAGCTTAACATCTTACCTATGTCGTGACCAAATGGCTCATGAAAATGAGATGGACTGGTCAGTAAACGGGTCCATGAACAGCAAGAGGTCTTGCTGAACTGTATCAGAATGCAGTTGGTAATCAGCGTCTGAACCGGGTCCGAACCGGGCTCCAAATTGGCCAAGCCAGCCATGATATAAACTTAAGTGCCTTAAAATAATGTTCAATTGTCATCCTGTAAAATTCGACCACAAATTGATCATGAACTGGTCGCCAAACTAGCAACCAGAGTCGGTTGTATCAGAAAATACTAAAGTAGAATGCTTATTTGCAGATTATGACCCGAACCAGCTAAGAAATTAACTTGAACTGGCTAAGAACCGAATATAAACTTAAACATAAGTCTCTTAGCTGTAATACGATTCCTTGGACTAGCCAAAAACGGGTCTTGAGTTGGCTATAAAATCGGAAATAGCAGAACAAGTCCCTAAGTATCCTTACTGATGTTAAATTGGCAGGTTGGGAAAGAGAGACTGAACCGGACCAAATTCGGATAAACCTGGTGCCGACTCGACCAATGTATAATCTACTAAGACTAATCTAGTTACTAGTAAAACCGCTACCTCAAACTCCCTGGGATGAGTACTAAACCGGCCTCCTAAACTAGACCAAATTGGGTTCAGCAAGTTTAACATTGAACTTGACAGCTTGAAGAAATAAATCAACCTGGCCTTGAACCGGTTGAACCAGCACCGACCCGACCAAATTATCAAGTACTAAGGTTAAGATGTCCCCCTACAAAATTATGGCCAAAAATACCTTCGGAATAATGTTGAACCAGGCCCTCGAAGCTGCCAAGTCCTTCCATTAGCCTTCTAGCACATGCTGGAATTAAGGCCGTAAACCGGTCTGTCTCGACTTTTAAACTGGATAAATTGATACCCAAATATTTATTAAGATAATATAGAAAAATAATAACATATTTACAGTAAAATTTAAGACCCGAACTGACCCCCGAACAGGGCCCCGAGCTAGTTGAACGGACCGGCTAGCAATTCAGTGAACCAGATTATCAAGCTAGTTTATAAGTGTAGAAAGATTAAGTTGGACCGACCCACGGATCAACCTTTAATTTGACGCCGAATCGGAAATCAAGTCCTTAAGAAATTGTACTAAAAATTGACTAAGGGAATTGGCCGAGTAAACCTTGGAATTAAGTACTGAGTCAATAGTAGAATTAGCTGAATATATCACATATTAAAACTACGTTTTAATATATATTTAAGAAATTAAGGTTAAAGCCGTTAAAATGGATAATGCATTGATTTCTATTACAATTTATGGTTTGTTATTAATTATCAAGTTTTGATTGCCTGTTTTGATATTATGGAAATTTACATGGGAACTTTGTATGGCCATTGTATTAATTTTTGTTATTTATTACCATATGGTATGATCTTATGTTCAATAAAGATGTTATAGAAGTTTCGTAAGATTCAAAGAATGATAAGCATCTTTTCCTGGAATGGAGAGAATTAAGTAAAGAAACATGAAGAATAAGATAAAAGTTTCTATAAAGAAGTTTTCAGGTTTTGAGAATAAGTATGAAATTGGACTAATGAATTATCTCAGCAAGTAATATTCTCTGGCATGTCATAGATATTACAGTGAGAAACTCAAGGATTATCCTAGCTGCATATTGTAGCAAGCATACCTTGCCATGCCTTAGTATATTATGGTGGAAGATCGGTGTCTGATAATTCAGTTTAGTTTATCAGTTCAGTATCGCTGAGGTGATTCTGGCCCCGTCTACTGAGAGATAATAGGTAGTACTATCTTATTTTCGGAATTTAAATAAGGAAGAAAGTATCGCTGTATTACGCGATTTTGGCTTTGATTGTGTGCAGTAACACAATCCATACATCGATCAACTGCTCTTTTAGTTGGTAAAGCCTATTAGTCCTAATCCCTAAAGATAGATATTAAAAGGACAAATGAGAATTAAAAATCAGAAAAGAGTAATCAAAAGTTCATACATATCCTCAATCCTCTGATTTATATGTTTATTTTAAGTACAAATGTGCATATCTTTGTTTTATTTCTACCTTGTTGAGCATTTGGCTTACTCACTGTTTTCCTAATCCCTCAGATACAAGACACGTTTTGGTATCAGGTGAATCAGGAATGAAGTTAGAAGATGTTTAGAATCAAATGTTAATGAAATGTAATGTATTAGAAAAACTTTGTACTCCGTCTTGTATTAAATAAATATATGTATTTACCATGTCGATATTTGGTGTTGATCATTTAGTCATGTTTCGCAAATTATTATGGATATTATTAGTGTTTCCGTCGAATTGTATGGAAATAATTTTTGGGTCCTAGTAGTATTTCTATAGAATCTGACGTCATATTTAGCTTATATGGGGTTGGGACCATTTGATATGACATCTTATGGATTCTGTATATAAAAATGATATATTTATGGACTTATGTGTAGTATGACGTCTCATTAACTGTAAATGAGGACGTAGGACGTCACAGCAAATCATAATTAATCGAGATCAAATGACACTGAGAAGTTCGACATTTGGAAAATTTACTAAAAATAAAATACGTGGACTTGAAGACTGTTATCCGTTTAAGGATATCGGTAAAAAACAAAACTTCAGATTTAAGGGTCCATGGCAGCAAAAATTTTCGAAGTACTTAAATAAGAATTTAGCAACCCTAAATAATATGAAATGTATATATACACGTGGTACAAGGAGGGACACACACCCAGCTGCTGAATGGAATATATCGGTGAGGACTAAACTAGCTCCACGGCAGCACTAAAATCTTCTCAATATGCAGCCCATTTCAACACCAGATTTTCAATAATTTAATAGGAAAACAATGCACATGGCAGCCTAAAATTAAGATGAATTATGAATTTAGCAAAGGCACACGGCCACACCAGTCGCACATGAGTTCAGCTGCCACTTGGCAGCCCCACTTCCAAATTTCCTATAGAAAATCAGCACACACATCACGTCTGCTACTTCATAACTATGGCAGCTTGATATAAAGAGAGAAGCTGCAACACGGCAGCTCATGAAGCTTGACAAATTTAGCCAAATTTGCAGCAAAGTAAAAACAGCATACACATCAGCTAAATTACTCACCAATTAAAGCCTACCATTAGGCAAAGTCCCAAACTGCCAAACAAACTGGATGACTCAGCCTCCTTCATCCTGTGCTGGCAGCCGGCTCGTGGGTTTCTTTTATTTAAGCCACGTAGGGCTGGTGTAGAGGGAAGAGAGGAGAGACAAAACCTGAGAAAGTTAAGGAAATATTGAGAGGAAATAAACCGTGAGGAGATAAAGCAGAAGGAAAATAAGAGAGAAAGCAGAGGAGGAACCGAAGACAGTAAGGGGAAAGTCAGCTAAAATTTGGCAAGTGTACTCGATTCCGTTCTTCCTTTGGTGCTGATTATTGATCATTCTTTCAAGTATTATTGATCTAATTGCCTTGTGTTAATTTCTTGCTTATATCATCATTTTAGCATAGGTTACACTTGGCTGAAAATTAAAGGCAGAATTCAGGGGCAGAACAGCCTTTGTGACTTGACTTATTCGGTGACCAAATGGTCTCCAAATAATCTCAAATTTGGTATACAGCAAACTTAATATCTCACCTAAGTCGTGACCAAATGGCTCCTAGAAATGAGCTGAAATGGTCCCTGAACAGGCCCTTGCATCAGTAGCAGACCAAATTTTGACAGTTTGATAACATCCGAATTTGCAGCCTAGGAACCGGGCTTCAAATTGGCCAAGTCGGCCATTGTATAAACTTAAGTACCTTAGAATGATGTTCAAGAGTTAACCTGAAAAATTGGACCCCAAATTGGTCACGAAATGGTCCCCAAAACAGCAACTGAAATCTGCTGCAATAGAAATTGCCGAAGCAGATTCTGGTTTATGGATTATGATCCGAACCAGCTGTAAAATCAACTTAAACTGACCAGGAACCAAACATATTATTAAATAAGAGTCTCTTGGGTGTAATTTGACTTCTTGAACCGGTCAAGAACCGGTCTTAAATTGGCTATAAAAATCGGAATATCCAAAGTGGTCCCTGAAGTACTCTGCTGATGCTGAATTGGCAACTTGGGAAAAGTGAACCAAATTGGACCCAATTTGATTGAACCGGCAGCCAAAATTTTTCCAAGAATGTTAAGAAAATATCAAAGTGTCAAGCTACAAAATTGGGCTTGAAATAACCCCTGAAGCGGACCCTTGAATCAGCAACAAAATCTGCCAAGTGACCTTGTTGATGCTAAACATTGCATCATATAAAACCGAGTTAAACCGTCCCAATCAGTGCCCAATTTATCTTAAGAATGTTAAGATAATGTTAAAGTATTAGCATGTAAAATTTGACCTAAATTGGACATCGAACCGACCCTAAACCGGCCACCCGACCAAGTCGGAACCTTTCTTTGTTGATGAAATTTGGGTAATTTAAACCAGCCATTAAATAAGCCGTAAATTGACCACCAAAATAGATAAATTATCCTTGTTAATGTAAGTTTCTAACCTGCAAAAATAACCCCATATCGCCCTCTTGAACCGGGTAAAATATTGTCCTGAACCGGTCCTCAAACCGGGCCCTAAACAGCCAAGACGGACTGGCCAACACATGCTGAATTTCAGCTTATGGGTATACCTTGAACCCGGAACTGGTTCATAAATGATGAAAATTAATGAATGGACCGACCCTTGACTCAACCATTAAATCGGTCATGAATCGATAACCGTGTCCGTAAGTGATTATTTTAAAATTAATTAAGGAAATTAACCCGAATTGACCTCAAACTGAATATCGAACCGGCATCCAAACCAACCAAATGTATCATGATAAATATGAATTTTTGCATATGCAAAAGTTTAGTGATAAAGCTATTAAAACGGACAATGCATTGATTTTTGTTATAAGTTATAGTTTGTTTGAATTATTGCATCTTATGTTCGATACTATGGAAATTTGTATGGAAGCTTTGTAAGTTTAATTTTTGATTTGGATAAGTATTTTCTCCCAGAATGGAGAAAATAAAGGAATAAAAACTATGAACAATATGAAAGTTTCCATATAAAGTGTTAAGCATAAATTAAGAAATTGGACTAAGAATTTTATTTCAGCTGATATTCCCTAGTATGCCACTGATATTACAGTGAAAATTAAAGTATTACTCTGGCCGTGTATTGGAGCGGGTGATGTCCTTAACACGCCTTGGAATATTACAGTGGAAACTCGAGGGCTGCCCTGGGCCATGGGGGAACTTTTGGTGGCATTTTTGTTATTTGGCCTTGTATACTAGGTTATAAGTATACACCCATTCGGAAAATTTGAAATTTGGAAAATTTGGCCTTAGATTGTGTGGTATAACACAATCCTTTCCTCGGTTGACCGCTTTGTTAGCTAGTAAGGTTTACTAGTTTTAGTCCCTAAAGATAAATGAAAAGTAAGAACTCAAGATAAAAGTTGAAGGTTCATCCATGTTTGATATGAATTATATTCTCCTGATATTTGTATATGTCAATTTTGAGTATAAAAATATACATGTCTTTGTTTCTTTGTATCTTATTAAGTATTTGGCTCACTCACTTGCCGTTGTTTTTCCCAACCCCTCAGATGGAAGGTACAAGTTGGCATCTAATGGTTAGAGTGGCACAGCAGAAGGTGATTAGGATCGGATGATGATAAATTATAAATTTGATGTAAAAATGTACTCCATCTTTTAATGAATAAATATGTATTTATACAATTTGGTATTGATCAATTGATTGCGCTTCTGCAAAATCTTTATGGTGATGAATTTTGGGTCCTAGTAGTATCTCTAACGAATTTGACGCTATATTTTTGTCATACGGAGTTGGATGGATCCTATGTATAATAATGATATATTATGGACTTATATATAGTATGACATCTCATTAAGAGTAAGTAAGAACGTGGGATGTCACTACACTTATAAACTAGCTTGATAATCTGGTTTGCTGAATTGCTAGCCGGTCCATTCAACTGGCTCGGGGCCCGGTTCGGGGGTCGGTTCGGGTCTTAAATTTTACCATAAATATTTTATTATTTTTCTATATTATCTTAATAAATATTCGGGTACCGATTTATCCGGTTTAAAAGTCGAGACGGACTAGTTTATGGCCTTAGTTCCAGCATGTGTTGGAAGGCTAATGGAAGGACTTGGCAGCTTCAGGGGCCCGGTTCAACATTATTTCGAAGGTATTTTTGGCCATAATTTTGTAGGGTGATATCTTAACCTTAGTACTTGATAATTTGGTCGGGTCAGGTACTGGATCAACCGGTTCAGGGCCGGGTTGATTTATTTCTTCAAGCTGTCAGGTTCAACATTAAACTTGTTGAACCCAGTTTGGTCCAGTTTAGGAGGCTGATTTAGTACTCATCCTAGGGAGTTTGAGGTGGCCGTTTTACTAGTTTATACATTGGCCAGGTTGGCTACCGGTTTATCCGAATTTGGTCCAGTTCAGTCTCTCTTTCCCAACCTGCTAATTTAACAATAGTAAGGGTACTTAGGGACTTGTTCTGCTATTTCCGATTTTATGACCAACTCAAGACCCGTTTTTGGTTGGTCTAAGGAATCATATTACAGCTAAGAGACTCATGTTTAAGTTTATGTTCGATTCCTAGCCAGTTCAAGTTAATTTCTGAGTTGGTTCAGGTCATAATTTACAAAGAAGCATTCTGCTTTAGTATTTTCTGATACAACTAATTCTGGTTGCTGTTTTGGCAACCAGTTCGTGATCAATACGGGGTCAAATTTTACAGGGTGACACTTGAATATTATCTTAAGGCACTTGAGTTTATATCATGGCCGGCTTGTCCAATTTGGGGCCGGTTCAGACCCTGTTCAGAGGCTGATTACCAACTGCATCCTGATATAGTTCAGCAAGACCTCTTGCTGTTCATGGACCCGGTTTACTGACCGGTCCAACTCATTTTTATGAGCTATTTGGTCATGACATAGGTAAGATATTAAGCTAGTTGTATACCAAATTTGGGCCGGTTTGGTGATAATTTGGTCACTAGTTCAGCCGAATTTCAAAAACTATGCAATTGCAGTTTTGGGGCTCCAGTTTCAACCGATTATATTCCATGCTAAATTGATAATATAATCAAATTTATGAGACAACTAAGTGTTAGAACAATAATACTTAGAAGAATTAACAATAAACAACACCAAGAGAAGAAAGGGATCAAGGACACTTGCCAATTTTTCAGCTAAATTCCCTTGCTATTTTCAGTTCTCCTTCCTCTGCCTCCTGAATCAATTCTGTTTCTCCTTCTACTTTCTGATTTTTCTTTTTGTTCTTACCCGACTTTTCTCTCCTTTGTCTTACTTATTCTCTTTATTAAAGTGTTGAGTCATCCCCAAATTAATTTGGGGATGCCACTTGCCCCTTATTGGTGGCAAATTCTCAGTTAATCTCCACGTTGAATCAGCATAGCATGGCTGATTTGAGGGCTTCCTTTTTATGGGAGCTTCTTTTTACATGTGTTTGGTCCTTTAATTTGCTACGTGTTTCCTCTCTTTCCATGCCAAAATTCATCCCTTAATTAATTTATTTAATTGGTAAATTAATTAGGAAATGTTTGGAGTGCTGAAATCAGCATTGCTGATTTTTTTTTTTGCTGATGCCGTAACCCTTTTCCCCTCTTTTCTCTATATTTTTGATTAGGTGTTGTGTACCGTGGGTGTGTGTGGGACCTTATGTCATATATGAATTTTCTTGAAAAATTTAGGAATTGGATTGAGAAATTGAGCTGCTTTGTTGATATGGGCTGCCGTGGACCCCTTTGATTTGCTGAATTTGGTTTCTACTTTGTGCCGTAGCAAATTACATGCTGAATTCCTAGTGTTCAGCTAAGTACAAGGCTCCGTTGTGTGTGTTTGTGGGTTGGAATATATTAATTTTTATTTGATTAACTTAATTTATATTATATTTAGTCAATCAGTCGTGAAGAACGCGAAATCAGGGAAGAAGACCGTTGCTAGTCGAGGATGGTCATGTGGGTCAAACTGGGCTTGGCACACTTGAGGCCTGTCCTTCAGGCGGTCGACTGATCATGCTTCCAGTCAATGGAAGCGTTAACCGTCTTGCATGATTCCGGCCAACGGAATCGTTAACCATCTTGAGCTCAAGTGGGCTGTCCTGTACTTGGGTTTCTCTTGACTCATTGGTGTTTCAACCAGTCAACGGTTGGCATTGACCGTCTAGGCGCTAATGGGTCGTTGTGTATTTGGGTCGTTCGTCCTTCTTGGGCTAACCAATTACTGGTGCACCCATCGCTTACAAATTTTTTTAGTGAATAAACAAGAAACATTTGTTTTAAGTGTTTATTTAGTATAATATAGTATTATTTATCAATTAGAAAAATAATAAATTATAATTTTTGTTTACGTGCTTTATTGTGATGTGCTCTCATTTCTAAAAATATAGCATGTCAGCATGTCTGTGCTCCATGTTGATGTCCATACTTCTTAGGTTGTAAGTGGGAAAAACTCACTAACTCTTGCTTGCTATTGATTGTGGTACTTAATCAGAGGGGAATAATGGTTATATCATGGTTACTGCTAATGGTGGGTTGAACCAGCAGAGAGTTGCCGTAAGTGATGGCTCTAATTTCCACTGTTACTTTCACATTTTCACCTCCTTTGTGAGAGAAAATAAAAATACTAGTTTGCCCTTTTTTGCCTCAAGACATTTATTTGGATTTTGATAGGTCTGCAATGCTGTTGCTGTTGCTCGATTACTTAATGCAACTCTTGGTGTTCCCAAGTTTATGTACAGCAGTGTTTGGAAAGATGCAAGGTATTGTTCTGCATCCTTGTTTGCTCCCTTGTTCTTCCGTCTATCAGCTACTTTTGCTCCTTTTATTTGCATTGTTTTTTATGCAAACAGAGTTGATGTTATATTTTTCCGAGGAGATTACATGCCAATTGTGTCTTCATTTTGGGGACGTATGTGTTCTACACATGGATGAAAATACCGGTATCGATAATGATGTCAATATCTGTATTAGTATCGGCCCCAACAATATAAGTAACATACATATTTAATTATATGTATTAGTACCGGCTATATCCGAAGGATTAAATTTCTAAGAATCGTAAATTGATAGGGCCACATCGGCTGATATAACCACCAACTATCAGTCATATCAGTCAATATTTTGAATATCTACTGATATATCTAGATATATTGCCGATATGATAACATATTGTAATATTGTGATAGTATTGAGAAATATCAGTATTAAGGATGCCCAATAGCAATACCTATTGGTTGATATTTACAATATTGGTTGATGTTTTGCATCTATGGTTCTGCATAGCTTTGTGAATATTTGGACTTTAAATCATTAAATATGTTGCCTTTGGTAGTGCATGCTGATCATGTACTAAGATCATTCAGTTCCATAGATTTGCGTCTTTTCAAATGAATTGAAGTTTTGTTGTCTATGTATTTGTTTTTCTGTTTTTTCCTTCAACTATTAGCTTCTATAGCATTAGTGCTTATGATGTAGAGCTCAATATGCTAGGTTTTTGGTCGCTCCCTTATTAGTCCCATACCCATTAGAAGTGTTGTTTTGATTCCGAAGCTATTAGAGATTTTCGCTCAAAGTTTGCAAAATGTTCACTCAAATGACACTGTTAACTATAGGTTTGCTCAATGTTCATTCGAATGAAAGCTAGCACCTAATATGTGCACAAAGGGCTCTTGTGTGTGGTCTGTATAGTCATTCGCACGTGTTGAGTGCATGAATGATGCTCATGCGTGGCACATACTGCTCGCATGATGCATGTTGGTGTACCTTTGTTGTTATAAAAGGTCCTACGTGATTTTTAGGACAAGATCAAATATCATTTTAGCGCAAATGAGTGCCACACAAAAAGATAGATGGGAGAAAGGAGAGTAGAGAAAGAGACTTGACATCCAATTGAGATTTGATTCAAGTTTCATTATTCGCCAAGTTCGGGTACGTTACTTTAGTCTTGTTTTTAGGATATATTACCTTTTGGTTTCTTGTTTCTCAATATATTCTTCTTTTGTGGGTTGGTTGGAATGTTGGGATTATTTTCAATCGATCATACATATGAGTTGTTGTGGATGGATCTCAGAAGGGGTCGTATTTACAATCGGATATTTTTATAGTAGATTTTTTCAGAATTTATCATGTACTTTTTCTTGGTTGAGAAAGGTTTTCACGTTAAATATTATTGTGCAACTATGTATTGGGTTGTGTATTGTTGTTTATTGTGCTCTCAAGGTGTTCAGTGGCTGATGATTGGTGGGAGGATTCGATGATTCTTTCTATTGTGTCGGCTATGTGTATGTTTTTGTTCTCAAGGAATCCCAAGAGATAGTATTAGAGTATAGATCTTATGGGTTGTAAAACTAAAATTTGATGGTGCTGATGTCAAAGGGTTTGCCATTCTATATTAAGCAATATAACGAGCAAAATAAATTATTTTTTTGGCAAGAAAGAGTGATGAATATTTTGACTCATAAAGAAATGTTAAAAGCACTAAGAAAGAAGACAGATAAGCCAAGAGGATGAAGAATAATAAGGAGTAAGATATAAGGAATCTTGTTAATTGTACGATCATGTTATATTTTGCGGACAATACTTTTCATGAAGTTATCAATTTGTTAGATCTAGCGAAGGTTTGGATAAAGGTTGAGGGTTGGTATAAGTTCAAATTTTTGACAACGAGGTTGTATGTGTAGGAATAATTCTATGGCCTTCAGTTGTCGGATAGGGAAAGTTTTAAAAAGCATTTGGATGTGTTCAACCACATTTTAACGTAAACATTGGTGCTTAATAAGAAGATCAAGGATGAAAATTAAGCATTGGTGTTTTTGGTTTCTTTGCTAGCCTCGTACGATTATATTGTCGTCACATAACTGTTTGGAAAGGACATGCTCAGTTTCGATGAGGGTATTGCTTGTTTGCTTATGAATGTATTTAGGCAAATGTGAAGTAATGAGGCTTTGAGAGAGCGGAGTGCCTTGGTGTCTACTAGCGACTAGTGGCATGGGAGACCAAAGGAGAGAGGCGACAAGTCAAAGATGAGTAACAATCGGTCCAAACTTAAGGATATCGAGTTTTTTTTATTGTGGTAAAAAGGGCACCATGAATCGTGATTGTTTCAAGCAAAAGTAGAAGGAGAATGGTAGTGAGCACCAAGAGAATAGGAATCATGACGGCAATGATTGGATCTCTATCGTTACATACAAAGACCTTTTAGTAATTAATGTGAGGAAGACACAGAGCACAAGGCCATGAGCGAGTAGGATGAGGAATAGTGGATCCTCATTTGCATGCAACATTGAGAAAGCCCCTATTTACCTCTTATATGCCTAAGAACTAAAGGATATTGAAGATGAGAAATTGTAACTTATTAAGGGTAGTTAGCACCAGAAACCTTTGCTTGCAGATAAGTAACGGGATGAAGCTCACGTTAAAGACCATGCGACATGCTCCTGATGTGAGATTAAAACCGACAAGCTTGACAAGGAGGTTTTTTGCATGACTTTCAGTAAAGGCCAATGAAAGCTCACTAAATGCTTCTCGATTATGGCAAGGTAGGGTAAGTGATCATGTCAGTAATTGATGGAGGTTTTGATTGCCAAGGGCGATGCCAAGGTAACCAATAAGAGGTTTGGTCAATGTGACAAGTGAAAATCAATGAGGAGTGCAAAGGGGAGGAATGCTGCCATAGTAAAGATGCCAGATGCCAGAGGGGATTAATAATACTCCAAGTATTTCGCTTGAGTGGAAGAGAGTATTGTTCAAACTTGTTAAGGCCGAAAGCCGGTGTCACAGCCCCGGACCAAAGTAGGTCCTATTAATAATTAACAATAATTGTAACCCTCAAAATAAAATCCTAAAATAAGGACACTTAAATGTGACACACAAATTCGGGTCGGACTTGATAAAATATCCACTCATATTCCAAGAGTAATCACAATGATAGGTAATAATAAATACCATTACAAGATTGCTTCAAACTACCCGTTTGGGCAAAATAATCATGACTTTCTTGAATGACTGCAAGGAAAGAGTGACTTTTTAAATAATACAAATCAAATGCCACAACTTACAAATCGTGGAAATAATCCAAATTTTGATTTTCATAACAATAAAACATACTAACACCGACCCATTCTTCGTACAATGGTACCAAAATATATCTAATGCAATTATGATTTAATTACAAAACTAATACTCACAAAATATAAGTCAAGTTTCTACCAACGATCACGTCTAAGCTCCCTGCAAGACACCCAAAGCCCACTAATCTGAATGGGTAAAAAACAATGAAAACATGAGTTGAATTCTTAGCAAATATTAATATATCATATATAACAAATAGTGTGTCTAAAATCAGAGCAAAGTGACATTAATAAAATAAAATTCATAAAAGCTGAAATCTGAATATTCGATATATCAAACTAACGAATGTCCGAATGTGGTTTCGTACTAAAAAATATAACCCAAAAACGAAGGCTAAATGTTCTAAATGTACGAAACCAATCAAATTCGATATCCAATCAATCTGCGATTGATACCTGCAAATCTTAAATTGAAATATCAAGTATCCAAATCACATGTAGGTAAAATATATCAAAAATCTAAAATATGTTCAAATCGAAAAATCAAAGATCACAAGACTGACTTTGAGGATGGGTTACTCCTATTCCCGATAACCTTAGGCCATATCACTATTATTTACACCCATAGGCTGACTGTCTATATATTCTCTCCTATAGACGGAGATAAGTCCACTTTATCTTGCCACCCGTGGATATAGGGTGCAATCTTCAAGTTTGTCTGAATATATTAAGACGTCCAAATATATTAGATCCATTTAATTCCTTACGATGGTTTTCATAAAATACAAACCGAGGAAGGTCTCTATATCACAATCCAAAACTTTTCCTATCTAACGGAAAAGTACGAAACTTCCACTCAAGAAGATCAAATACAAAGCTTTCCATCTAGAGGAAAGTACATATATCGAATCGAATACACAAAGAACCCTGACCCAAGTACATGCATTGATAACATATGTACGACCCATATACAAGTTTTCGTGACTTTTCATTTGTAAATATGCTTATACAAAAACATAATATCCCAAAATATATTCTGATTTCCACAAAACAAGCCAAAGTTCTCAAATAATAACAAAACTAGAGCAAAATTCCAAGACAACCAGTAAGAATGGCATGCATGCAGGAGGAACTAAAATAGGGTGAGTGAAATGAATGCATGTACATTAAATTCACCACACGTAAATAAAATTAAATGGAAATTGAAATAAACTAAGAATAGGGTATAAGGATATTTGTCTCAATCTTTAATCTTACAAATCTGACCAAAAGATTCCCGTAAGAATATTTACCTTAACCTCTAATCTTACAAATTTGACCAAAAGATGTCTCGAAATTCCTCTTCTTCTCTTCCTCTTTGTCACGTCCCAATTCTCGATCCCGTAATTAACACTTAACCAAATAATTATTAGTTAACCCAAAATATACATTTAATTAACATTCGAACGCAAACTCCATGTTGATATCTCGACCAATTACAATAATTAAATGCAATATCATACATAGGATGCAAAACATGTGCTATATCTCATATAGCTCCAACACTAACCTAACCGATGTCAGACCTTACGTAACGAGTGATGCCTATCCAAACATAATCAGAGTACACAAATCTATAAAAATAAAATCATAAATTGTAGCTGCTGGACAGTTAATATACATATCGACAAACGGAAATTATAACACCAAAAACCGACATTCAAAATTCTACAACTACTCACCGAAATTTGAACATCAACTAATCACATCATTAAACATGTTCTAAACTGTCTGGAATATCAAAACAATAGATTAAACTGACTGAAACTCAATACAATACGCCAACGATTACTCAAAAGCCATAATACAACATTAGACACATTAATTGATGTCCGGAACCTACAATACATCATTCTAAGCTATACAAAGCTGTCCGGAAACCATAAAACGATAATAAACATAGCATAAATTCAGGTCTACACTCTTTGAACATCATCAATCTTCATTCCTGCTCATTCGGCAGGAACCTGTGTATCTCATTTGAAGGGGTTATTAAAAATATTAAGGAGTGAACTAAAAATTCAACAAGGCACATATATAATAATGAACATATATATATATATATCTTTGCATTAAAAATATATCAAAAGGATTATAGATCATGATTAGATGCAATGACATAAAATTTTCATAAGACTTGTGCAGATAATTCAATTTATGCATTTCCAGAATTCTTATTATATTCTTTCTCAATTTAAATTATCAAATTATGCTTAATTCTGATTTTTCTTAGGGATTAGAGCTAGTAGGCCTTACCGATTAAAGAAGCGGATCATAAACTTGGGTTGTGTATGCTCTCACACAATCAAAAGCCATACGCTAATTTTCAAGACCTGTAAATGGGCTGTCTATATATTACCCTATAGACGGGGCTAAATGCTACTTTCACTTGCGGATAATAGGTTTAGATATCGATATATCACTATAATATATTAAGTCATACGATAATATACTACTGCTGAACAATAGCCATGGTGCAATGCATATTCTTGGAAAAACTCTACACTTTTATTCATACTTCTTAATTTTTTCATTCCTAGAGAAAATGATCATAATTCTTTACATAATTGTAGAGTGTCTTTTTTCATAATTTTATAAATTCATACTTGTTAAATTTAAAAGCATGTGATGCTAAATTTGTAGCTAAATGCTGAAAACTTCAGCAAAATGCATAATTCAGCAACTGCAAATACAATTGAGACTATGCAGAATAATTTGTTTACATTTTTCAGCCCATATAAGGTTTATATTTGATAGTTTAACACATGTAAACCCTCATGTATGAAATTAAGGCATGCAACAGTCATTAAAGTCATAAATTCAGCAAAAAGTGCAGGAATTTAACATTTCATAATAATCTTAACAACTTCAACTTAAATAGCCTACATGCAGAGCCAAATTTAATGAAATTTAGTACATGCAAGCAAATAAAGTCCAGAACGAAAAATATCAAGGTGTATGAAATTCATCACATGTTAAGTCATTAAATCATGATTTTAATACATTCATGTAGAGAAATTTCAGAATTCAGCTAAGTGTGACAATGTTCAAGAGTTTAAACATGAATTTCATATATTTTTACAACAAAGTAAAGAGAATTATACATGCATGTTGAACAATATCATCATAACTTTGGAAATCATGACATGAATGAGTAATAAAACAAAAATTGCTGAAGGAATTTAGCAAAATGCAGCAACAAGAGAAGAAAGCTTGGAGTGTACTTGCCTTCACTTAATTTTCTCCAAAAACTAGTTTGGATCAATTGAATTTGAGCTTCTAAGGCCTCCTCTCTCGTCATTCTCTCTCTTATCCTTGTCTGCTTCTCTCTATTCTCTTGAAAAATCTGATGAAAAAAAAAATTCGGATATTCGAAGGCTTACCATATATAACATAAATTCCAAAGTGGGTGGTCCTATTTATATAACATAAATTGGGTGGCCCTATTTATACAGAGTGGCACTTGAGTGCCGCTCAGACGTACATCGGGCGCTATGCTACTAGATCACTGCGCTCAAGAGGGGCTCGGGCGTGTCTCAAGCACGGAGCTACTACAAGCGACCGCCTGAGCGTCCATCGAGCGTGCATCTGGTGCTAAACCCACGACTTTTGGCGCTCAAGCGCTGGTCAAGCCTCCGTCAGGCGCCGAGTAATCTGGTCTAATTTTTGACTTTTAACTAAATTTTTCACATCATTTGATTTTAATTTTTAATTATATTAGCTTAATTAATTATGATTATCGTAAATTAAAGACTTGGGCCTTACACTCTCTCTTCCTTCCCTTCTTTTTCTCTCTTCTTTTCCTTCTTCCCATGCGAAATGACTAAAAACAGTGTGCATTGTCCCTGATATAATCAAATCGCCGCCTTAGGCGTCATGCCTAACCCCATCTACGCACGAGCCTTAGGCTCTCCTCGAGCGCGAGCATTCTAGAATTCACGCTCAAGTGCCACCTTGGGTGCATATCAGTGACCTCCAATCAACCCAAACTTCGCTCAAGCGGTCTAAGGGCATTCCGCGAGGGCACCTACTTTGTTAAAAGCGCACAAACACGCGTTAGGCGCACCTCAAACACCAAATTTGCTTCTTTGGTTTGAATTTTCTTCAAATTTTTATTACACAATTATTTTTAATGTACCTAAAACAAATCCAAAATAAATTAATAATACCAAATTAATTGGACGGAAAACTGGGTATTATAACCAAGTTTCCCTTGGAGGGAAGTTGCCAACAAGTAAGAAATGATAGCGGCTCATTGGAGAGGCAATGTTTCCCCACAAAATTGTGAGATGAAATTTGTTAGATTTTAGGTCACTTTATTTGAGTGTTATATTCATTAGAAGTGTTGTGTTTCACTGTTTTTGCCCACAAAGTATTTTTGCCCAACGTTTGTGCAAGATTTGTTTCAACAACACTGTTTACTGGAGGTTCGCACGAGGTTTGTTCGAACGAAGGTTAGCGCCTGATATATGTTGGGTCTGGTCACCCTTGTAGGTAACCCAACAAATTGGTTTGTCATCGAAAGATTTGTGCAGAACAAATTTGGAGAACAGTGGACGGTCAATGAAGATTGACCGGCGGATGGCCAACTGTGAATTCCGATAAACAGGAAGTTGACCGTCTAAGGGTTCTAAGAGTGCTTTTGGATGGAGGACGGGCAGCAGAAGACGGTCAATAGGAGGTTGATTGGATGAAAGCAAAGGACGGTCAACGGAAGGTTGACCAGATAAAGCTGGAGAGGATATATGGAGAGGATTTCCGAATAGCATTTTCGGAGTAGGAAATGCTGGAGCGCCTTTCAGGAGAGATTGCCGGTCAATCTGTTGACCAGTTAAGAAGGAAGAATTTAGCAGTTGGTGACATTGGTACGGAACCGCCCACGGACATGGTTGAGTATACAGTAGCGTCCGGAGATATGGGTTGTGCACGGTGACGACCAAGGACATGGGATGTTGAGGTTGTTGTCACTGCCCGGAGACCAAGGAACGCCGGAGGACTCTTGTGATAGCCAAAGGACATAGATGATCCGGGGACTTGATTACAGCAACGACCGAGGAAGTCATTGACAGCTGGCAGCAAGTTGTGGACAGTTGGCTCTGCAGAGCAGGTGGTAGACCTGCAGTTTGTGTACGCCGTCTGTGCAGGTGGCAGGATTGCAGAGTTGTTGGGCAAAGTTATTGACATGTTGCAGAGCAGGTGGTAGGCGTTTATCCACACGCAACCTGCCTATTAGTTGAAGGTCTCCGGGCAGATCATTATATATATGCATGCTAGGCATGCTGTGCTCGGCGCGCGTAAGGCGCCACCAGTTGTGACAGAACGAATCCTAATCCATTGAGGACCTTCATCAAATAGACAATTTTTAGTGCCCCCAAATAATTAAAATATAAAATTTACAGAAATTTTGACAGAATTTTCTCTAAAAATAGGTCAAAACTATACATATAACCTACATAAATAACCAATACATGCACACAATTACACAAATACCATAATTCTCTCTACAACACACATACACAAGATCATAAATTGTCATATCATCCATGGCTCTAATACAGTACTCCTAATTACTATATTGAATCTAAAGAGAGATGCCATCTAGGACCAGAATAAATCCAAATATCAAAAATATATACGGAAGCAACTATAATTATAAATCAACTCGCGGAAGCAAAAATCATTAAATCGATCATAATACAAATATTACTATATCATCAGAATATACAATGTTCACTTCAAAATACTAGCTATATGCATCCAGAGTCTTTCAAATCACCAAAATCTTCCAAGGTCTTCAAAAGTCACAAGCTTCCCTTCTTCTAGCTAGTTTTGACTTCGATTCTTATTAAGCTTCTACTTATTTGGAGGGAAAAACAGAAAGTAAGGAGTGAGCTAATAGTTTAACAAATGTACCCAAAATCGTAAGAATATCTATATATATATATCATGTAAACATGCACATATTAAACGACAAATAAACATATAAGAGATTCGGGAATCAAATACGTATACGAGTGAGGTATACACATGAAAACAATGCATAGTCATATGAAAACTTCCCGTTTAAAACTACTATCCTCCTTACTTAACATCTTGAGGTAGGATGCCTTTTTTTATTTTAATCATTATTATCCTCCATACTTTACATCCCGATGACAGGATATCCCTTTTAGCTTAATTATTATCCTCCATACTTTACATCCCGAAGGTAAGACGATTCATTTCGATTTAACTATTATTACCCTCCATACTTTACATCCCGAGGACAGGATACTTGTTCTTTGGCTTAATCGTCATTCTCCATACTTTACATCCCGATGATAGGATGATCTCTCATTCAGTTTAACTACTTTCCTCCATACTTTACATCCCGATGACAGGATGATCTTTTATTCAGTTTAACTATTTTTCTCCATGCTTTACATCCCGATGGTAGGATAATTTCTTATTCAATTTAACTATTTTCTTCTATACTTTATATCCCGAGAATAGGATGATTCTTTTAGGCCTAAATCCTATTATTATTACTTAACTGGAGGTATCATTGTCCTTATTTCCCAAATCGAAACTCACCATACCTCAAAAACCATTCTAATTCTTACAATTAAACCTTCGATTAATTTCAAAGTTTCTCGATAACGTAATGGTATAGTTTCAGATAAAATCTTTAAGTACAAATCATTAGATAAGCTTCATCAAACCTCCAATTAACACTTCAATCTCAAGATTTAAGATTTCCAATCACCAAATCCCTAATTTTCATCCTAGGATTCCATACGAAGCTTTCTGATATAAATCAGACACAAAACGTATACCCAATGGTGAAATCGAAGCCATAAACCTTGATAATCACATAGAAATATAAAATCTATCCATATTTTTCACCCACATATCACTACTTTTGAGTTAGGGTTTAGAGCAAACTATCTTGACACAAATTGAACACAAAACATAAGCCAAATCACGAAATTGGAGTTATAAGTCACAATATATATACATAAACATGAAATCTAGTCCAAAAGTCATGAGATTCATACATTTCCATAACAAATCTTAAAGGGCAAGTGATTTAGAGCATAAATAACAAAATGAAGATGTTCAAAACCGGTAAAAATGAAAATTAACGTCTGAGGTACACTTATCTTAGCCGGATCAACCGTTATTCTTACTCTAATCGGATTAGAAGTGGCAGAGATTCCGTCCTCTTCCTCTTTTCCTCCTCCCTCCCTTTGTGCTCTGCATTCGTGCCCTCTCCCTCTTTCCTCCTTTCCCCCTTTTATAAACAAAGCCTGAAGTCGGTGGGAAAATCGTGCTCGTGCTCGAGCACTCGTTAGGCGCCCTTCGAGCGCGACATTCCACTTTTTGTGCTTGAATGGTGCCTCGAGCGTGACTCGAGCGGTCCATTCTACAAAATCCGCTCAAGCTGCGCCTTGGGTGCCACTAGGGCGCCGATACCCTATTACCCTTTTTAGCTTCTGAATTAAATTTCTCTTCATTTTTTATTAATCCACAAATCCTGAACTTAGTTATATTAACTTAATTACCATGATTTACTATATTTTGAGAACCCGAACCTCACAGGTATGCTACAGTCCGCATCCTAGTAGCGTCACGGATTTCCTCTAATAAGTCTAGGTGTTCCCTAAGCTTCTGAGAGTTTCCAAGTGGGTCGAAAGCTTTGACCCTAAAACTTGGGAGCCCGATCTCAACCAAAATTACTGCATCAATCTCATAGCAGAGACTGAAGGGTGTCTCGTGAGTTAGTTCCTTTGGAGTCGTCTGGTATAACCACAGAATGGAGGGCAGCTCGTTGACCCAAGAACCCCCTACGTCCTACAGCTTGGTCTTCAGATCATGGAGTAGCGTACGGTTGGTGACCTTCACCTGTCTGTTTGCTTGGGGATATACCAGTGAAGTATGGACTAATTTGATGTCGAGATTGGTGCAATACTTGGTAATACATTTTTTCGAGAATTGGATTCTATTATCGGTTATGATGACCTCGAGAATGCTAAATCTACACACTATGCTCGAGCGGATGAATTATAAGGCATTGTATTCGATGATCTTAGCTAGCGGGGCGGCCTCAACCCATTTGGTGAAGTAATTAATACCTGCGATGATGAACTTCCTTTATCCAGTCGCGATGGGAAATGGGTCGAGAATATCGAGCCCCCATTGCCCGAAAGACCAAAGAGTTTAGAGGAATCTCAACTTTACAGGTGGCTAGTGGTGAAGATTGCCATGGAGGTGGCAATTCTCACACTTCTTCACGAACTCCAGGGCGTCCTTCTTCATCGTTGGCCAGTAATACCCTTGGCGCATGACATTAAACGCTAGGTTCTTATCGCTAATGTGTAATCCACATATCTCAAGGTGGACTTCGTTCAAAGCGTAGTCGGCCTCCTTGGGAGTAAGGTACCGCAGGTACCGAGTTGAGTAGCCACTGCGATAGAACTGTCCATCGACTATGGTGTATCAACCGGCAGTCTTTTTGATCCGTTTGGCTTCGTCCACATTCTCTGACAGTGCTCCGTCCACCAGATATCTTGATTAAGGTGTCATCTAATTTCAACGTCGGAGACTTACATGGCTTCCTGTTCCTCTACGCTGGGAGTGCTCAAAACCTCCCTCATGTCCCTTGAGTACTACTCTGGATCGTTGACCGCCACTGCTATGGTAAGTTGGTCGGCATTCTAGTTTTCAGCTCTGGGGACATGGACCAGGTTCAGCAAGTCAAATCTCCGTATGGCATCCTTTGCCTTGGCCAGATATTTGGCCAAGAGAAGGTTGCATGCTTTGAAACTCCCATTAATTTGGTTAACAATTAGCTTTGAGTCGTTGTAGATGGTTAGCCGCCTGGCTGAGTATTCTTTGGCTAGCCGTAATTTGGCCAATAGGTTCAATACTCAAGCAACGTTGTTAGTAGCTGAAAAGTCGAGTTTAACGGAGTACTTCACCCCAAACCCGTTTGGGGTCCTGAGCACCACTCCAGCGCCACTGCCTGAATTCATAGACAAACCATCGACGTTGAGAACCCATCTTGGCTCTCTTGGGTGGTGACCCGTGTCCTCAGTGGGGTGCTCATCAACAATCGGGGTCATGGTCTCGATGATAAAATCCGCCAGGGCCTATCCCTTGAATGTTGGCCTGGGTTGGAACTCGATGTCGAACTCTCCTAACTCGATGGCCCACTTAATCGACCATCTGAAAATATCTGGTTTTTGGAGAATACCCTTTAGTGGCTGGTCGGTTAGGACTACCACGTGATGCGCCTAGAAGTATGGTCTCAATTTGCAGGCTGAGAAGACGAGTGCCAAAGCCACCTTCTCAGCGTACGGGTAGCTTGTCTCTTCGCCAATCAGCATCTTGCTCACATAGTAGACCAGCTGCTGAGAATCGGAGTCTTGGCAAATAAGAATAGAGTTAAGAGCCACTTCTGATACCGCCTAGTAGAGGTATAGCTCTTACTCTCCCCCTCTCTCCCTGACTCTCTTCTCTTCCTTCTTCTTTTCTTATTTCTTCTTTTCTTTTACTTATTATTATTATTATTATTATTATTATTATTATTAAATTATATATATATTTTCTATTTTCTTTAATTTTAAAATCTAATTTGGTACTTGGACAACAGCATGAGCGCCACTCTGAGATCCCGATCCTTCCCAAAAATTCTATAATATTTTAATTTATTTTCATATCGTCCAAAATACCCAAAATCATAATAATTGTTAAAATAATATAAATGGGGATCCGAGATATTATCGAACCGGTGACCAAATGATCACCAAACTGGCCCAAATTTGATATACAATTAGCTTAATATCTTACTTATATCGTGACCAAATGGCTCATGAAAATGAGCTGGACCGGTTAGTGAACCAGGTCCATGAACAGTAAGAGGTCTTGCTGAACTGTATCAAGATGTAGTTGGAAATCAGCCTCTAAATCGGATCCAATCCGGGCTCCAAATTGGCCAAGCTGGCCATAATATAAACTTAAGTGCCTTAAGATAATGTTCAAGTGTCACCCTGTAAAATTTGACCCCGAATTGATTACAAACTGGTTGCCAAAATAGCAACCAGAATCGGTTGCATCAGGAAACACTAAAACATAATGCTTGTTTGCAAACTATGATCCGAATCGTCAAAGAAATTAACTTGAACCGGCTGGGAAACAAACATAAACTTAAACATGAGTCTCTTAGCTGTAATACGATTCCTTGGACCAGCCAAGAACGGGTCTCAAATTGCCCATAAAATCGGAAATAGCTGAACAAGTTCCTAAGTAGCATTGCTGATGCTAAATTGGCAGGTTGGGAAAGAGAGACTAAACTGGACTCAATTCTGATAAACTGGCAGCCGACCCGCCAATGTATAATCTACTAAGACTAAACTAGTTACCAGTAAAACGACCAGCACTAAACTGGCCTCCTAAAACGGACCAAACTGGGTTCAGCAACCTGGCAGCTTGAAGAAATAAATCAACCCGGCCCTGAACCAGTTGAACCAGCACCCGACCCGACCAAATTATTAAGAACTAAGGTTAAGATGTCCCCCTACAAAATTATGGCCAAAAATACTTTCAAAATAATGTTGAACCTGGCCCCTGAAGCTGCCAAGTCCTTCCATTAGCTTTCCGGTACATGCTGGAATTAAGGCCATAAACCGGTCCGTCTCGGCTTTTAATCTGGATAAATCGGTGCCTAAATATTTATTAGGATAATATAGAAAAATAATAAAATATTTACAGTAAAATTTAAGACTCGAATCGACCCTCGAACCGGGCCCCGAGCTAGTTGAATGGATTGGCTAGCAATTCAGCGAATCAGATTATCAAGATAGTTTATAAGTGTAGAAAGATTAAGTTGGACCGACCGACGGATGAACCTTTAATTTGACCCCAAACCGGAAACCGAGTCTTTAAGAAATTGTACTAAAAATTGACTAAAGGAATTAGCCGAGTTAACCTTGGAATTAAGTACTGAGTCAATAGCAGAACCAGCCGAATATATCACTTGTTAAAACTATATTTTAATATATATATAAGAAATTAAGGTTAAAGCCGCTAAAATGGATAATGCATTGATTTCTGTTACAATTTATGGTTTGTTATTAATTATCAAGTTTTGATTGCCTATTTTGATATTATGGAAATTTACATGGAAACTTTGCATGACCATTGCATTAATTTTTGTTATTCATTATCATATAGTATGGTCTTATGTTCAAGAAAAGATGCTATAGAAGTTTCGTAAGATTCAAAGAATGCTAAGCATTTTTTTCCAAAATGGAGAGAATTAAGTAAAGAAGCACGAAGAACAAGATAAAAGTTTCTATAAAGAAGTTTTCAAGTTTTGAGAATAAGTATGAAATTGGACTAAAGAATTATTTCAATGGGTAATATTCTCTGGCATGCTATAGATATTACAATGAGAAACTCAAGAATTATCTTAACCGCGTATTGTACCGGGTAATATGCCTTGGCATGCCTTAGTATATTATGGTGGAAGATCGTTATCTGATAATTCAGTTCAGTATCGCTAACGCGATTCCAGCCCCATCTATCAGGAGATAATAAGTAGTACTATCCTGTCTTCGGGATATAAATAAAGAAGATCCGTCCGGCCTTAGATTGTGTGGATAGAACACAATCCAGATTTTGATCAACCGCTCCTTTAGTTGGTAAGGTCTACTTGCCCTAATGTCTAAAGATAGATATTAAAATGACAAATGAGAATTAAGAATTAAAAAAGAAGAATCAAAAGTTCATGCATATCTTCACTCCTCTGATTTATATGTTTATTTTAAGTATAAATGTGCATATCTTTGTTTTATTTGCATATTGTTGAGTATTTGGCTCACTCATTGTTTTCCTAGCCACTTAGATACAGGACACATTTTGGTATTGGGTGAATCTGGAACGAAGTTAGATGTTTAGGATCAGATGTTAATGAAATGTAATATATTAGAAAAATTTTGTACTCCATCTTGTATTAAATAAATATATGTATTTAGTATGCTATTTAGTATTGATCATTTAGTCATATTTTCGCAAATTATTATGGATATTATTAGTGCTTCCGTAGAATTGTATAGAAATGATTTTTTGGGTTTTAGTAGCATCTCTATAGAATCCGACGCCGTATTCAGGTCATATGGGATTGGAGCCACTTGATATGGCATCTTATGGATCCTGTGTATAAAAAATATATATTTATGGACTTATATGTAGTATGACGTCTCATTAAGTGTAAATGAGGATGTGGGACGTCATAAGAACCTTAGTACTTGATAATTTAGTCGGGTTGAGTGTTGGTTCAACCGGTTCATGGCCAGGTTGATTTATTTCTTCAAGCTGCTAGGTTCAACATTAAACTTGCTGAACCCAGTTTGGTCTGGTTTAGGAGGCTGGTTTAGTACTCATCCCAAGAAGTTTGACGTGGCCGTTTTACTGGTAACTAGTTTAGTCTTAGCGGATTATACATTGGCCGAGTCGGCTGATGGTTTATCCGAATTGGGTTTGGTTCAGTCTCTCTTTCCCAACCTGCCAATTTAACATTAGCAAGGGTACTTAGGGACTTGTTCAGCTATTTCCGATTTTATGGCCAATTCAAGACCCGTTTTTGGTTGGCCCAAGGAATCCTATTTTATAGCTAAGAGACTCATGTTTAAGTTTATGTTCGGTTCCTGGCCAGTTAAAATTAATTTCTTAGTTGGTTCGGGTCATATTTTGTAAACAAGCATTCCGCTTTTGTATTTCCTAATGCAACCGATTCTGGATGCTATTTTGGCGATTAGTTCGTGATCAATTCGGGATCAAATTTTACAGGGTGACACTTGAACATTATCTTAAGGCACTCAAGTTTATATCATGGCTGGCTTGGCTAATTTGGAGCCCGGTTTGGACCCGGTTCAGAGGCTGATTTCCAACTGCATCCTGATGTAGTTCAGCAAGACCTCTTGCTGTTCATGGACCCGATTTACTGACCGGTCCAGCTCATTTTCATGAGCCATCTGGTCACATCATAATTAAGATATTAAGCTAGTTGTATACCAAATTCGGGCTGGTTTGGTGATAATTTGGTCAACGGTTCAGCCAAATTTCGGAAACTGTACAATTGCAGTTTTGGGGCTCCAGCTTCAGCCAATTATATTCCATGCTAAATTAATAATATGATCAAATTTATGAAACAACTAAGTATTAGAACAATAATACTTAGAACAATTAACAATAAACAACACCAAGAGAAGAAAGGGATCAGGTACACTTGCCAGTTTTTCAGCTAAATTCCCTTGCTATTTTCGGTTCACCTTCCTCTGCCTCCTGAATTAGTTCTGTTTCACCCTCTGCTCTCTGATTTTTCTTTTTGTTCTTACCCGGCTTTTATCTCGTTTATCTTACTTATTCTCTTTATTAAAGTGTTGAGTCATCCCCAAATTAATTTGGGGATGCCACTTGCCCCTTATTGGTGGCAAATTCTCGGTAAATCTCCATGCTAAATCAGCTTCAGCATGGCTGATTTGAGGGCTTCCTTTTGCGCCACTTTTTTTTTCTTATGGGAGCTTCTTTTTACATGTGTTTGGTCCTTTAATTTGCTACGTGTTTCCTCTCTTTCCATGCCTAAATTCATCCCTTAATTAATTTATTTAGTTGGTAAATTAATTAGGAAATGTTTGGTGTGCTGAAATCAGCATTGCTGATTTTTTTCTTTTGCTGATGCCGTAACCCCTTTTCCCCGCTTTTCTCTATATTTTTGATTAAGTGTTGTGGACTGTGGGTGTGTGTGGGACCTTATGTCATATGTGAATTTACTTGAAAAATTTAGGAATTGGATCGAGAAATTGAGCTGCTTTGTTTATACGGGCTGCCGTGGACCCATTTGATTTGCTGAATTTGGTTTCTACTTTGTGCTGTAGCAAATTACATGCTGAATTCCTAGTATTCAGCTAAGTAGAAGGCTTCCTTGTGTTTGTTTGTGGGTTGGAATATTATTAATTTTTATTTGATTAACTTAATTTATATTATATTTAGTCAACTAGTTCAGGTTCGATAATTAATCGGGTCTAATTTCGGTGATCGGGTCTTCTTGTAGTCGATTGAAATTAATTTAATTACTCATTAATTGAGAATTTATTAATTGAATTGGTTTCCAATCATTTGTTCTGTCTTTAATTAACCAGGATTGAAGGCGGTTTCATCAATTAAATTTTTATAGTATTTCGGGGTGAGTTCCTGGCTTTTGGGTTTTCACTATTCATTGATCTTAATTTTTTATATATTAATTTAGTTTACCGAATTATGAGTTTTTAAATCTTGATCCTTACAGCGTAGTTTATTGTGATGTGTCCAGTGATGGGCTCGGTTGTGTATTAATGCAACATGAACGGGTAATTGCTTATAGATTGAGGTAACTTAAGACTTATGTGAAGAACTACCCTATCTATGATTTGTAGTTAGTGGCGATCATTTTGTATTGGAAATTTAGAGATATTATTTGTATAGGGAGAATTTTTTTATATACTTGGATCATAGAAGTTGAAGTATTTATTCTCTTAGAAGGAATTATATACGAGGCAAAGAAGATGGATAGATTTATTGAAGGACTTTACTTGTGAGGTTCAATGTCAACCTAAAAAGGCCAATGTAGTAACCGATAATTTTGGTCATAAAGTGGCAAATTTATTGACCTATTTGAAGATTAAAGAAATGGTGATATTGGATAGCATGAAAGAGTATAACATTAGAAGAAATTCTTAAGGTATGCATATGATTTTATCATTTTTCAAGTACAACTGAAGTTATTTGAAAGAATTAAGATAATACAAATGGGTGATCATTTTTTGATAGACATAGCCAAAGATATGAATGGGGAATCTAGAGTTGATTTTAACATTAGACCAATTTTTAATGTTTTAGGATTGGATGTTTACCTAACTTTGAAGAATTGAAGGAGGAAATTTTTAATCAAGTTCATCAATCCAAATACTCGATCCACCCTAAAATAAATAAGATGTATTAAGATTTGCAAAAAGATCTTTTAGTAAAGAAACATGAAGAAGAAAATTGTAACTTTTGTAAGAACGCGTGTGATTTGTTAACAGGTGAAGGCCGAATATGAGAAATCGTTAGGTCTTTTATAACTAATGTCAACTCCTAGTTGAAAATTAGAGTACATAATAATATATTTTGATGTAAATTTTTCAATTTTAATCAAGTAAGATTCACTGTAGGGAATTGACGGAATATATCTAGACATTTCTTAGTATACTATTTATAAATTGAATGTTGAACATATTATTTACTGATTAAAAAGTAGCACTTGACTTCAACTATATAAAATAATATGTAATCAGCCTATTTAATAGTTGTGAATCTTGGTGTATGGCCTTTGTCTGTATAGAAACCATCATAACTCGAACTTCAATATTTGAACCTTGTTGGTAAGGTCATCATTGATCCGTGATTCTTATATATTTAAAGAATTTTTGCATTTTATATTTTTTTATACGTTTGCACGAATTTAGCATATTTTACGTTTATATGTTTATATATTCGTATACGATTTCTTGCATGTTTTATTTCAAAATTATCAGTATTTTGGTTTTAAATCATGAATATCATCGCTTGTATGGTCTTTCACTATATCCAAATATATATAAAATCTATGCATGCTTTGTTGAGCGTTAGACTCTCATTATCTCTTTACTAACCTTTTAAATTAGCAGGCTCGGATGAATTTGCTGAAATTTTGGGCATCGGAGAGGCATTTTGGAAGAAACAGCTGTTAGGTTGTTCTAGTTGTATTTTAATTTTTTTGATTAAGAGTTGTTAATTTGATTTTCAGATTGTCTGTATTATAGCCATGGGTCAAACATTGTTATAATTCAATATAATGTTGGAAATCTTATTTCTAGTTGCTTTGATTTTAGGTTTGAAATCTTTTTCCTTATGGTCTAAATCGATCAGGGAATAAGTTTTTAAAGCTACTTTCATATATGACTTTTGAATCCTATACTTTGATATGTGTTTATTGTTGGACTATTTAATGGCATTTGTCATAGGTTTGCGTCCGACATTTGATTGGGTTTAACTTAATGATTAAATGTTTATTTATGAATTTAAAATTAGAGTCTAATTAATAAATTATGATTCTGAGTTTGGGATGGGAGAGGTGGCCGTGACACATACTCTGCTACACTGGCTTTGATGAATGACTGTACTAACTGATGCACTTTTGTAATTGCTGCTAGTTTATTGCTGTACTGATTTGTATGGCAGCTGAAGTACTGTGACATACTGCAGCTAAAGTAGTATTCTATTTCCAGCAGTGGTGTTGCTAGATAACTGAATTAATTCATCTGTTTGTTGGGCTTTCATAGTAGTAGCTAGCTGTTGCACTGCCGCTGCTGATTATTTAATGAACTGATCTGGTGTACATAATAGTTATGAACTGATCCGTGATCATTGAATTGTGCACTGCTTCTGTCCTTAATTTTATGTTTTTATAACTTGCTGATTTTACTATTTTACTATTTGGTTGTTGCAGCTGGGAATGAACCTACTGATATTGATATTGTTGGTCTTGATAATATCAACAAAAAGGGTAGAAGATAAAAATCAGAAGTATGACTTCATATGACTCAGCTTTTATCCAAAGATGACGTTGTACAAGGTAAGAGCAAAATTTATAATGAGATTTTTTCTACAAACCCTGCTAATGATATTACATGTCTCCATCATCATATTAAAAACACATGCCCTAAGAGATTTTCTCATAACATTAAAATTTTCTGCATTTTGAGTAGCATTAGTGCTGATGAAAGTTCTATAGTCTTAAAAAATCTTAATGTTAATTTGCAGGAAGTAAATAGGTTAATTGGTACTGTTGTGATTACGAGTGCACATTCTTTCACACTTTATGAAGAGCCTGTATTTAAACACATGATTTCTGCCATGTGTCTTAGCTTTCAATCATTTAGCAAGCATACTCTTGAGCGAGATGTAATGAAATTTTATATAGATGAGAAAAAAAATTATTGAACTTGAGTTGATAAAATCACCTAGTAAAATTTGTTTACCTTATGATAATTGAAGAAGTACACTCAGGATGGGTATATTTATATCATTGCACATTAGATTGATTGCATTTAAAAATTATAAATAGAATAATTAAATTTGTTGCATTGAACCTCTTTAGACGGTGCTTCTATTACTAATATTGTGTTTGGCTGTTCGCTGAGTGGGCAATTATAGATAAGATCTTAAGTATTGTATTAGATAATACTTTCTATAATAATACAATAATTACTTCTCTTAGAAATCAACTTCTTAGGAGGTCCTTAGAATTCAGAGGTAATTTTTTTCAAATTTGTTGTTGTTACAATATAATTAATACTATTATGCAAGTTGGTTTGTAACTTATTGATGTTGCTAATTATAGGGGCTGTTAAAGTGTTAAAAACTTCTCTCCCAAAGAGGAAACAATTATAGATTTGCTGAAAACATTTACATTTAAATATTAAGAAAAAGCTAAGAGGTGATTGTTGTGTGAGATGAAATTTTATACTTACTATGTTTGATCGTATATTGTGTTTTAGACGTGCTTATGGCCATTTGATTAATGGTAATAAGGATCTTATAATGCTTTTGGTAACTAAAGAAGAGTTGAAAAGTCTCTATCTAATCAATTTTTTATTTTCAACAATCCTACTGTAAGCATATATTTCATAAGAGTATGGGAGATTTAAATAAAACTGACTATTATCCTTAGTGGCCAGCATAATTTTATAAAAGATATGGTTTAGGAGATGTAAGAAAAATTTAAGTAGTACTGGAATGATTATAATTTATTATTATCATGTGCTTATGTTCTAGATTTGCCTTGTAAGATTTTCCTTATAAGATAGAATGATTTAAATATTATAATGATAAACTTCTTGGAGAGGTGATGGTTAGGAAAATAGCTAAACTTATCAAGAATTCTTCTTATAATTTATTTACTGAATATAATTAATATAATTTCAGTAAAATTTTTATTGATGATGATAGTTCTCTAAATTTAGTTGGTAGTAAAGGAAGTAAATATGATGACTGTTCTATAATTATGCATAATGCTAATTGAACTTGTTTCTCCCAAAATGTAGAGGATATGCCGATTTGCTCCCACAACGTCTCCTCCAGAGAAATCCTTCAATATGATAATTAATTCCACATTACTGGGCAAACTTGATTCTCATCCGTAACAATCGATTGATGATCGTATGCTTAGATTGTTGTCATCGTTGCCTTTATGCCCAGCCACAGCCTGTATCGGGTGGCAATCAATCTAGCTACTCGTTGCTTTGACCCCTCATTGTAATATTTCTGATATTTCCTATTCAACTAGTGTTACTTTTTATAATTATGCACGTAATTATTTGTGTAATTATTTTAGTAACAATAATTATGTGAATTAGATTATTAACGAAATAACAATAATTATTAGGAGTGCTGTCTAGTAAACATTATGTTAGATCTGTGTTAGTATATTCGTTGACACTATAAATACATTTAACCATTATGCAAGGTCTGTTTCAGGACATTAGTTCGTTATTAAGGCAGTTCAATCATGAGTAGTTCAAATAAGACAGTAACTTGATAAAATCGATATAACAACTCAAGTTGTAGGCCTCTGGATTTAATCAGCTTGTTAGGCACGAGATAAAAACTCAAGCTGCGGTCTCCAAATCAATCAATTTGATAGGGCCTGAGATTAAGGCTGTGAGGTTTCGAATTTCCAACATAGTAATTAGGAGATAATTAAGATAATATAATTAATATTAGGTTTAAGTGTATGCAAGAAATTAGTATCAGAAGCCAAAAGAGAAATCGGGAGGTTGACGCCCGAGTGGTGCCTAAGACATGCTTGAGCGTGCTTGAGGCGTGGGTTGGCAGAATCTCTCCCTTGATGGGCGCTCGATGAGTGCTTGAGCGCAGCCCTTTGGGTATGCTGGTGCTCATCCAGCGCTCGAGCGACAGTCTATTTTTAAAGACGCGTTTGAATTTTCACACGCCATTTTTGCAACAGTCCAGAGAGAAAAAAGAGAGAAAGAGAGCAAAGGAGAAGAGAGAGAAGGAGCAAACCAAGGTTCTCGAGTCTGATTTTGAGCTCGAGCTAGTTAGAAAGGTTGTAAATCGGGTTGAGGCAAGTACATCTATACCTTTCTCTTCAAGTATCCACATTTTAATATTTGATTAAATTTATATTTTATATTACCCATGATTTAAATATGTATATACTTCGATTTCATGTCCAATTTATGAGATTTGTGCGGTTTTCGCACCTAGAAACCTTTAACCGAGCCCTCCTTGGATTTTGCTTGTTTTATTTAAGATTCATGTATGATTTGGCTTTAAAATTTTGAAACTCTAACTTTATGGACGGGGATATTCCAAATATTTGGTATTTATATACATATATTTTGTATATGTTAATTTTATATATTCCGAAAATATTATGAACGAGAATCATGATATTTAACTACATGTACATTATATATGTTGCTTTGTATATGCACCAAAAACTATTTTATATGCAATTGTGAAAGTATTTGTTGTCTGAAAGCTTTAAAGTTTTGTTTGGCTCATGGTGATAAGAATTCCTTACATGTTCCAAGCATTATGATGATTTATGCACATAATTGAAAGCATGTGAAATCATGAATTCATAAGAAATCAATTATCTGGATCCGTATTAAAGAATTGTGAAAGTATGCATAGTATTTAAAGGGAACTCCATAATTTGTTATGTCTGATGATTCGTTCTCCAGGGAGTAGAACTTCTGTGCAAGTTTCTAGTGGAACATTCCCTTAAAAATAAGTAATTAAGAGTCTGAACTAATGATTTGTATTTCAGATAGTAGTATTCTGTAATATACCTTAGGATATTATAGTGGGAGATCGAGGAATACTCCTGGATCACAGGAGATGCTCTGGTGGCGTATCTGTTATCGGTTATCTATTTCTAACCCTAAATATCGGGTGAAAGATATACCATCCGTCACGAGACGTTAAATTTAAGGTTCGTGATTAGCGCCTTAGAATGTGTGGTGACATACATATTCCATTCCTTGATCAACTACTCCATTAGCTAGTAAGGTCCACTGGCTCGGGTTCACAAAGTAAAGAAGTTATACATGTTTTAGAATCTAAATAAAGATAAATAAATCAGGGAAGATAAATATATTCCGAAAAGTACATTTGATTATGCTGCATGTTTACACATCTTCATTATACTCTTATATCATTCATCTACTTTATTTTGCGTATATTGTTTACTGTACTTAATTATATTGTACTTGTTGAGTATTTGGCTCACATTTGCTACTTTCTTTCCTCTAGATGAGCACGCCATCATGCCGATGAGGCAGAGTAGAGCTTAGGAGTTGGTTAGACCGCAGATCTTGATGGAAGAGCCTTTTGGACTAAGTTTTGGGATTTTGTATTTCTTATGGAGTATCATGTATTATTTTAAAATGGTTATGTATGTCGATGTATGAGATGATGATGATGTATACGTAGTATAGTTTTCGTTGTTTGATAGATGTATATGCTTCCGTAGGTATTTATGGTTTGTCTAGAGACCTAGTGGCATATTATCTAAGCCAACATCATACCTAGAGTTATGACATTGGTGCCACATGTTTGTTGTAGCTGATTTTGGATACTGTGTTGATTTGTGTGGATATATTGTGCTGCACGAGGATTTTTTTACAACCTGTATTAATTTGACGGCCATTTTACTATCAGAATTCTGTCAGATTTCGGTCAGAAAAGTCTATCCGTCATAGTTGGTATCAGAGATGAGATGCCATAGGCATGATCCGAGTCTTATGTGGAAGCCTAGGATAGCATAAGTTAGATAGAATGAGTAGATACGGGTATAGGATGGTTAAGCCAGTTTGGATTGTCATAGTTATCCTCGTTGCTTTACTTAGACCACTAGCTATGTTTAATTGCATAAAAGTGTTATGTTCTAGATAATGCCCGATCTGTAATCTAACCTGTACTGTTTTTGTTTCAGAATAGTCATCGATAGTTGAGTAAACCGCCAAGAAGGAGGTCTACGCGTGGAGGTGGTCAGCCTCGCAATCGAGAAGCGGAGTATCTGAATTTAATAGGTAGAATGGCCAACATCATTGAGATTTTAGGGCAGAGGAATCTTGCTCCAATACCCATTCCTACTCCGTCCCCAGCTCCTGCAAATCCTGGACCGTTAGGGTATAACCGATTCGTCCAAGAGAGGGTTCTTCAGTTTCAAGGGGAGCCCGATCCAATTAAAGCGGACACATGGTTTCAGAGGTTGAAGAAATATTTGCTGTCATCCATTGCCCCAAGGAGGACCGGGTGTTGTTTGATTCGTACCGATTGGAGGCGAAGCCTATCATTGGTGGAAAATGCAGAAAAGGATTATGAGGGTGCTGGATAATGAGATCACATAACCCATATTCGAGAATGCGTTTTTGGAGATGTACTTCTTGTTCGCCTTTTGAGTATAGAAGGAGGAAGAGTTTATTTGCTTGAGGCAAGGCAATAGGACGGTGGCTGAGTATGACACAAAGTTTACAGAGTTGACTCAGTATGCTCTGTATTTGGTTGAGGATGAGGAGTGGAAAGTAAGAAAGTTTCTGCAAGGCTTGCGGGATAATATCCGTAAGCAGTTGGCAACCCTCAAGCTGTCCACCTATGGAGAGATGTTGGATCGTGCCTTGATCCATGAGAAAGAGTTTGAGGAGGAGGAGTATTTCAAGAAGAGGACGCTTAGCAGAGGTGGCACTGGTTCAAACTTTAGTTCAGGTTTGGGGAGACCGCCAAAGAGGTTGAGGAAAGCAGATCAAGGGAAGAAGGTTAGCTCTTCTTCACCGGCCAAGCAAGCTCCCGCCGATCCATGTCAGCATTACAAGAAGCCTCACAGTGATAGGCCTTGCTACAAGGCATTTGGCGTATGTTTTAATTGTGGACAGTCTGGTCACAAGATCAAAGATTGTCCTTATAAGAAGAAAGCCCTTGCCTCGAAGCCAGCTGTTTCAGGAAAGGTGTTTACAGTTTTTGCCAGCGAAGCAAATGCATCTGATGTTGTTGTGGAAGGTATTCTTCCTATTTGTGGTGCTTCTACTAGTGTATTTTTTGATTTTGGATTGACTCACTCTTTTGTTTTGCCTCAATTTACCTGCCATTTTGCATCTTTTTTTTGCTATTCTCAATTATTTGTTAGTTATTTCGACGTCCACGGGATCTTCGGTTGTAATTGACATTTGATACCCTTGGTTCCGGTTTAGGTGAATGGATTATTGTTAGCCGTTGATTTGATTCTTTTGAAGATGCATGATTTCGATGTTATTTTAGGCATGGATTGGTTGTCAAAGAATCATGCAACTATTGATTGTTTCCATAAGAGAGTTGACTTTGTAATTCCAGAATGTGATCCTTTTCACATTCAAGGAATTCGGCGGGCTGAGTCGTCTATTTTTATTTTGGCTTTGCTAGCCCGTCATTTGTTGCGAAGTGGATGTGAAGCCCGTTTGACTTATGCTAGTGTTGCGGAGAGCCGTGAGCTGTCGGCTAAGGAGATTCCGGTTGTGCATGAGTTTGAGGATGTGTTTTTTGATAAGTTATTTGTCTTACCGCCACACCAGGAGATTGAGTTTGGGATTGATCTCGTCCCGAGATTTGCACCTATTTCAATGACCCCTTATCATATGGATCCTACTGAGTTGAAAGAATTGAAGTAGTAATTGTAGGACTTTTGGATTTGGGTTTTTTAGACCCAGTGTTTTGCCATGGGGTGCTCCGGTTCTATTTGCGAAAAAGAAGGATAGGACTTTGAGGTTGTGTATAGTTTATCCTGAGATGAATAAGATCATGGTCAAGAACAAGTACCCGTTGTCATGGATCGATGATCTTTTTGATCAGTTGCAAGTCACCCACGTGTTCTCCAAGATCAATCTTCAGTCGGGGTATCATCAGCTTAGGATCAAGCAAGAATATGTGGCGAAGACGGTCTTCTGAACGAGATATGGCCATTATGAGTTTCTTGTTATGCCGTTCGGGTTAACTAATACTTCGGTCATGTTTATAGATTTGATGAACCGGGTCTTTCAACTATATTTGGATAAATTTATTGTGGTCTTCATTGAAGACATTCTAATCTATTCAAAGAGTTGTGTGGAGCATGAGGAGCACTTGAGGATCATGCTTCAGACCCTTTGGGAGTATTAGTTGTTCGTGAAGTTGAAGAAGTGCGAGTTTTGGCTCGATGAGGTAGTGTTCTTGGGCCATGTCATTTCTGATGGAGGAGTCTTGGTAGGCTCGAAGAAAGTTGAAGCTGTGATCAGTTGGAATCGACCGACGTCGGTGACGAAAGTTCGAAGTTTTTTAGGTATGGCCAGTTATTATCGCCGCTTTGTGGAGAACTTTTCTCAGATTGCTTTGCCGCTCATCCGATTGACGAAGAAGGAGGTGAGTTTTGTATGGACGGAAGAATGTGACCAAAGTTTTCAAGAGTTGAAGGATCGTTTGACTTTAGCACCAATTTTGACTATCTCCGATGGTTCTAGTGGCTTTGAAGTTTATTATGATACTTCTAAGGTTGGCCTTGGATGTGTCTTGATGCAAAATGGGAAGGTGGTAGCTTATTGATCTCGACAATTAAAGATTCATGAGAATAACTATCCAACCCATGATTTGGAGTTAGCCGCCATTATTTTCGCGTTGAAGATATGGAGACATTACTGGTACGGTGAGAAGTTTTTTATATATTCTGATCATAATAGCCTCAAGTATCTGTTTTTGTTGAAGGAGCTGAATATGAGGCAGAGGAAGTGGATTGAGTTTCTTAATGATTATATATATAAGATCCACTATCAACCGGGGAAGCCAATTGTAGTTGCAGACGCCTTGAGTCGTCGGACTAGCTTTGTCGTGAGACTACAAATTAAGCACATGGAGATGCTAGATTGCTTGAAACTTTATAATATCCAGTGCTATATCAAAGGCAACAGGATGATGTTGTCTTTCTTGCAGGCGCAACCCGAAATCCTTCAGAGGATTAAGGAAGGGTACGCCAGTGACTCGTTTTTGATGGATGTTGGAGACCTTGATCGAGACTTTCAAAGAAATTTTAGTGTCCGTACTGATAGAGTCTTAAGATTCTAGGATCATTTGTGCATATCTGATGATAAAGATCTGAAAGAGGAAATCATGAAAGAGGCTCATTGAATCAGCTACACCATCTACTCTAGGATAAATAAGATGTACTAGGATCTAAAGAAGATATTCTGGTGGAGGAATATGCGGAGAGAGATAGTTACTTTTGTGGGCCGATGTCTTATTTGTCATTAGCTGAAGGCCGAGAGGATGAAGCCCATGGGATTGTTGCAGCCCTTGCCTATCCCAAGTTAAAAATGAGAAGACATTTCTATGGATTTTGTTTTAGACTTCCCTATGACCCTGTGAAATCATGATACAATTTGGGTCATTGTGGATCGGTTAATGAAATTGGCTCATTTCTTAGACATTCAGATGACGTATTTTCATGATCGCCGACACCAGTTGTATATCAATGAGATTGTTATAATATATCATGTGCCAGCATCTATTATATCTGATCGTGATCCATGATTTCTCTCTAAGTTTTGGGGGAATTTACAATGTGAAATGGGGACTAATTTGAAATTCAGTATAACATATCACCCTCAAATAGATGGCCAGTTTGAGTGGATGATTCAGATGTTGGAGGACATGCTTAGAGTCTTGGTGATGGAGATGAGAAGGAATTGGAATAATCACCTGGCGTTGACCGAACTTGCGTATAATAATAGTTTCCAAGTGAGTATCGGCGTGACTCCTTTCAAGGCACTATATGGTAGGAAGTGCCGATCTCCTATCCATTGGGAGGAGATAGGAGATAGGTGTCTTTTGGGACTGGATGTGATTAGGGAGACATTGGAAAAGGTCACGGAGATTTTTGAGAAGTTGTAGATAGCACAGAGTCGGTAAAAGAGTTATGCTGACCGGAGGAGATTCGAGTTCAGATTCGAGGTTGGAGATTATGTCTTTCTCAAGGTGTTGCCGTGAATGGGAGTCTCCAGATTTGATGTCAAAGGAAAGTTGAAGCCGCGATTTATTGAACGCTTTGAGATTCTGGAGAGAGTTGGGGAAGTAGTGTATCGGTTAGTGTTGCCACCGAGTTTGGCTAATGTGCATAACGTTTTCCATGTTTCGATATTGAGGAAGTATGTCCACGATCTGACGCACGTCATCGATTACGGCCCTTGGTGACCCAAGAAGACTTATCGTATTCGGATGAGTTGGTTTAGATTTTGGATTGGAAGGATCAAATCTTGCGTTTGAAGACCATTCATCTTGTGAAGGTCTTATGGAAGAACCACTCTCACGAGGAAGCGACGTGGGAGAGAGAGGACGAGATTCGGGACAAGTATCCCCATCTATTTCAAGGTATACATATTCGTTCGATTCCAGAATTCGTTAATTTTGAGGATGAAATTTCTAAGTGGGAGAGCGTTGTGAGGTTTTGGATTTCAAATATAGTAATTAGGAGGTAATTAAAAGAATATAATTAATATTAGGTTTAAGTGTATGCAAAAAATTAGTATAAGAAGCCAAATGAGAAATCACGAGGCTGGCGCTCAAGGTGTGGTGTGCCCAGGGCATGTTGGGCAGAGTTGTCATGCCAGAGGCACGGGTTGGCAGAATTGAGTGCGCCCGAGGTGCGGGTTGGCAGAATCGCCTGCTTGATAGGTGCTCGATGAGCACTTGAGCGCAGCCCTTTAGATATGCTGGCGCTCGACTGGCGCTCAAGTGTCAGTCTATTTTTAAAGACACGTTCGGGTTTTCACAAGCGTCATTTTTACAACGGTCCAGAGAGAAAGAAGAGAGAGAGTGTGAAGGAGAGGAGAGAGAAGGAGCAAATGAAGGTTCCCGAGTTCGAGTCCTTGCTTGAGCTAGTTAAAAAGGTTGTAGATCGGGTGGAGGCAAGTACACCAATACCCTTCTCTTTCGTTTATTTTCTCTTTTGTTTTGTTTTCTTTAAGTATCCTCGTTCTGATATCCGATTAAATTTTTATTTCGTATTACTGATGTCTTGAACATGTATATATTTTGATTTCATGTTTGATTTATGAGATTTGTGCAGTTTTCACACTTGGAAATCCTAACCTACGCCTTCCTTGGATTTTGCTCATTTTATTTGAGATTCATGTACGATTTGGCTTTAAAATTTTGAAACCCTAGTTTTACGGACGTGGGTATTCTGAATATTAACCATGCGGCGGAAATTAGTGGTATCCTTGGTTTTAAACAAGAGAAGCTATCAGTGAGATATTTGAGGGTTCCTCTTATCACTACTCGACTGTCTGTAAAAGTCTGCAAACCATTAATTGACAAGATCAGGAAATGTGTGAACTCTTGAAATAACAAATGTCTCTCCTTTAGGGGGAGATTACAACTTATTTCCTCTGTTTTATCCTCCATGTATCTTTATTGGGCCTCCATTTTCATTCTCCCTAAAGCTGCGCTGAAGAAGATTGAAGGTCTCATCCGATATTTCTTGTGGAATGGGAACATAGACGGTCAGAAGACAGCAAAAGGTGTATGGGAAGTGGTTTGCTCTCCTAAGAAAGATGGGGTCTGAGAATAAAAAACATTCTCGTCATGAATAAGGCCCTTATTAGCTGACTTCTTTGGAAAGTGGTCACTAGAGATCCTTATTCTATATGGTTGTCCTGGGTCCACTCTTTTCGTATAAAGGACAGATGCATTTGGACTATTAAAATTTCAGATTCTGTACCTTGGAGTTGGAAGAAGATTATGAAACTTTGTGTGGAGCTTCAACATTGTGTTCGCTATATCATTGGAAACGGCATAGGAACGCACTTATGGCTTGATAATTGACACTCAATGGGTCCGCTTTGTGATAAATTTTCAGCGAGATTGAGGATTGTTACTGGTCTTCCCATCGATTCAAAGTTCCAGAAAATCATTCGAGATGGTGAATGGGAGTGGCCGAATAGGTATGATACGGAGGTGAAATGCATTATCGAAGGTATGCCGGATTATAAATCCAACCTGAAAAAACTTGATTTGATTTGGTGGAATATTAGCCCAGATGGTAGATTTTCGATCTGCTCTGCGTACAATCACTTTCAGGGAGCCAAAGAAGAAGTGGTATGGGTCACGCTGGTTTCGGGATGGCACAACATTCCCGCTCATGCCTTTATTTTCTGTTTGTACATCTATCATCGACTTAGTACCTTGGACCGAATTAGCTACCTTACCAATATCTTCGACAAGTGCTCCTCTTGCAACACTGAGATTGAAAATCATGACCATCTATTTTTCAAATGTGATTTCACAGCCGAGGTTTGGAGACAGATGTGCCAAAGGGTTGGGATGATTTGGCCATATGGTGATTGGAGGTCAAACATTCTCTGGGCAGCCAGCAGGTGGAAAGAAAACAATGCAAAAACCCTTTCTTTCGGCCTTACATTGGTGGCCTCAGTATACTTCATTTGGAAGGAACGCAACCAACGTATTTTTAACAATTCAAGTAATAAAAAAGAGGGATAGTTGGTTAAGTAGATCATAGATTCGGTGCGTTTAAAACTGGAAATGTCAGAAGTCAGGTGTGATCATAGTTTCATGGTGCATTGGAACATTTTCAATCTGCAGGCAGTGTTAACCACAGGCCAAGGTGGGGTGAGGGACACAGACTGGAAGACTAGCCCATTGTTAATACAGGGTAGCATAGATCATTGAGGCCCTTTTCTCAGGTAATATTCTGACTGGGGTGTGCAAAGGTCCGAGTAAGCACGATGTTGTAATTGAGGGAAAGACCGAGGACATTGCTGAAATGGCTGAGGTCGTCAAAGAGTGGAAATGTTCGAGGACAATGCTGGATAGTTTTCTCTTCCTGTTGTGGTTTTGTTTTCTTCCTTTCACGACATGTTTCATGGAGTTCGGGGGATGCCCTAACTTCTATATTCTAAATCCTAGTTGGCAAAACAATTGGAGGTAGAACATAGGCTTTTTTTGGTAAATTCTATTCTTTAATATAGTATTTACTTAATTACCAAAAAAAGGGTTTTCCTAATATTTGGTATTTATATACATATATTTTGTATATGTTAATTTTATGTATTCCGAAAATATTGTGACCGAGAATTGTGATATTTAACTACATGTACATTATATTTGTTGCTTTGTATATGCTCCAAAAACTATGGTATATGCAATTGTGAAGGTATCTGTTGTTTGAAAGCTCTAAAATTTTGTTTGGCTCATAGTGGTAAGAATTCCTTACATGTTTTAAGTATTACGATGATTTATGCATATAATTGAAAGCATGTGAAATCATGAATTCATAAGAAATCGATTATCTGTCTCCATATCAAAGAATTTTGAAAGTATGCATAGTATCTGAAGGGAACTTTACAATCTGTTATATCTGATGATGTGTTCTCTAGGGAGTGAGAATTTATGGACAAGTTTTTGGTGGAACCTTCCCTTAAAAATAAGTAATTAAGAGTGTGGACCAAGGATTTGTATTTCACAGGACAGTATTCCCTGGCATACCTTAGAATATTACAGTGGGAGATCGATGAATACTCCTGGACCACAGGAGATGCTTTGATGGTGTATCTGTTATCTATTTATAGCCCTATATTGTGACGAACCGGGTTATTTTTCTTTTAAAAAACACTTCCGTCAATAAATCATTATAATTTAATATTATAAATTTCTATAGAAAATTGGGCAGAGTTCCGTTTGTAACTTGAACATTTACCAAAATACAAATGCCTGTAAGAAACTCTGCACAATATCCACAAATACATTCAACATCATACACAGGATCTCAGATCCACTAAACCTCTGTAGTGGCACCGGCGTCATAACTTAGGTATGACGTCGGCTCAGGTAAAGATTCCAACTATAAAAACCCAAGCATAACCACAAGTACAAACTGCGGAAGCGTGACAACCATAGTATACAAAAATCAAAACCATTCATCCACAAAATTTCCATGGCATACATAATCAAGCTAGATCCTCGAGGCTTCTTCAAATCCACGTCGCCTATCTTGCTTCTTTGTCCTACTCAGTCTCGTCGAACATCAGGGCATTTTCATCAGGAAAGAGAGAGTGCAAGGGTGAGCTTATCGCCCAGCAAGTGTAACCACACATCACTATCAAAAGACAGAATCATAAGGGAAGGGGGAAATCATATAAAAGCGTGAAAGGAAGGAAATACTTAGAAGAACCAATTTGTCATTTGTCATGTTTTGGTACCTTTAATTACCTTTGAACATGCTTTCTTAATTTACTTTAATTTTTGCGGACCAGGGCCAGTAGGTCGTACCAGCAAACGATGCGAGAAAACGAGGAAATGATCATGATACTCCACATGATCTAAGGCCGTGAGGGCTTATCTTTTACGACCCAGCCGAGGGGTCGTGCACATCGTGCCATATAATCGCCCCATTCCCCGGGGTACCGTTCTTCCACAATAGTATGATGACACGGACACCCCCGTTCTTCCACAGTATTAGTATCCTAAGGCGTGACACAAGACACCACCCGCGTTACACACAAGCTTACACACGAGAATACGTGGCCCAAGTATTCTTGGGTTTCTACCATGACGGACGTGTCAAGCCAGAGAATACTATCCATCTAAAAATTTATGGTCCTAGTTTCATGATTCTATTTCCATATTCTTTTGAGGGAAAGTCCACTATATCTCATGTATCGTATCTCCCGCCATTTTGGAGGTTCCATCATTCATATCACATTTTGGACTTCCCTCCGTTACCCATCGATTTTCATTTCGCTTTGGAATTTAAACATTTATGATTACCAAAAATTAGGAAAGATTGGAATCTCTTACCGTTCATGAGCCAATTTCACCTTGGGGTCCTCCGGAGCCCGTATCATGTCAATCGATGCTTAATTTCATGATTTCAAGCTTGCATTCACATATGGTTAGTTAGATATTGGTAAGAACATGTAACATTTCCATTGTACCTCGGATGAACAGTGACAGTGATCGTTTAACACTTTCGGACGCCGCGAACGGGTCGATTCTTGTGAAAACGGACGCCCGGTCGGTATGTATACATATTAGAGACGTGGTAATTCATAATTTGAGGTCAAATTATCATGATTTGAAGGGGAAAATAGTGAATCCCTAATTTGGGTGAGGGTTAGGGTTTTGTGATAACAAATCGGACGATTTAACCGACGCAATGAATAAATATTCACACATTCATAGAGTATAATTCATGGGTTATATATTTTTCACATTTTGGGTGGGTATCGGTACGATAATACCTGACAGTGATCGAATAAAAATTGAAAGAGAGCAAATAGTGTGTATGAGAACATTTGCCTCGACGCGTGCTATCACTTTGATAACTGGCTTTCGGTCGAATTCGGACTCTACACCTCGATTTCCTCCTTTCTCTCACTAGGCTCGGCGTTCTCTCTCTCTCTCGCCAGAAAGCTCTGGAAAAAGTGGGAAAATTGAAGATTCGTGAAGCTGGCCGGGTATTTATACCAGTTGGGCCGCTCGAGTGCCCGACGAGCGAGTAGCGAGCTGCCGGCTCTGGTTCTTTCCGCTCGAGCGGCCAGCGAGCACGGGAGCTTTCTGGAAGGTTCTGGAACATGTGCTCGAGCGGGGAAGCTACTGATTTTTCGGCTCGAGCGTGCATCAGGCGGTGGAGCTACTGGTTTTTCGGCTCGAGCGGGGCTCGAGCGTGCAGCCCGTCGGCGGCACTTCAACCACAATTCTAAAGATTTTTCACCAAGTTTTCCTCCGAGGCTCTTATTTAAGCATCCAATAAATGATTGTCTCATATTAATTATATTTTAAATTTGGAACCTCACATATATATTGGGTGAAAGGTATATCATCTGTCACGGGATGTTAAATTCGAGGTTCGTGGTTAGTGCTTTTGAATGTGTGAGGGCATACACATTCCATTTATCGATTGACTACTCCGTTAGCTGGTAAGGCCTACTAACCTTGGTTCACAAAGTAAAAAAGTTATGCATATTTTAGAACCTAAAGAAAGTAAGGGCATACACATTCCATTTATCGTGGTTAGCGCCTTAGAATGTGTGAGGGCATACACATTCCATTTATCGATTGACTACTCCGTTAGCTGGTAAGGCCTACTAGCCTTGGTTCACAAAGTATAAAAATTACGCATATTTTAGAATATTACAGTGGGAGATCGAGGAATACTCCTGGACCACAGGAGATGCTTTGATGGTGTATCTGTTATCTGTTTATAGTCCTATATATCGGGTGAAAGGTATACCATCTGTCACGGGATGTTAAATTCGAGGTTCATGGTTAGCACCTTAGAATGTGTGAGGGCATACACATTCCATTTATCGATTGACTACTCCGTTAGCTGGTAAGGCCTACTAGCCTTGGTTCACAAAGTAAAAAAGTTATGCATATTTTAGAACCTAAAGAAAGATAAGTAAATTAGGGAAGTAAAATGTATTCCAGAAAGTGCATTTAATCATGTTGCACGTTAGCACATCTTCATTATGCTCTTATATAATTTCTCTATTTATTATGCGCATATTGTTTACTATCATTGATTATATTGCACTTATAGAACATTTGGCTCACTCTTACGACTTTCTTTCCTCAAGATGAACACGCCCTCATACTTGATGAAGTAGAGTAGAGCTTAGGAGTTGGTTAGGCCGTAGATCTTGATGGAAGAGCTTTTTGGACTAAGTTTTGGGATTTTGTATTTCTTATAGAGTATCTTGTATTATTTTGAGATGATTATGTATATCGATGTATAAGATGATGATGATGTATACATAGTATAGTTTTCGTTGTTTGATGGATATATATGCTTCCGCAGATATTAATGGTTTGTCTGAGGACCTAGTGGCATATTTATGAGCCAACGTCATACCTGGAGTTATGACGTTGGTGCCATGTGTTTGTCATGGCTGATTTTGGATACTGTGTTGATTTGTGTGGATATATGTTGTGCTATACAGGAATTTTTGTACAGCTTATATTAGTTTGGCGGTCATTTTACTATTGAAACTCTATCGGATTCCGATCTGAAAAGTCTGTCTATCACAATTGGTGTCAGAGATGAGATACCTGAGGCTTGATCTGAGTCTTATGCAGAAGTCTAGGATAGTATAAGTTAGATGGAATGAGGAGATGTAGGCATAGGATGGTTAAGCTAGTTTGGGTGGTCTTAGTTATCCTCGTTGTTCTACTTGGACCGCTAGCTATGTTTAATTACGTAAAATTGTTATGTTCAAGATAATGCCCGATCTATAATCTAACCCGTGCCGTTTTTGTTTCAGAATAGTCATCGACAGTTGAGTATGCCACCGAGGAGGAGGTCTACGCGTGGAGGTGGTCAGCCTCGCGATCGAGAAGCAGAGTATCTGGATTTATTAGGTAGAATGGCCGACGTCATTGAGATTTTTGATGACATCTTGATCTATTCAAAGAGTTGTGTGGAGCATGAGGAGCACCTGAGGATCATGTTTCGGACCCTTCGGGAGTATCAGTTGTTTGCGAAGCTGATGAAGTGCGAGTTTTGGCTCGATGAGGTAGTGTTCTTGGGCCACACCATTTTTGATGGAGGAGTCTCGATAGACCTAAAGAAAGTTGAAGCTGTGGTCAGTTGGAGTTGAATTACGTTGGTGACGAAGGTTTGTAGCTTTTTGGGTATGGTGGATTATTACCGCCGCTTTGTGGAGAACTTTTCTCGAATTGCTTTGCCGCTCACCCGATTGACAAAGGAGGTGAGTTTTGTATGGACGGAAGAATGTGATTAAAGTTTTTGGGAGTTAAAGGATCGTTTGACTTTAGCACCAATTTTGACTATCCGCGATAGTTCTGGTAGCTTCAAAATTTATTGTGATGCTTCTATGGTTGGCCTTGGATGTGTCTTGATGCAAAATGGGAAGGTAGTAGCTTATGGATCTCGGCAATTGAAGATTCATGAGAAGCACTATCCAACCAATGATTTGGAGTTAGCTACCATTGTTTTCATGTTGAAGATATGGAGGCATTTCTTGTACGGCAAAATTTCTTATGTATTTTGATCACAAGAGCCTCGAGTACCTGTTTTCGCAGAAGGAGCTAAATATGAGGTAGAGGAGGTAGATTGAGTTTCTTAAGGGTTATGATTGTGAAATCCACTATTAGTCAGGGAAAGCGAATGTAGTCGCGGACGCCTTGAGTAGTCGGACTAGCTTTGTCGTGAGACTGAGAATAAAGCAGATGGAGATGTTGGATTGCTTGAAGCTTTATAATATCTAGCGCTATATCAAAGGCAATAGGATGATGTCTTTCTTGTAGGTGCAGCTCGAAATCCTTTAGAGGATCAACAAAGGGCAGGCCAGTGACCCGTTTTTTATGGATGTTGGAGACCTTGATTGAGACTTCCGTAGAAATTTCAGTGTTCGTGCTGATAGAGTCTTAAGATTCTGGGATCGTTTGTGTAAACCCGATGATAAGGATCTGAAAGAGGAAATTATGAAGGAGGCTGTGACGGACCGGGTTAGTCTCCTTAAATAACATCTGTCAATGGTAACATAAACTTATACCCATAATTTATGATTATGGATTCTGTAGAAATTTTGACTGAGTTCCCTCTGCAATTGGACGAAAAACTAAAAATACAACATGTTTAAAATAACCTGCACAAGCACACTGCTATCCAATTTAGATATTTTGGCCTACAACACAATACATAGGACCACATCTCCATACCATCCATGGCTCCAATATAGTATTCCTAACTACCGTATTGGGTCTGAAGAGATGCCATCTAGGACTAAAAAAAATCCAAAACATCCAATATTATTGCAGAAGTATAGCCAAATCCAAAAACCTACGGAAGCACAACAATAACCATAAAATAATAACAAACCGCATTGAACTACTAGACTGTTTACATTCTATTATAACAGACGTATCCAAATCTTCAGGCCTTCGACATTCAGCTAATCTCCTCAAGCAAGTCTCCCTCCTTACTCTAATTAATCTGGCAACAGCTTAATATTCTCATCTGGAAGGAGAAACAGTAAGAGTGAGAGTACAACTCAGTAAATGTAATCATACATCACTAACTACAGCAAATAATAGAAAAAATAGTAATTGGGTAGGGGAAACATATAACTTGAATAAAATGGAAGCATGCGAGGAGGGGGGACATCTGGGATCATCTTGTTCGCATGTTTGTTCTAATTACGTTTATTCATTTTCATTACTTTTATTAATCTTTGCATACCGGGCTAGTAGGTCGTATCAACCAACGATGTGAGAGGACGAGCAAAGGAATGTGTCTGCCACACATTCTAAAGTCGGCTACATTTTATGTCTACAGCACTCGACCATCAGCTACATTTTGGGTCTGTAGCACTCGACCATCGGCTACATTTTAGGCCTGCAGCACTTGGCCATCTCAACTTGCCCCATATCACCCGGGGACTATGGAAATTCTCGTTCTTCCATAGTAATATCCTAAAGCGTATCACGAACATTACATTTTCCAATATGGAAATCACATTCTCATCCTTATCTCCATCTGGGAGATCAAATCCATCACATATCTCCATCTAGGAGATTAAATCCATCATATCATACTTTGGTGGATTTTCCTCCATTTACTTGCTCGGTTCCTTCCTTTCTTTAGAACTTAAACCTTTTTAACCATTCAATTCAAGCTCAGAAGAGAGTTTGGATTTACTTACCTCATGTGATCAAATACCACCTAGAAGCCTCCGGGACACATTCCCTTGCTTCTGGTGCACACTTGCATATTTTCAGGGCTTACAATTTAACATGATCAATTAGACACAAATTTCTTAAGCATTAAACGGGTGAAATCATGCAATTTTTTCCATTCAAGTCAGATGAACAGTAACAGGGGACTTTTAGAGCTCCCGGATGCCGTGAACGAGTCGATCCTTGCGGAATCGGATATCCGGTCAATATATACATACAATTAGGACGTGGTGATTCATATTTTGGGGTCAATTTAACATAACACAAGGGTGAAAATATGCAAATTTCCCATTTCATTTCGGATGAATAGTAATAGTGCACTTTTAGAGGGCTTGGACGCCGCGAACAGGTCAAAATGTGCGGGATTGATCACGCGGCCGATATATATACGCATTTGGGACGTGGTGATTCATATTTTGGGGTTGATTCAACGAAATACGACGGGAAAATGGAAAACCCCCAAATTCTCGTAGATTAGGGTTTGGTAGAACTCCACCGACCGGATCGGTGAGTAAATCGGACAATAAATTACAAAACCCTTGGTCTCAAGTCATAGGCAATACATTTTTCATAGTTTGGGTGGGTATTGACACAAAAATACCCGATGATAAACAAAAAATACTGTAAGAGAAAAGTTAGTGAGTATGAGAACACTTGCCTCGGTACGTACTACCACTTTTATAACTAGCTCACGCATGGGTTCAGACTCCACGACCTTAATCTCCTCCTTTTTCTCTCTAAAATCGGCGTCGTTTCTCTCTTTAGAAGGTTTTGGAACATGGGAAATGAGAAAACACGAAGCAGGTCGGGCGTTTATAATGGTCGAGCGCTCGAGCGCCAGGCGAGCGCGGCCTTGTAGCCAGGCTGCGCTCGAGCGCGTAGCGAGCGGATGCGCTACTGCCTTTTCGCACTCGAGCCTGGTGGCTCGCTGCTGCCCTTTTGCACTCGAGCCCAGGCTCGAGCGCACAGCAAGTACAACCCTGCTAGTAGCGCTTTAGCAGTCCACAACCCGATTTATTTTTTTGATTTTTCTTTCGATACACATACTCATTCGTTCAATATGTCTAATATTAATTATTATCATATTGATTACCTCATATTTATTATGTTTTTAGACCCGAAACCTCACAAGTCTCCCCCACTTATAGAACTTTCGTCCCCAAAATTTAACTAACCTCGAATTTCCATAATCAGATGTGATCTTCCTAGTATTCCCAATCATCTCCTCAGACAAATGATTGTTCTAGAAGACCTCAAACACTAGAATCGTTATGGCCTTTCTTTTTTCACAAGACGAATTCCTAGTCTCTAGCTTACCCTAAACACTTACTGATTTCCTCAGTCATTGACACAAGGAAGACTTTATAACGATCCCTAGAATTCCAAGAGCGACCTAAAGTAATACTTGTCATTCCTCTGACTTAATTCGATACTTTAGGCGAACCCGTGAGCTTCCACTTTAGCTTATTCCAAGCCATGAAAAGGATTTGATCATATGGAACCGCAACCTCATTCTGAAATCTTTGGGCCATGGGCCCACAATGCTTACGCTGTGCTACTCTGATTAATTATCTTACTACGAATTAACCCATTGAAATTCCACCCTTTATCTAATTCAGCTGAACTTTCCCCAAATTCTCTAATCAAGCTTTTCTAGGTTTTGATATGAACCTTAAATTACAATTAAACTTGAAAGTCGGAATAATTTATATTTCAATATGAACCTTAAATCACAATTAAACTTGAAAGTCGGAATAATTTATATTTTTGCTATTTCATTGGTAAGTCGATCAACTGATATATTCCCCAAAATACATAGCCCACATCAAACACTCAGAATATATGGCAACCATGATCAAAACAATCCTAGGATAGTAATACCACAGTGACGAATCCCACAATCCTTAGGCTACAGCTACATTAAAAACTACAATCATAACGATCACCTAAAAATTCGGCATACTTTAGATCATTCTCCCGTAACCCTCAGAATCCAATTACTGAGCAACCTCAAGATCCCGTTGGCATATCAATGAGCCAACTGATCCAATCCGAACACGTCTTCTATGATGACGATAGGCGAGTTGCTCTAATCGTTCTCAAACAAAACCATAAGGATTTCATATTTCATAAATTCATAACTCCAATACATCGGATATAATTCTGTCTCCCAATTTAAGAATATGACATCCTATCACCCAAGTATTAGACCTACTTGTGATTTACCTTTCACGTCTCCTACGAGACTTCGAAGACATACTATGTCTAAAGACTCGCAGTATCAATTGTCAGTATTGATGTTCGCTTTCTAAAAAAACACTGAGGTTTACCTTCCCAATCTTTAAACAGATCAATCCACATGTAATCTCATACGATCATCTTTCCCTTAGTGATACAACTATTCTAGCTCTTAAAATTTTAATAATGGTTGTTTTCAAAGACAACACCCATAAGTTCTCAAAACGGAGACTTCAATTGCTTTTTCCGACCAACACATGGAGTAACTCTAATTATGAATTTCTCCCCCACTTAATCCGAAGGTAGCCACCAATCATCATGTGAGAGTAACATAATCCTATCCTTTCTCAAAAGCATTATATTCTACGATAACTTATCAAACCCATCAGGGGTCAACCCAAATAACATGGATGTCCATTAACCCTTTTCAGTCCCCAGAAACTACTTTTCATCTTTTGTTCTAACAATTACAAATCTCTTCTAAGTCAAATGTCTCACTGACGCTGTAATTCTCGAGGAATACTTGTCAGGTCACTTAATAACTTCGGTTAGACCCAAGATGACCATACGCTTCCACGGCACTAATCGGTCTTCCTAATTAGCCATCACTCAAAGTCTTATGGATTTCAAAATCATGCTACCAAAGAACCACGTGCTTAACAAGGCATTTCTTCAGACTAAACTCGCATTCCCTTCTCAATGGGGCATACGGATTAATAGCTGTTCATAATTTATGATATAATCCTCAAACAAATCGCATACACCCTATATCCTTTTGAATTCATCAATAAAGTCACCTCAACACGGGCCCGAATATGGCCAAAAGATCTATCCCATAAAATTTCATGAGACACACGTGAACCTATAAAATCCAAATGGCGTTTTCGGACTTCGTAGTAGCTATATCCTTATCCTGAATACCGCCGGGTCTACAACCCCCACTAATCCACAATTAACACACTATGGATCCAAATCGATCTTAGCAATCATCAAGCCTTTATAACAGCCCACATAATTCACCTATCCACTCACAAAGTCCGCCTATCAAATCATTAATATTTTAGGCAACCCCATTTTTAAAATTCATGAACAACCTTATCGGCTCATCTTATTTACCTTAAAGGTTCTAGAGTATTCCACTATGATGCAAAACTGATACCTCCTCGGCTTTACATGGAATCCTCAACGATCGGCGTCGATTTTGACACAACTTCAAATTACTGACCAAAGATAGATCAGCTTACTCTTCATTCTGATAACATCCTCAAATATTCACATAACCAAAACCCCTCAATGACCACAAAATGACCTTTGAGCATGGTCGCCTTTACAAATTGGATTTAGTGCAAATCCTTATTAAATGATTTGTAGGAAAGATGACATTAATCTCCTGATACCTCGATCAGTTTCAAACTTATATTTCAAATCCTACAACCCTATTGCAGGATGTTATCTCTTTACCAATCCAACCAAGGCTGGCACAGCTCTTCGCCCACCGAACTATTACTAAGATCAGGTTAAAACTTGATACCTTAGCTAACTCAAGCTCATGCCTAAAATCGCACAATTCAATTGCAAGACATAACATGCTTACCAATCCAATTCAGATCGACTCGACGACTTACTGACCAAATTATCCATAATGTCACGTCAAGATTGGCACCACAAAATGGTTCAGATTAACCCAACCAATTGCATCTACGAACCCAAGAATATGTCATAACCCTCGACACCGCTTTGATCAAGCTTGGATCCTTAAATGAACAAATAAACTTAGGAATCACAGAATTATATGTTCGGGATCCCAAATGATACAGGTCTTGTGACATCAAAATTGAGAAATCTCATCTTCCATTACGGCGATCAACACATCTTCCTTATGCGCCATCACCACCAAAACTCCGAATCAAGGCACTAAATTTCTTCACTACTAGACCAGAGGATACGAAATATCCTTAGTCCAGCGACCAAGCTATCTATGACTTAGATCATAGTCCCAAAATCTCTTCAGGAAGATATTTATCCAAGATTTTTTCGTGAACATCCACTTTGATATGTCTTTTATCCTTCCAAATACTGGGTCGCCTTTGTCGCTATTGCAAAGCCTAGGTCCTCCGGTTACACATAACTCAAAAACACAATGCAACATGGGCTCGGAATCCCCAAAATGACACCGGGCTATAATATCAGACCCAAGAGCCTTACCTCTTATCACGACAAGTGACGCTTAACACCTTGAGTTGATACCTTAGAACCCTGATTAAAACACTGAATCTCTTCACCGCCTGTCCCTAGATAAGGACATTCCTCAATCTTGTGATCGAACTAACCACTATTGAAACATGCTCCCGAGAGTCTCACCGAAATAAAGCATTCATCCATAAAACTTCCATAAACATATAGGACAATATCTCTTAATCCTCAAGGCCCATGATTTTGTCTTTTACGTCAACTAACCGAGGTCGACTTCACCTCCTATCTAACATAGGGCAACACACCTGATCTTCTATCGGACATGGGATCATCGCAACATCATCTTAAGTCTCGGAATCCACATCTCAACCTCAATAGGATCTGGGCTACCCAAAAGTCCAAACACTTAAGCACCTCTAAATCAATCATGAATTGTCATTCTAGGACTTGATATGCCCAAAATTAATTCTAGTTATCCTAACCTTGAGCCATTGATTCCACCCTATTTATCATGCTTGCTAGGTTGATCAAGCAACACTTCTTAGCAAATTACTAGCCTAGGATTTCAAACCAGAACCAATCAAACCAAAACCTCAAACCGAGATTAATTAATTAATCTAGGCCTCGAATCAACACTGATCAATTCAAGAACCCAATTGATACCAATCAAATTCCAATATTAAGGTGTCTCTATATACCATCTTCCTCTCGACCCTGTAGTTAGCCACTAATACTAGTAGTCCCCATCTAGAAGCCACTGCTAACACTTCCTTGAAATATAAACAATTCAGATTAGGCCACTCCTAGAATACTAGTTGGGACACATAAGCTAACCAATCGAACTAAATCATCATTCCTAACTTAGTGCTAGCCAAAGTTATTGAGATTGGAGTAACCAAAACTACCAAAACCAGCTTAATCATCAAACGCCTTCAGCTACTCATTCGATCAATCTTAATCTAACCTAAGTTTTCGCATACGATTCAGATCAAACCTAAGGCATATCTTTTTCTCTGATATCAACTATGACGGATCGGTTAGTCTCCTTAAATAACCTCCATCAATGGTAACATAAACTTATACCCATAATTTATGATTATAGATTCTGCAGAAATTTTGACAGCGTTCCCTCTGCAACAGGAAAAAAAAACTAAAAATATAACCTATTTAAAATAACTTGCACAAGCACACAACTATCCTATTTAGATATTTTGGCCTACAACACAATACATAGGATCACATCGTTATACCATCCATGGCTCCAATACAGTATTCCTAACTATTGTATTGGGTCTGAAGAGATGCCATCTAGGACTAAATAAAATCCAAAACATCCAATATTGTTGCAAAAGCATAGCTAAATCCAGAAACCTACGGAAGCACAACAATAACCATAAAATAATAACAAACTGCATTGAACTACTAGACTGTTTACATTCTATTATAACAGACGTATCCAAATCTTCAGGCCTTCGACATTCAGCTAATTTCCTCAAGCAAGTCTCTCTTCTTACTCTAATTAATCGGGTGATGACTTAATATTTTCATCTGGAAGGAGAAACAGTAAATGTGAGCGTACAGCTCAATAAATGTAATCATACATCACTAACTATAGCAAATAATAGAAAAAATATTAATTGGATAGGGGAAACATATAACTTGAATAAAAAGGAAGCATGCGAGGAGAGGGGACATCTGGGATCATCTTGTTCACATGTTTGTTCTGGTTACGTTTATTCATTTTTATGACTTTCATTAATCTTTATAGATCCAGGCTAGTAGGTCATACCAACCAATGATGTGAGAGGACGAAGAAAGAAATGTGTCTACTGCACATTCTAAAATTGGCTATATTTTAGGTCTGTAGCACTTGACCATCGGCTACATTTTAGATCTGCTGCACTCGACCATCGGCTGCATTTTAGGCCTGCAGCACTCAGCCATCTTAATTCGCCCCATATCTCCCAGGGGCCAGGGCAATCCTCATTCTTCCACAATAGTATCCTAAAGCGTACCACGAACGTCACCAACTTTCACGAGCAGCCAGAATACGTGGCCAAGTATTCCTTGGGTTTATACTATGATGGACATGACAAATCAGAGAATACTACTCCTATAAACCATAGTCTTAGTTTTAGAATTAATCCTTCCTTAAGGGAAGATCCACCACAAGTACATCACATTTTCCAATTGAAAAATCATATTCTCATCCTTATCTACATCTGGGAGATCAAATCCATCACATATCTCCTTCTAGGAGATTAAATCTATCATATCGTACTTTGGTAGATTCCTCTCTATTTACTTGATCGGTTCCTTCATTTCCTTAGAACTTAAACATTTTTATCCATTCAATTCAAACTCATAAGAGAGTTTGAATTTACTTACCTCTGGTGATCAAATATTACCCTAGAAGCCTCCGGGACGCATTCCCATACTTACGGTGCACACTTGCACATTTTCAGTGCTTATAATTTAACATGATCAATTAGACACAAATTTCTTAAGCATTAAACGGGTGGAATCATGCAAGTTTTCCCATTCAACTCGGATGAATAGTAACAGGGGACTTTTAGAGCTTCCGGATGCCGCGAACGGGTCAATTATTGCAGAATCGGACATCCGGTCAATATACATATACAATTAGGATGTGGCGATTCATATATTGAGGTTAATTTAACATAACACGAGGGCAAAAATATGAAAATTTCCTATTTTATTTCGGATGAACAGTAACAGTGCACTTTTAGAAGGCTCGGACGTCGCGAATGGGTCGAAACATGCAAGATTGATCGCGCGGCCGACATATATACTCATTTGGAACGTGGTGATTCATATTTTGGGGGTCAATTCAATGAAATACAGCGGGAAAATAAAAAAAACCCAAATTTCCGTAGGTTAGGATTTAGTGGAACTCCTTCGACAGAATCGGTGAGTAAATCGGACAATAAATTATAAAATTCTTGGTTTCAAGTCATGGATAATACATTTTCCGTGGTTTGGGTGGGTATTGACACCAAAATACCCAATGATAAATGAAAAACATCGTAAGAGAAAAGTTAGTGAGCATGAGAACACTTGCTTCGGCGCGTGTTACTACTTTTATAACTAGCTCTCGGATGGATTCGGACACCACAGCCTCGATCTCCTCCATTCTCTCTCTAAAATTGGCGCCCTCTCTCTCTCGAGAAGGTTTTGGAACGCAGGAAATGAGAAAATATGAAGCAGGTTGGGCATTTACAATTGTCAGACGCTCGAGTGCTTGGCAAGCACGGCCTCGCAGCCGGGCTGCGCTCGAGCCCAGGCTTGAGCGCACAGCAGGTGCGACCTGCTGCTGGCGCTACTGCTTTTTGTGCTCAAGCCCAGGCTCGAGCGCACAGCAGGCGCGACCCTACTGGCAATGTATCAGCAGTCTACAACCCAATTTATTTTTTTAATTTTTTTTCTTCCGATACACATACTCATTCATTCAATAGGTCTAGTGTTAATTATTATCACATTGATTACCTCATATTTATTATGTTTTTAGACTCGGAACCTCACAGAGGCTCACCGAACCAGGTACACCATCCACTTTGAGATGAATAAGATATACAAGGATCTAAAAAAGATGTTCTGGCGGAGGAATATGTGGAGAGAGATAGTTGCTTTTGTAGGCCAATGTCTTATTTGTCAGTAGTTGAAGGCTGAGAGGAGAAAGCCCATGGGATTGTTATAGCCCTTACCTATCCAAGTTGGGAATGGGAGAACATTTTTATCGATTTTGTTTCAGGCTTGCCTAAGATCCTGCGAAATCATAATGCAATTTGGGTCATTGTGGATCAGCTAACGAAATTGGCTCATTTCTTACCTATTTAAACGACGTATTCTCATGATTGCCTGACATAGCTGTATATCAATGAGATTGTTAGATTGTATGGTGTGCCAGCATCTATTATATCCGATCGTGATCCATGATTTGTCTCTAAGTTTTGGAAGAGTTTACACCGAGAAATGGAGATGAATATGAAATTCAGTATAGTGTATCACCCTTAGACAAATGGCAAGTCTGAGTGGATGATTCAAATATTGGAGGATATACTTAGAGCCTCGGTGATGGAGATGAGAAGGAATTAGGATGATCACCTGCCGTTGACCGAATTTGCCTATAATAATAGATTTCAGTCGAGGATTGACATGACTCCTTCTAGGCACTATATGGTAGGAAGTGTTGATTTCTTATCCATTAAGAGGAGACAGGAGATTGGCATCTTTTTGGGACCGGATGTGATTAGGGAGACGTCAGAAAAGATCGCTGTGATTTTTGAGAAGCTGTAGATGGCACAGAGTCGGTAGAAGAGTTATGTTGACCGGAGGAGATCTGAGCTCAGATTCGAAGTTGGAGATTATGTTTTCCTCAAGGTGTCACCATTAAAGGGAGTCTCTAGATTCGGTGTCAAAGGAAAGTTGAAGCCGCGATTTATTGGATCCTTTGAGATTCAGGAGAAAGTTGGGGAAGTGGCGTACCGGTTAGCGTTGCCGCCGAGTTTGGCTATTGTGCATAACGTTTTCCATGTTTCGATGTTGAGTAAGTATGTTCACAATCTAACGCACGTCATCGATTAAAACCCTTATTGATCCAAGAAGATTTATCGTATTCGGAGGAGCTAGTTTAGATTTTGGATCAGAAGAATCCAATCTTGTGTTCGAAGACCATTCCTCTTGTAAAGGTCTAATGGAAGAACCACTCCCGTGAGGAAGCGACATGGGAGAGGGAGGATGAGATTCAAGACAAGTACCCCCATCTATTTCAAGGTAAGCATATCCATTCGATTCTAGAATTCATTAATTTTGAGGACGAACTTTTCTAAGTGGGAAAAGTTGTAAGGTTTCGGATTTCAAACATAGTAATTAGGAGGTAATTAAGATAATATAATAAATATTAGGCTTAAGCGTATGCGAGAACTTAGTATCGGAAGCCAAGAGAGAAATCGGTAGGCCGGCGCCCGAGTGGTGCCTAAGGCGTGCCCAGGTTGGGTTGGGCACAGTCGCCGTGCCTTAGGTGCGCTTGAGCACTCGATAATTTATGTATATTATTAAAAGCATGTAAAATCATGAATTCATAAGAAATCAGTTATCTGTATCCGAATCAAAGAATTGTGAAAGTATGCATAGTATCTGAAGGGAACAACAAAATTTGTTATGTCCGATGATCCGTTCTCTAGGGAGTGAGAACTTCTGTACAAGTTTCTGGTGGAACCTTCCTTTAAAAATAAGTAATTAAGAGTCTGGACTAAGGATTTGTATTTCATATGGTAGTATTCCCTAGCATATCTTAGAATAAGTGAAAGATCAAGGAATACTCCTAGACTATGGGAGATGCTCTGGTGGTGTATCTGTTATCTATTTTTGGCCTTGTATATCGAGTGAAAGGTTTACTGTCCGCCACAGGACGTTAAATTCGATGTTCATGGTTAGTGCTTTAGAATGTGTGGGGACATACACATTCCATTCCTCGATCGACTATTCTGTTAGCTGGTAAGGCCTACTGACCCCGGTTCGCAAAGCAAAGAAGTTATACATGTTTTGAAACCTAAAGAAAGATAAGTAAATTAGGGAAGATAAATGTATTCCAAAAAGTGTATTTTATCGTGTTGCATGTTTACGCATCTTCATTATACTCTTATATCCTTCTTCTGCTTTATTTTGCGTATATTATTTACTGTCCTTAATTATATTGTACTTGTTGAGTATTTAACTCACTCTTGCTACTTTCTTTCCTTCAGATGAGCATGCCCTTATGCCTAATGAAGCAGAGTAGAGCTTAGGAGTTGGTTAGGCCTTAGATTTTGATGGAAGAGCCTTTTGGACTAAGTTTTGGGATTTTGTATTTCTTATGGAGTATCTTTTATTATTTTGAGATGGTTATGTATATCGATGTATGAGATGATGATGATGTATACGTAGTATAGTTTCCACTGTTTGATAGATGTATATACTTCCGCAGGTATTTATGGTTTGTTTGAGGACCTAGTAGCATCTTATCTGAGCTAACGTTATACCCGGAGTATGACGTTGGTGTCATGTGTTTGTTGTGGCTGATTTTGGATCCGGTGTTGATTTGTGTGGATATATTTTGTGTTGTACTGGGATTTTTGTAGAGGTTGTATTAGTTTAGCGGCCGTTTTATTGTTGGAATTCTATCGGATTCCAGTCAGAAAAGTCGGTCCATCACAAAGGTTTAAGCTGCAGTCCACTAGAGTAATTTAGCTTAATAGACAGGGGATGGCAGTTCAGGTCGTAGGCCTCCAGAATTGTCTCACTAGATGCAAGCTAAATGACGGTTCAAGCTTCAGGTTTCAAAAGTGAAGAAGCTTGATAGCAACGAAACGTAAGCACATTCCGCAGACATACATACTGAACTGCTTGATTTTTGCTAGATAACAGCTTAAATTGAATGCAGTTTTCAACCAGAGTCTATTATCTTCGACTGCAGTGACCTAAAGCATTTAATATTGATCAGTTGAGTCCCTTTATATCACGAGTGTGAGACAAAGAGAAGGTGCTAAAACCAAGTGCAAAATTCAAGTTACAATTAGTCATTCAAGGGGTAGCAAGTGTTGATCGTGTAGTGATGAGAACTCACTGGAAATCGGTCTATTTGGAGTTAGTTTCAAACATAAAGAAAGTCATCTCATGACAATTTTTTTGTTTATATTTCAGAGATCCAACCCAAAAAATTAGCAGAAGTTCAGGTAGTTATGATTTCGTAGATTTGAAGAGAGCCTTAGTTGTTCATATGTCTGTACTTTGTCAGCTAGAGGATAATGTGTTTGTTTGTTGGTCTTTGAGTTAACCATTCATACATAATAGATTTTAAAATTGGCAACTGATAGCCCAGATAATATTTCAAAACGTGTGGTTCATGAGTTTTGGCTCGTCACTAAATCCCATATTATTTGTGTGACGGAACGGCTTTTTTTTTTTATTTGATTCCATCTGTCAGGATAGAAATAAATAGCCTGTACCGTAACTCAGTACATGCACATAACTAATCTACTTAGAATATAACATGCAAATACAGGATCATAGATGCCATCTAGGACCCATATAAGATATCTATAAAAATATGTAGAGAAAGTCGATCTAAGAATCTGCCGAAACATTCATATTCATACCCAAAAACTCATTCATGCATACATAGGCGTAATGGTCCAATTATAATTTTGTATATATATTCTATCAAGACTGCTTCCTCCGTGATAACTTCAAAAGTGCTTTAAATCTTCAGGAATCCTTTAGATTGAACTCTAGTCTTTCTTGTCAGACACAAACTCTACAGTCTCCTCTAGAGGGGAGAAAAACAGTAAAACAGTAAGTCGAGGCCCAGCAAGGTACATGCAGGTATGCAGTAAGATATTTATGCAGAATAAAACTCAATAAAACAAATACTATTGAACATAAATACACAAATGCCATAAGGAAGTGGTTTATAGCAGAATTACGATACAGACGTAAAAATAGAAACGATCAAGCTTCGAAAATCAGAAATCAATGTACTTTATTTCAGAAAGTAGAAGTCGGTCTTACTTTCATATTAAAGGACCCTACCAATAGACCCTACTAGCGGAGGGGGCGAATAATCGAGGATAGATAGTGTACATCTCCCCACAATCAACGGCAATAAACAGAACAGATGATTCCACTTGACGAGATCTTTCCCCAATCCAAGGGGGCACCGGCTAGAATAGAACAGAACAGAAGCTACCCTCCTATTGTAACGCCCTGAGGAGGGGCGGACCACATATAACTCCATGGACAGAATTATCCTCGATTACCACCATAATGTTCTAAGGCATATCGGAGAACCTAACCTAACTGCATATCAGTCTTGGGTTCATAATAACAGTAACAGAAACATTTTCTTCTTATCGTTTACTGAAAGCCATTTTTAGTATTAGTCGGAAACATCACTATTAATCCTTCAGAGATTGCGTACAGATATCTTAAGGCTGGTTCAAAAATCATATATTTTAAACCGGTTTCAAATCACAGAACCTAGTTCAAAAATTATATACTTTAAGCCGGTTACAAATCGTAGAACTTACACTTCACTTACAAAGCCGATTTCAAAATTATATTACAAATGCCGGTTTCAAATTCGTGATACAAGGCCAGTTTTGAATCAAGGCCGGTTTCAAAATCAAAGCTGGTTTCAGATCATATCCATCATTTTTACAAATCAAGGTCGGTTTCAAAATCAAAGCTGGTTTCAAATTATATCCGTCATTTTTACAAATCGAGGCCGGTTTTCATCATTTTACAATTCAAGGCTGGTTTCGAAATTACAATAAAAGGCTGGTTTCAAAATCGCAAAGCAAATGCCGGTTTCAAAATTACGATACAAGTGCCAGTTTTAATCATAACACAAGGCCGGTTTTAAAATTTCAAGACAAGTGCCGGTTTCAATCATAATACAAGGCCGGTTTCAAAATTACAATACGAGGCCGGTTTTAAAATTACAGAGGAAATTTTGGTTTTAAAATTATGATACAAGGCCTATTTTAAAATTACAGTGCAAATGCCGGTTTCAAAATTACGATACAAGTCTGATTTTGAAATTACCGTGTAAATGCCGGTTTCAATTGTAATACAAAGCCGATTTCAATTATTCTTGGCCTGTTTCAAAATTATAAATACAAAACCGATTTCAATTATTCTTGGCCTGTTTCAAAATTATAAATACAAGGCCGATTTCAATTATTCTTGGCCTGTTTCAAATTAATATGTAAGGTTGGTTTCAAATTAATATGCCAGGCCGGTTTCAAATTAACGTGCAAGGCCGGTTTCTATATTTACTTAAGCCGATTTCAAATTATATTATAAGGCCGGATTCAATTATTTTACCAATCAAGGTCGGTTTCAAATTTGGGTAATGCAAGTGACATACAAGCCGATCTACTTCCTCATTTTCATGTACTCCAGTTTAAATATGAGTTTAGCAGAAGCAGAGGACAAGAAGACGAAAGAATGAATTCAAACCAGAATACAACTTATCAAATAGTAATTAAAACGGCATGCATTTAACCTAAATCAGAAGGAAAAACTGGCAGTTTTTAAAGATGAAACTTTGGAGACAGAAGTATATTTGCAAAGTATGAACTTTAAAAGTTGGGCACACTTACAACGAACTTAAAAAGAATGATCATCCGAAGTACACTTGCAATATTCTAAAGTTAAAAACAGAGTATACATTTGTATTAAATCATGAACTTAAAAGCAGGGGGTACACTTGCCTGACTGCCCACTCCGGCTGACTTGAGGATCTCCTTCCTTCTTCGTTCCTCACTGCTTTCACTTGCCAGTACTCACACTCGCCTCTTCAACCGAAGCCCAGTATATAAAGAGGAGGGGTTTGGTGGAGTAGGTAGGGGTAAGTTACCTACTCGGTACTTCCATTCAGTGATTAGGTAAAAGTAAGTATGATAAGTCACCTACTTGGTACTTCTTCTCAGACGGACAATGGGGTAGTTCACTTACTCTATTTAGTTGGGATCTAATTGGATTTTAACCACCCAAAGTTTGTCTTTAGTTTGCCCCTGAATTCGTAGCCAATTTATTATAAGTTTCGTCTTGTCAACTTTCCCACTTAAAGCAGGCCAACCTTCTTAAGGCCGGTCAACATCTTCAAAATCCGGTCAATGCCTTCAGAATCTGGTCAGCTTCTTCAAATCCGGTCAACTTCTTCGAGTCCGGTCAATATAATACCTTCGAAATTCGGTCAACTTCTTTAAGTCCGGTCAATGTCTTGTTATTATTCACTCCAGCCTCTCGCACTCCTATGAAGTGGTCCGGCCTTCAAGTGGCGTAACGCCACTCCGGCTTCATAAGGCCACTTCGACCCTTGTGCCAAAACACTTTGGATTGTCCATTGTGATAATCACTCTAGATTTCACACTTTATTCCGGATTTCATCCTTATCAAAACACTCCAATTTAAGTTGAAATCAAAATACTCTGGTTTTAAGTAGAATATTTTATTTTAATTTTAAGCCTTTTTGATTTTTGAACCTCACAATTTGTCTAATTCTCTTGACAATTCTTTTGTATGCTTGTTAATTGTGATAAATTAATCTTGAATATCTAGATTGATAATTCCTATACGTCAATTGAAATAATAAGTTTGCATTGTTTATGCTTCTATGCTACAACACTTACCATCCCTTCTTGTGTTTGTGGATCTGAACTTTGTTTTCTTATAACATTACCATGGTCATAGTTTCAATGCTATTGAGAACAGTGCTCATTTCCATAGCAGCAAATCACAACAAACAAGGCCACCTCTTTGACATTTGACAATGATTCAAACATTATGAAGACAAATTCCCATGTACAAAACAAAATCATGGAAGATCCTAAAACAATATTCAAACGGGTTCTAAGCACGGAAGTCAATAAACGTCCACAAGAATTCTCCAATCAATCCATGCCTCTCTCTCAACCTTGGCTGAGTTTTCCCTCAACTGACGGCAACAAAGCAACAATTAGAAATGGTGATGACGCTTCTATTTGATAATATTATTGGCACGCTTTGGACCATCTAATTTACATCTTCCCTAGAAGGATTACTCAATTGATGCTAAAGTCAAGACCATTATAAAAAACAGTTCGTGGGTTTGGCAAGGGAGAATGCAACTGCTCTTGCTGGCATTCAACAAGGCATGCTAGACTACATCATAAATACATGTTGCAAGGATAGATTTGTTGGGGTCACTTCCGATTGGCACTTATGTCCGCAGACTCCATTGGAGAAATGGACGAAGACTTTGATGATTGGTCCGAGAAGCCTGTTAAAGCGGACGAGGACTCATTGGAGGCCTCATATCCGAGAGGTTGCTGAGGACATGGACGAAGACTCTGAGAGCGTAGGCGTAAACTCTATCTTCGTAGGCCTGCTGCAGCCGCGTTTTCCAGGTGGGTTGGTCACCTACTCTGATTAGATGTTGAGGCGGCTGCAACTTTCCAGGTGTCAGACCTACCACCCTGGCACGCCAGGCGTGTGCCTGCTGTGGCAGGCCTAGGTGGCATGGTCCTGCCACCCTAACACCAGTAGGGTGGCCGGCTGTCCACTAGGCCCATTGTGTATATATACAAGGCTTGTGTGCCCTTGCTTGGTGTGTGTGTGCTGCCAAGATGACTTGGAGTGCTTGTACCGTGTCTTTGTGAGCAGCCTTGGAGTGAGCCTTGTGAGAGCTGCGGGAAAACTTTGTTGTAAAGACAGAGTGAGAAACACTTTTAGAGAGATTGTACACTTGAGATTGTTTTATTTTCATGTGAGCTTGTGTAACTAACACTTGTAAACAATCCTTTTATAGTGTATTCTTTCGTGGTTTTTCCCATGATTGAAGAAGAATTTTCCACGTTAAAATTTCGTATGTTCTCTCCCATTTTTCTATCATTACTTTTCTTATCCGTCCGAGAGCTCTGCTCTTTGTTGTTGTCCGAGAGCTTTGTCCGCTCGGTTACCGTACCTTTCATGTTTTGCGCCGAAAAGTGGTATCAGAACTTTTGGTTCTTTGAACGGTGATTTTGTTGCTAGCTGCGATGGAGGTTGGAAGCAAAATGATTTGCTTGAACGGATCAAACTTTGACACATGGCAAAGCAAGATGTCAGACTTGCTTTTCGTAAAGTCCATGCATAATCCCGTTTTTACCACAGAAAAACCGACGGAAAAAACGGACGAGCAGTGGATGTTGGAGCACAAGCAAGTGTGCGGCTACATTCAGCAGTTCGTGGATGACGTGTACAATCACGCTCGCAGAGAGACGAATGCCAAGACGCTCTGAGAGAAGTTGGAAAAGCTCTTTGCCTCCAAATCTGGAAATAACAAAATTTATCACTTGATGAGGCTGATGCAAGTACGGTACAAGGACGGCACATCTGTCGCCGACCACCTGAATGAGTTTTAGGGCTGCGCGGACAGGCTGACTGGCTTGGGGATCAAGTTTGAAGATGAGGTTCTCGGACTGTGGTTGCTAGCAACCCTCCCGGACTCATGGGAGGTTATGAGGGTCACCATAGCCAATACAGCTCCTAACGACGTGGTGACTTTAGAGATGGCCAAACGAGCTGCGCTGAACAAGGAAGTGCGACGGCGTTCTCAAGGCACGTCTACCTCTCAGCACTCCGAGGTCCTTGTTACCGAATCGAGGGGAAAGAGCTGAGGACGTGGCCCAAAGTCTGAAGACAAATGGCGGAGTAAGTCACGTTCTCGGTATCAAGACATGGAGTGCTACCATTGTGGCAAGAAAGGCCACATCAAGGAGTTTTGTTATAAGTGGAAGCGTGAAAACGCTGGCAAGCAGCGGGGTGAGAAGAGACGAGGCGAGGAAGAGCCCTCGGTCTCTATTGTTACAGGAGGTGATCTCCTTTTAACCTGCGAGTCTGAAGACTCTGTAAACGTGGCTGAGCAGGCTTCTGACTGGGTGGTGGATTCTGGCACATCCATCCATGTCACGTCCAGGAGAGAGCTGTTCTCCACTTACACTCCTACTGCCACGGGAGTGTTAAGGATGGGCAACATGGAGACGTCCGAGATTATTAGACGAGGAGACATCTCCTTGTTGACAAACACTGGAGCCCAACTGATTTTGAGGGACGTCCGACACATCCCCGATATTCGGATGAATATTATCTCAGTAGGAAGGTTGGATGATGAAGGCTACTGCAGCGTCCTTTGTGACAGAAGTTACAAGTTGACAAATAGCTCCATGGTGATTACCCGAGGAGTAAAAACCTCAGGCCTTTATACGTTGAAAGCCTAGGCCGAGTTGGCAGAGGTAAATGCCACAAGGAGTGTGGAGTCCTCGGGTCTGTGGCATAAGAGACTCGGACACATGAGTGAGCGTGGCATGAGTCATTTGACAAAGAAGGGTCTCATCCCAGAGATGGATGGAGGCAAGCCGAGGACTTACCCTCACTGCATGGCAGGGAAGCAGCGCAGAGTCTCCTTTCAAGGAGAAGTATCTTCGTGGAGGCCTGAGATCCTTGAGCTCGTCCACACAGATGTGTGTGGTCCCCTCCTAGAGAAGTCTTTTGGAGGAGCACAATACTTTGTGTCCTTCATTGACGATTGCTCGAGGAAGCTGTGGGTGTTCTCGCTGAAGACCAAAGATCAGGTTGCGAGAACCTTTGAGCAGTTCCATGTCCTCGTTGAGTGAGAGACCGGGAGCAGATTGAAGGTCATTCGGAGCGACAACCACGGAGAATACATTGGGAGGTTTGATGCCTACTGCAGAACTTCGGGGCATCAGACATCAGAGAACTCCACCCAAGACGCCACAGTTGAATGGCGTGGCCGAGAGGATGAATCGCACCCTAATGGAAAGGGTCAGGTGCATGTTATCTGAGGCCAGGCTTCCGGGATCTTTTTAGGCTGAGGCCTTGAAGGCGGCCACCCACGTGATCAATCGGTTGCCCAGTAAGCCTCTGGACGGGGAAGTTCCAAAGCAAATTTGGACCGAAAGGAGCCAGCGTATAGCCATCTTCGGACTTTCGGTTGCAAAGCCTTGTTCATGTTATGAAAGATGAGAGGACCAAGTTGGAGCCAAAGACAAAGCAATGTGTCTTTCTGGGCTATAGAAAAAACGAACTTGGGTACAGACTATATGACCCAAAGGAAAGGAAGCTGGTGCGGTCCCGAGACGTGGTCTTCGTTGAGGACGAGCCAATCGAGGACATTGGGAAGGAGCAGAAGACTCAACCTAGTACTTCCCAGATGGACAGAGTTATTGTTGATGCTGTCCGTCCAGTGCCTCTTAAGTCTGATGTCGGCGGACCAAGAGTGGCAAGCAACCATAGCAAGGCGGTTCCAGCGCCTCACGATCAAGTTGAAGATTTGGCACCTCCACAGGCCAAGGTGGCCCCTTTGAGACGGTCGTCCAGAGAGAGACGTTTGTCCGTCCGCCTTCCAGCAAGTGAGTTTGTCCTCCTCACTGATGCTAGAAAACCAGAAGATTTTAATGAGGCCATGTGTAGCGCTCAAAAAGATAAATGGTTTGAGGCCATGAAGAAAAAGATGGCATCTTTTCATAAAAACCATACCTTTGAGCTTGCTTAATTGCCCAAGGGGAAGAAGGCCCTAAAGAACAAATGGGTCTTCCGACTGAAGGCAACCGAGGTTATGAGCAAGCCAAGACACAAGGCACGACTTGTGGTGAAGGGCTTTGGTCAACGAAAGGGTATTGACTCTGATGAGATTTTCGCACCAGTTGTGAAGATTTCCTCGGTTCGTGTAGTGCTCGGACTGGCAGCGGCTTTGGATCTGAAGATAGAGCAACTGGACGTCCGGACAGCTTTTCTCCATGGAGATCTAGAGGAAGAGATCTACATGGAGCAACCAGATGGTTTTGAGGTCAAAGGGAAGGAAGGACTAGTTTGTCGTTTGAAGAAGAGCTTGTACGGGCTGAAGCAAGCTCTGAGACAGTGATACCGGAAGTTTGAGTCTGTTATGGTCAGACGAGGATACCATAAGATTGCTTCTGACCACTGTGTCTTTGTTCAGAGATTATCGGAAAATGACTTCATCATACTCTTCCTTTATGTGGATGACATGCTGGTTGTCAAACAGAATAGCTCTCGGATCAAGGAGCTAAAGGTGCAACTGGGGCGGTCTTTCACCAAAAAAGACCCCGGTCCGGTAAAGCAGATTCTGGGGATTAGGATATTTCGCGATCGAGGGGACAAGAAGTTCTGGCTGACCCTGGAAGGCTATGTTGAAAAGGTGCTTCGGAGGTTCAACATGGAAAGCTTCAAGCCTGTCAGTATCCCTTTGACCAGCCATTTTAGGCTGAGCAAGCAGCAGTGTCCGTCCTCAGATACTGAGAAGGCACGCATGAGTAAGATTCCTTATTCTTCGGCAGTTGGCAGCTTGATGTATGCGGCCGTGTGTACTCGGCCGAACATTCTCATGCGGTTGGCCTTGTGAGCAAATTTCTCTCAAACCTTGGGATGGAGCATTGGTCCGCGGTTAAGTGAATTTTCAGATATCTCCGCGGGACCTCCAAGGCAGGTTTGCAGTTTGGAAGAGAAAAGCCTCAACTGATTGCGTACACAAACACAGACATGGCCGGGGACGTTGATTCCCGAAAATCAACGTCCGGATACTTGGTGAAGTTTGCGGGAGGGGCGGTCTTCTGGTAGTCCAAGTTGCAGAAGTGCGTTGCTCTCTCGACTACGGAAGCAGAGTTTATTGTCGTGACCGAGGCCTGTAAGGAAATGCTTTGGATGAAGAGGTTTGTCCAAGAATTAGGTCTAAGGCAAGAGACGCACGAGGTCCTTTGTAATAGTCAAAGTGCCATTCACTTATGTAAAAACTCCTCATTCCATTCGAGGTCAAAACACATTGACGTGTGTTATCATTGGGTGAGAGATGTTCTTGATAATGGGCAGCTATCAATTGGAAAGGTCCGTTCCGATGACAATGGCTCGGACATGTTGACCAAAGTTTTGCCGAAGGAAAAGCTGGAAGCTTGTTGTGACATTGCCGGTCTAACTAACTTCAATCCCACTCGGTCGTGAGGGGAAATTTGTTGGGGTCACTCCCGAGTGGCACTTATGTCCGTCGACTCCATTGGAGAAATGTACGAGGACTTTGATGATTGTCCGAGAAGCCTGTTAAAGCGGACGAGGTCTCATTGGAGGTGTCATGTCCGAGAGGTTGCTGAGGACATGAATGAGAACCCTGAGAGCGTAGGCGTTGACTCTATTTTCGTAGGCCTGCTGCAGCCATGTTTTGCAGGTGGGTTGGTCACCTACTCTGATTGGATGTTGAGACGGCTGCAACTTCCCAGGTGTCAAGCTTACCATCCTGGCATGTCGGGCATGCGCCTGCTGTAGTAGGCCTAGGCAAGGTGGTCCTGCCACCCTAGCGCTGGTAGGGTGGCCGGCTATACACTAGGCCCATTGTGTATATGTACAAGGCTTGTGTGCCCTTACTTAGTGCGTGTGTGCTGCCAAGAGGACTTGGAGTACTTGTGCCGTGTCTTTGTGAGCAGCCTTGGAGTAAGCCTTGAGAGAGTTGTGGGCAAGCTTTGTTGTAAAGATAGAGTGAGAAACACTTTTAGAGAGAGATTATACACTTGAGATTGTTTTCTTTTCGTTTGAGCTTGTGTAGCTAACACTTATAAACAATCCTTTTATAGTGTATTCTTTCGTAGTTTTTCCCTTAACTGAAAAAGGGTTTTCTACGTTAAAATTTCGAGTGTTCTCTCCCGTTTTTCTATCATTACTTTTCTTGTCCGTCCGAGAGTTATACTCTGTATTGCTGTCCGAGAGCTTTGTCCGCTCGGTCACCATGCCTTCCGTGTTTTGCGCCAACAAGATTTCAATGGACTATTTTCAGCCGTGGCAAGTTCACCAAAAAGCTGGCTTGGATAATGTTCCAACGCGAAAGTACGAAATGATTTGGCACAAATTTGTTTGGTATTACAAACAATGTACTGTCACATGCCTATATTCCTTGGCTCGCTGTTTGCGGAAGGCTTTTATTGCTATGGATCGGCTGAGCCAATCATGCAAAGTAATAAAACATGTATTTTCTGCTATTGCTCCATTGAAACACACATTCGCCTCTTATTTCCTTTGTTCATTTGCCCAACACGTTTGACTGTTTACACTGAATAGGATTAGCAGCTCTCGGCCTACCCAAAATCGATTTGATAGAATAAGTTAGGCATTCTTGAGTTAAAACGGAAAAACTGCCATGCACTTGGTTCTAGTTATGACCCGGGTTACAACTATTTATTTTATTTTGAAAGCTCATAAAAATATTTGAATCTGGTCTATTACCGAAATTAGATTTGATTGTTTATCTCTACTGTTCATGCAAAACTTACTGGGATTCCCAAAATATGCACACAATACCGGCTTAGCAGAGACAAACCCAAATCTCCCAACAATCGTCGGCAACCAAACACCATGAGAATATAATAAATAAAAATCTAGCAACTAAGCACATAAATTATAATATTTAATATGAAAAATACTCATCAATCAAGGAAAAAGTTATTGAAAGAATTTTGAAAAAAATCTAATATGAAAGTGTTCAGTTACAAATATAACCTTACTAAGATCCCCTAATAATAATCCATATGAATAATCGGTTGAATATAATTCAAAGGCTCCTTACAACCCATTAGAGAAGAATATATGGAGTAAACGAGTAACCAAACGATAATACGTCTTGAAAATAAAATTAGAGTAATATATTCGAGTTTGGTAAAGAATAGAATTTAAATCAAATTTTAACTAGATGCCGAATGTCTTCTAGCTCTCTCTTTTCTCTCTTCTCTCTTCATGTGGTATCCATTATGTCAAATGATCTCTCTGCTCTTCTTTTTCCCTGATCTAAAAATCGTAAAGAACTTTTATACTCAAGACATGCATTCGAAAGCTAGCGGCATTTCAATGCCATATTTGGAATTCAAATGCCACAAGTAAATTTTGGATGTGTGCACCTTTTGCTATCAGCATACAAGCATACCATTAGGTGCCCCTCCGGCATTGCTCTAGCACGCCCTTTCAATCATTTGCTTGTGCGAGTTCTCACACTAAATTTAAACAATTTTCAAATGGCCTGTTTATTAGGAGTAAAAACTTACAAGAAACTGACTCAAACCTAATAAACTAACTATTACAACCATATGAGAAACCCCTCGACTCTCAATCGACTGTCATCTTTTACCATTTGGTAACTTTTCTTCTAAGGGAACCCTATCATGAGTTTTTGCAAGCTTGAATTACTCTTTTTTTTTTTCGCTCCACCAAGACACTCGAAGTACTACCACTCCCCTTCGGTGCCTTTACAATAGTAGGGCCACTCATCTTGACTCTCCTCCTCGGCCTCCTCCCCCTGCTATGAACAAACCTTTTGTTGGTCACCTTGATATTACCATTGACAATTGAAACATCCATCAAATATTAACTTGAATGCTTGATTCCCCTAGCCATAACCAATGAGGTTTTGGTGAAATTCCATTGACGTTTTTTGAATGGTATGTAAAAGTCCTCATCATCATGCTAGTCAGTTGAAATCAAATTCAACTAGAAATTCGTAACATGTCGCATGCCCCTAAATATTAGTTTTGGCTTGTTATTTGTCTACAAGCTAAATCCTCGATACTCACTACCCACGTTGAGCCATCATTATCTATTTTCTATACCCTATAGTTCCTAGGCATATAGGAAGTGAAGATAGACTTTCTTGATATCGCATGGTGTGACGGTCCACTATCAATCACCTAACTCGTATTGTAACCCATGAAGCCTTGTGACTTCCTTGAGTCAACGACTAGAAGGTTTCTATATATAGTGATAGAGGCCTAATTATTGTCATTATGATCCCTCATCTCTTGTTGCTAGCTACCGCTCACCATATCTTGCTTCATCTTAAAGTAATCCCACTTTATATGACCATTCTTGTTAAAATAATAATACTTAATATCATTAACACTTAAGTTTGGACTGGCTATTGCTCTTTTTTGATTTATCGGCTCTCTTCGACAATCTTCATGCCCCCAACTGCCAGTGGACAACAAGTCACTCAATTTTTTTTCCAAAACCTCATCACTTTTTCTTTGTTTAGACTCATTCATAAGTAATGTAGTGATAATTTTATTAAAGTTGAGTATGTCCTTTTCAAATAGTAGTATCACGATAACATGTTCGTATGAGACTAACAATAAAACTAACAACACCAACACATTATCTTCATCTTTGACTTTTTCATCAAATATTGACATTTATGTTAAAATCTAGTTGAATTCATTCAAGTGCTTATTAAAATTTTTTCCTTTCAATGACTAGAGGCCATAGAATTGCTTCTTTATATAAAAGCTCATTGTTGAGGATATGGATTTGTACAAATCCTCAAAATTCATTCAAACATCTACTACGTTCAATTAACTAATAACTTTTTGAAAAGTGTTGGCTGTAAGACATAGATTGATTGTGTAATTAGCAAAATTATTTATATCTTATCTCTCTTTATCCTTTATTTTCTCTTACTTTTCCTCCTCCTTTCTCAAGGCTTTTATTGTTTCTTTAAGAGTCAAAATATTCTTTACTCTTTTTTGCCAAATAGTAAAATTATTTTTTCATTAAATAGCTCATTGTAGAATGGTAGCTCATTCGATGCCATTCGATGACAATCCCTCCGACAATTGTCAGCCAATGAACACTATGATAGTGCAAGAATCAAAAATCTATGCAACTAAGTGCAAAAGTTGCAAGTAATATTTAACATGATAAATTATTTCAATAAAGAAAAATATTTGTGAGACAAATTCAAAATAAATCAACTATAAAAATATCTAATTATAAATATAACCCTATTAGAGATCCATTTACTACAATTCATAAGAATGATCGATTAAATACAATCTTAATACCGAAAAAATGAGTAACCAAAAGGTAATATGTCCTAGAAATAACACTAGACCAACGTATCTAAACTCAGCGAAAAGTAAAACTCGAATCGGATATCAGCGTGGTACTGAATATCTTTCTTCTCTCTCATTTTGCAATGCTCCCTATGTCAAATGATCTCTTTTTCATCACCTAAAATTTGTGTAGGATTTTTAATCCTACAGTTAGTGTTAGAACTCCATAGCCAAATTCTATCTATGCCCACATTTTGCTATTGGTGCACAATCACCCCATCCGGTACTCCTAATTAAAAAAAAATATTTCAAGATAAAATAAATTATGAGATTTCTAAAATGAATTTTAACATAACCTTTAGAGTTGAAAATAATGTTATCATTTAAAGAACAAAGGAGCCCAAAGTCTTGGGTGATTATAAAATACTCATCTTCTTCTATACATTTTGAAATACAGTTGCTTTTCCTTCTAAAATTGATTAAAATAGCTTATTCCCTTTAAATCATTCTAATGCGAGCTTGGAATTTGGAATTTGCCCAAGAATCATTGGGTCGGATCTTTGAACCATTTGACCTAGATTTTATAAACCACAATTTAGAATGAGAGCTTCATAAGAAGTTGGACTCGCTCTATCGAATTTATCTCTAATACTCAATTCAATAATTTTATCTAACCAATGAGTTAGAGATATAAAGAATAGAAGATAGACGATAGAGGAATGTGGGGTTGTGCCTCAAGATTATTCAGTGAGGAGAAGATGTTCTAAGGGGCAAACTCTAAACCTCTTTGTGTAAGCCAACTTCTGTGAGGATTATGGTTAGCTAATGGATCAACTAATGATCAAAATGCTTTCCCAAGCCTCTTTTCCTTGAAATTGGAATCCCTTTCCCTTTGCGAGAGTATCCCTATTATAATATTATTAGCCTTTGGGATAGTTTCCTCTCTAAGCAGCACCCTTCGTAATCCAAGTAGTGGGTTGTTGCTAGCCATTTCTAGTCAGCAACCTTGTTGCACTCTTGGATTATGAAGTGGCACCAATCGTGTCTAAGTAGTGTTCATCGTGGGCCGTAGGGTTGCTGTTGCAAGTGGTTGTGCTTAATGGCTATTTGATTGACTGAACCCATTCTCCCCGGTAAGCACTCCTAGTTTAGTATTGACTATACATGGCCTAGGTTTGTTTTTATGCCACCTGGTTTCTTAAGCATGGTCTGGCTCAGGTTTAGGACGTAGTGTTACAAATCTGAACCAAGCAGATCAAATAAATAATTAATTAAATCTTAAATATCAATTAAATAAATTTCAAACCAGGTGTGACAAACTAAATATATATGAGACCCAAATATAACCCACATAACACCTCACTGGATAACCATCCAAAAAATAAAATTTAGATTTACTCCAAACAGTCATAAAGAAAATAGCCAAATAATAATGACAACTCTTTGTAAAAAAATAAATCCACTGTACGACCCAAAAGCTTACATTTGACCAAATCCAAACTCTCAAGACACCAAAACCATTCAAAACTTAATGAACATAACACTCACCAGAAATGTGAAGCCATGCTGAAACTCATCTGCTCCTACAATATGGGCCAAGCTCGCTACTGTGAAGGGACAAAATAGAAAACGTGAGTTGAATACTTAATAAGTATCATATACAAACAAGTAGGTCCAATAAATCAAAAGGACAATCAAGGATAAATATCAAACCAAAACATAGATATAAGTCCAAGTCACCGATATGAAAATCCAATCATCAAATCCAAACAGAATCCAATATTCTAATCCAATGGTAGTCTCATACTCAAATCAAATATTAAATCTAACCAATTAAAAAATAGTCCCATCGGGACATATATATATATATATATATATATATATATATATATATATGTATGACTAATTCCAATAAGTAGAAATCCTATCCAAAGTCCAATCCATATCTAAATTCAATGTTCAGGACAAAATTCAATAGTTAGATCATCCAATTGCATACGTAGAAGACGAAGCAGTAACGTAACAAATAGTCCAAAGATCCGAATTAAACTATTATTTAAAATCAACGTATGAGACATACCAAAACTCATTTGTCGGGCAAAATTGACAAATCTCAAATCCAAATCTAAAAATCTAACTCCAAATATCCAAATCTATGTAGAAATATAAAACAAGTACCAAATGTGAGTTATGATTATTTAAGACTAGCTTAAGGAATGGGTTACTCATAATATGGTAACCTTAAGCTAAATCAAATGCAGGTAAGGTCAACATGCTAGGCTACCTATGTACTCTGTCTCTCATCAGTAAGGTTACTCATTATATTTTACCATTAGTAGTTTTGGGCATAATTCCTCAAGTTGTCAGATATATCATGCCTGTAGACGGGCGGCACAAAGCCCTCACATGTCTCTCCCAGGGCCCAAGGGCAATCTTCATCATTCCACAGTAATATCTTAAGACTTGTCAAGGGCATTACCTGTTACAAAACACGGCCAGAGTAATCATTGAGTATCTACTATAATGCTTATGGCAAGCCAATGGGTATTACCTCTAGATTTCAATTCCATGGTCCTAGTTTCACAGTTCTTTATTCATTTGAGAGGAGATCCACCATAATTCGATTTACAAGTCTCCAACTAGGAGAACGATTCATTCACATATCACAATGTGGACTTTCCTTCGATCCCATATTCGATAATTATCTTTTCTTCAGACTTAAATCTTTTCATAAGCCAATTCAGTTGCACAATTGTTATAATACATAGGGAAAGTTTGGATTTCCCTACCACAATTAGGCAACCGCCACTTTGGAGCCTTCTGGAACACATTTCCTTACACATGAGGCACAACACACATTTCCGGGGGCTTACCATTGGACATAAATATTTAGACATAATTTCATAACAATTAAATGGGGTGAAAACATGCAAAATCCCCCTTTACTCATGTGTGAATAGTGTCAGGGCCACTTTTAGAGCTTCCAGACGCCGAAAATGGGTCGAAACTTGTAAGATCGGACGTCCGGTCGATATATATACATAATGAGGACATGCTAATTCATAAATTGGGGTCAATTTAATATTTAAACCAAAGAAAATAGGGAATCCTTGATTTGGGACGTGGTTAGGGTTTGGTGAAGCCAAACCGAGTAAATCGGAGGGGGATTTGAACAATAAACCATATAATACTTGAGCACAACTCATGGGTCACATAATTTCACAATATGGGTGGGTATCGGAATGATAATTCCTGGTGGAGAACGTATAACAAATGAAAATGAGAAAAAGGAGGGTGGAAATACACTTACCTTGACCCGATCTTTAACTTTTACAACTAGCCCTCGGATAAATTCAGATTCCACAACGTCGATCTTCCCTTTTCTCTCTCAAGTTGCCACTCTCTCTCTCTCTAGAAAGTGAAATTGGCCAAAAAATACAGCGAGCAAAATAATCGGGCGGTGGCATTTTGCCTATGATGGAACGGATGTTTTTTGTCCTTAAATAATTCTGTCATTACAAAACAAGAATAGAAGCCCAAGTCTTGCTTAAGCTTCTAGGAAAAAAATGAATAGAGTGTCCCCTAAAATTGCGCTAAACAGAAACATAAACCTACATAACAAATAAGTACATACGCACAACTATCCATTTATACCATAATTTTCCTACAACACGCATTTACAGGACCACTGATTTTCCATTTCCATCCATAGTTCAAATATAATCCTATCCATTAAATTAAAAAATATATAAGAGATATCATCTAGGACCTGTACATATCCAAAACAGAATATCAGAAGCAGCTATAAAAAACTGCGAAAGAATAATTACTAATCCAACAGATTTTAGAACGTATAGTAATCATCAATACATAATTTCGTCCCCCATTTAGACATTTACATGCAAAATGCTAGAATTTTCAAATCTTCAGGATTACTTTGAGGCTCCACCAAAGCTCCAGAATCTTCCCTACTAATCTCTAACTAGGCGTGATCCTCTCGTATCTTCTGTAAATCCTTATCTGGAGGGAAAAAAATAGTAAAATAGTGAGTTGAAACCCAATAAGGTACTAAAATATGCAGAATATAATGATCTCATGTGGAATATATATATATATATATAGTTCTAGAAACTGTTAAAGAATAGGGACATATACAAAAAGTATGAGAAAAGTATGATTCAACGTGAACAAGCCTTAGAAATTTTTATCTATACTTTCTTGTAGAACATATGTGCAGATAAGCAGAAACACGTGCAATAATCATGAGGAAAGTATAATTTTCATATCAACAGGTCTCGGGAAGCATAAATCATAATTTTAGGTTGTAACATAAATATGTTAGGGCGGAAAACTACGTTAATATTAGATCAGAAGAACAGAAGTAGTTCATGGAAAATAGGAGTAAAGCATGATTCTATTTAAATAGGCAACGATTTTATAAAACAGTTCCAAATCTCACTTGTGTTCGTCAGAAAACTCTAGTTAAATATTCTGGGAAACCAACTAGCGTACCCTACTAGCCGAGGGGATGACTAATAAATGATAAATTGTATTATACACATAATCATGGCCAATAACCAGTGTAGGGATATCTCTTCTGGTGGGATTATATACAAATACCTCCCGAAAGTCAGTGAATGATGTACAAATACCTCCCGAAGGATGGTGGATCATCTGCAGTTCTACCTTCTGAAACTAACACCCTGAGGAAGGGCGAACCACATGTAACGTTATGGATAGAGTCATCCTCGATTACCACCATAATGTCCTAAGGCATGTCGGAGAACGTCACATTACTGCATATTAGTTATGGGTCCTAATTAACAAGAATCGAAACGGTTTTCCTCTCATTTTCTTAACTTATAACTCATCAAAGTTTAGAAATCAGTAAGGATTTCACCATTAATCATTCAAAATACTCTAAAAATCCACAGAAACTTAACAGTGCGGTTTCGTGTAAATTTATCAGTTTATAGATCATAACATTAACTGTACTCTTTTACAAATTAACTGTCACATATCAAAAATTATAAATTTTAAACATTAAATCCCTTCATTTTCATGCTTAGGGCTTCGATAAATATTTCGGACATAAAACAGATGCCAAACACATGCATAAATATAAAATCTAACCAGTTAATTTACAGTAAACATGTAGAACCATGGAGTTAAAGCACCAAATCCTTAATTTTCGTATCTAGGGTTTCGGTCAAGCTTTCGGACATAAAATGGATACCAAACACGTGCATTTATATGAAATTGAAGCCAAATATTATAGTATATATATATATATAAATATGAAATATGTCCGATAAATATACAGAAACAGACTTTATTTATGTAGAATATGAAGAAACATGCTTTTAGAGCATAAATATAGTTTCAGAGATATTAAAACACTGTAAAAACAGTATATAATGCTCGAAGTACACTTGCCTGAGCCTGATCTACCGTTATTTTTATCCGGATCAGAACGGAACTGCTGGATTCCTCTTCTCCTCTTTCTCTTTCCCTCTTCTCTCCTTTTGCTTATCATTGGATTGGCCGAATGTCGAGGTAAAAATGTGCACGTGTTTATATATCAATCGGGTGCTCGAGTGCTCCCTTCCAACTGTGGTGCCACCTCGGGCGCTCATCAGGCGACCTTCAGGTGGCTACGTTTGCAGATTTGTGCCCCGGATAGCGCTCGAGCAATCCTCGAGCGCACTCCTCAAACCCATCCTTGCATAGGGCAAGCTTCGAGCGACTCCTTGTGCAAAATCACGCATCACTGGCGCTCGAAAACTGCTCGAGCTTAGGTAGGGCGCACGTCAAGTACGCATCGAGCCTGCAGCACGGAAACGTTGCGTTTTTATCATCCGGGACCCGTTTCGACCATTCTAACCCAATTTCTTACGTCCTTGGACCCTAATTTTAATTAAATAACCTTAATAGGCCATAATTATCATAATTTAAAGCCCGAAATCTTATTTACAAATCAATATTTCTCGATTTATAATTTCTGTTCCTGATTTACCAATTTCAAAAATTCAAAATTTTCAATCCGATTCCTTTCGTACTTTTTGACCACAATTGACCTATCTCGACTTAATTACCCTTCAAATTATCATATTTTAAAAATCTGAAACCTCACCACCCATATTAACCATATCTTGAAAACCGATACCTTATAAGGCCCAACTTTCCCTTTCTACTTATTCTTTTGAGGGAAGATCTACCAAACTTCTTTTATAAATATCTCCATCTAGGAGAATAAATCCACATATATGCAAATTGTGAAATTTTTCTCCAATTACTTGCACGACTTTTCTTATCTTTCTTTTGGATTTACATCATCTCATGATTTAGTTTTGTATATAATCATCGTCTAACATGGGAAGGGTGGGAATTCTTACCACCTTGAGCCCAATTTGACTTTAGGATTTTAGCTAACGATTCTCATTGAAATTTATTAAGGATAACATTTTTTTGGAATGCACAATTAAGCATAGGCAAATATGTATAAACTGAAGGGCAATTAGACAAAGTGAAAACATGTAAAAATACTCATTAATTTCGGATGAATAGTGGCCGTGATTGGATTTGGGTTCCCGGATGCTCCAAACGGTTCAGAACTTGAAAATCAGATGCCAAATTTGTAATTGCTTACATTTAAGACATGAGTTAATCACAATTGAAGCTAAATTATGCACAGGAATCAAAATAAATGGGATAATACAATTCGGGCATGGGTTAGGGTTTGGTGTACCCCAAAACCGTGTAAAACTATAAATTCGGACACCCAAACAATAGCTTAGCATATCCATGATATGGGTAATCATATTCTAGACCCAAATTAAGTAAAAGTCCCAAAATTTGTGGGTAAAATCATTTGGACATGGAATTAGGGTTTCCTTGTCCGAAATCGATCAAAATTACGGATTTTGGGCATGGGATTCACATATATGTGTACTTGGGTCTTGAAAATTACAAAATATAAATCTAATTGGGTATCGAAATAATGATACCCAAAAAAAGGAATAAAAGTGAAAGAAAATAAAAAAGGAGGGTATGAATGTACTTGTCACGGCCCGATTTATCACCTTTCTAACTAGATCACAGACAGATTCGGACTCGTGGGCTTCGATTTCCTCTTTCTCTCTCTAGTTCTTCGTTCTCTCAGACGGACTGGCGCTCGAGCGCCCGTCGGATGGTAATCAAACGGGCCATTTCTGCCAAACCGCTACCTCGAGTGCTCGTCGAGCGCCCTTCGGGCGATCAATTCTACTAAATGTGCCTGGGTAGCACCACGGGCGCTACTCGAGCGGACCCATTCTACTAAATGTTCCTAGCTTGCGCCTTGGGCGCCGAGCCCATTCACCATATTTTACTTCCGTTCTTAATTTTTCACATTAATAATTTAATTTTTTCATAATTACCACATTTCGAGATCGGGACCTCACAAAATGTGAGAAAGCTGCTTCTAGGAAATCATAGATCGGACCCAAGTTGACAGTATTCCATAGGGCACATTATTGACCTATCTCCTATTGCCTTGTGGGCCATTTAAACTTTGGAGAAAGGGTGGAAATGGAAGAATCCCCTAAGTGCACCAGATTTTGAGTGACTTTCTCATTGTGAGGAGAAATCGACAGCAATATTAATGGCCAGTGTTTTGGACTCAAGTTAATTGAACTCCTACCACCAAAGTGAGGTATTTAATTTTAGAAATAATGAGGAAGATAAAATATTATGAGACTAAATATTTGCAAATAAGTATGGAATAACCTTATGAAAAACATGAGCAAGTTAGAGTTGCAAAAGTTAAAAAGGATATTTCGGTAATTTCTCTTGTAGATACTAGAAATAATTTTAATAATTTATTTTATTGATTGCAGTTCATTTGGATGTTAGATTAGGCACATACGTGTACTTAGAATTACAAAAAGAAGTCATTAAGACACTAGAATCGTCAAAGCCCGACCCTATACCTTAATTCTACCTAAATGTCTTAAAATACCCCTCTAACCCTAATTTACCCCATGAGGCACACCCTTCTATTCCGTTTGCTTGCAGGCAGCTGCCTTACCCTTCCCACTCCCTCATTTAAACGTACAATTTAATTGAAATAAGATAGTAAAAGGAAAATGAAGAGAAACTCTAAATCCCTCCCCCTCCCTCCTCAAACCTAGCTACCTTCCCTCACTTCTTCCACAACACAAGCAACGGCCAAGAGTGAAGTGAGAGAGAGAGAGAGGTCGACTTCAAGAAGAGAAGAGAGAGAAGTAAAGAGAGAGAAAACTCTGGCAAACACCAACCCTCTTGTATCATCATACCCTTGGTGGTGACACCCTTTAAGAAACATACATAGAAAGGATTTAAGTGACTGTTCATGATGAGTAATTGGTGTTGCACATATCCTGAGACAAGTAGAATACTGTCTTCTCCTTGGACACTCTCTATTCTTATTGTTCGAGTGAATATTTGATCTTTCACCCCTCATTAATCAGTTTTCATGAGTTAAATGTCAACAAATAAAGCGTAGAGTTTGCATGTTAAATTTCATGTTTGTTAGAATTTTTTCCATCAATTTTTGGGAGGCATTTAACTGTCACTCTAGCTAGTACTAAAATGCTGCACTGTAATTCGGTCAGCATTTGAATAATATTTAAATATCAAAGTGCCAAGGGCTAGATCTATGTATTCCTTGCTTAAAAGTAGTTAATTTCTTGTTTGATGTTGTTTGTAATCATTTTAGACTTGTTAATCATGAGGCCTTAGCAAAGAAAACTTTTATGTTTCTATTATATTGTTTGTCCTTCATAGATTGGTGGATTTATGAAATAATTAACTCAATATGCGACTGGCATCTGAGTCATGTTTGAACATTCAGATAGGTTTGGAGCAAATTAGTAGATTTACAGGCCTAATCATGTTTTCTTGATGGTACATCTCGATGCATGTATTTTGGATGGGTTGTACTCCTTATATTTTATGTCTCATGGTAAAATGATAATATTTCATAATGTTAGGATCCAATGTTCAACTAACATATGAAGCCGTGGTTGAACGTCTGATGCAAATTGGGGTAGATTTTAGTTTCAGGGAAAATCCATGGGTTAGAGATATAGTAGGATGCATTATTATTATTTTATGGACTTGGTGGATTAGGTTGTGGGTTAAATTTATGGGTAGACCACACAATAAGGTGTAAACTCTGGCGTGTGAATGACAGGATGTGGCATTTGAACACCAGAAGATCAGATTGTTTAGATGTTCTAGAATTTTAGCATAAGTAGTAGGGCAACTGAATTAAAAGAATTGCAGAGTTTTAGGCAACATTGGGCCTGGTTAGTATACTTTATGGAGAGTATTTAGTATACTCAAGAGTATTGTCTCATCATTCCTACGTAACACCTTCATTGTATAACCCTTAGACGCGTGAATCATCTTAATATTCATGAATGGTAAAGAAGACCATTAAAATTAGTATAGTTTGAGTATGAAATCTACAAAATTATAGTGTGATATATGATTATTCATGTCTAGATGGATCGAGGTCTAATTCTTAGAATGATACTTATAGTTATATGACTATCGTATTGTGATGGAACGGATATTATTTTTTTATATCTTCCGTTAATGACCATACAAAACAAACCTAAAAATAATCACATAAAATTTTAAGAAAAAACAGACAAAATTTTCCTTAAAACTTGATCAAGTCAATACATGCAACCTGTCTATATCATGCAGAGATACAAATTTAGACTTCTACACATATTCACAATGTATAAACAGGATCATCAGACACCATGATTTCATCCATGGCTCCTATTTATCAATCATATCCACTATATCAAAATTCATACAAGAGATGCCGTTTAGGACTTGTATAAAATCCAAAACAGAGTAGCAGAAGTAGAACTAATTTCACAAAATAACCCTACGGAAGCACAATTCATTGATCCAACAAAATACATAATAAGCTACGACATGTTGTACACAATAATCATCCACAAGAATCAGGTAATTTACATTCAAAACTATCGATTCCCAAAATTTTCAAGATGACTTCGAGACTCCAAATCTTCATTACTAAGCTTTGTCTATTCTTGTTCATTAGGAACCAATCCTACTGTTTCATCTGGAGGGAAAAAATAACAGAGTAAGTCGAAACCCAATAAAGTACCATAAAACATGCGGTTATAAAAATCTTTAGTGTAGAATACAAATACAATAAAGTATAAGTCGTGAAAAGCTGCTAAAAAATAGAAAATGTATACGGAAGACCAAACACATCATAAATCAACGTAAGCATGCGCCGAAAACTATAAATCGATATCAGATTTTGCTCTTTCTTTAAAATTTAGCTTTACTGTTAGAAGGATCAAACTAAGTAGATCCTACTAGGCAAGAGGGTGAATAATCGAGGATATATTGTGTTACGCACACAATCAGAGGCCAAAAATAGAACAGTAATATCCCTTCTCTAGCGAGATCAAACATAGAAATACCTCCCGAAGGTAGGTTAGATACAGAATTCTATCCTCTAGGCTAATGCCCTGAGGAAGGGCAAACCACTTATAACTCCATGGATGGAGTTATCCTCAATTATCACCGTAACAATTTAGGCATGACGGAGAACCTTATCTGACCATACAACAGTCCTAGTTCCGATTTTCTTACTAATTTAATAGAACTAATAATATTCTTGTCCTGATTTCTTAATTTTTAACTTATATGCCTCAAAGGCTAGTCAACTTATATAGAACGTCGTTCAGATAGCTTCAAATAGCTTTAGAATATACCAGAAATTTAACAGTATAACTTTTTATCAAAATTCCGGATACAGAATATTTCAACAGGCCTAACAATATGTTAAATAGCATTTCCATCATATTTTTCAAATTTTAGAACCACAATCCCCAAATTTTGAGCTAGGGTTATGTACAAAATTTTCAGACATAAATTGAACACAAATTGCATATCAAATAACGAAATCGGAGTTATACATTGTCATATATATACATAAACTTAAAATCTAACCCATAAATCATGGAAAACATGCATTAATCACAACAAATCTTCGGGAATGCGGTTTTTAGAGCATAAACAACAAAATGGAGATATTCCAAAGTGATAAAAATGGAAAACAATGTCCAAGGTAAACTTGTCTTAGCCCGATCTACCGTTTTTCTTACTTGGATCGGAAAAAATAGCCAAAATCTCCGTTATTCTTCTCTTTTTTTCCTCTTCCTCCTCCTCCTTTCCTCTCTTCTCTTCGTGTTTTGCTCGTGGCCCTCTCTCTCAAACCCTAAATCTCCCTTTTGAAACAAAAGAAAAAAGACCACGTGGCTCAATCCGAGGACTGGCGCTCAAGTGCCAGGTTTGCAAATCCATGCCCGGATTGGCGCTCAAGCGGTCATCGAGTGCCGGCACCCCGTAGATTTCACGCCTCCACTCCGCCTCAGGCGACCCTCGGGCGCCACTTTCGCAAATTTGCTCTTGAGTGGCATCTCGAGCGTCTTTCGGGCGCTGTGCCCATTTTGTCTATTTTTACTTCAATAATAATTTTTTTATTATTCCTATACCCAATCATAATTATTATTAATTTAATTACTATCTAATTATCATATTTTAGGATCGGAATCTCACACGTATGGTATGGTAATAAGGAATATCATAGTGAGGATGCTGAGTGTCAGGTTCGGGTTTTTAGAATATAATAATTATGAATAACTCAGTTAATATAATTAAAATTAGGTAAAATAAATGTTAAAAAATAGAAATCAAGAACATAATAGAGGAGGGAGAGCGTCACACTCGATAGGCGTCTGAGCGGTGATGAGGTGCAAAATCCAATATGGTCACGCCCAAATTTCGGTCAAGCTCAATCGGAGACGCAATTTCCAGAATGGGTGCGCCTGATGGGGGCCCAAGAGGCACCCAAGCGTGGGGTGGTTTGTATGGCCGGGCTTATGTGGTCCTCGAGCGCTAGTTCATCCTTATCCAAATTTTTGAATAAGTTTTGGCCAACTCTATTATATAAAAATAATTATATAAAAGTATTAGGAGCAAAAAATGTGACGTACCGTATTTTTAACTGAAAATTTGATAGAGTTTCGACTGTAATATAGATATCGGCCTAATACAAAACCTATAAATATCTTGTACAGCATAATATACAATCACGATAAATCTCAACAACAAGACACACAGGATCCAAACAGCCACATCCAAGACGTGGCACCGACGTTGTGACGGAACTGTTTTTTTTGTCCTCAGAACTTTTTCGTCAATATAGAAAATAGAAACCTAAGCCCAAATACAATTTAAAGTTTTATGAAAAAAATGGAAAGAGCCTCCCTAGAATTGGGATAAACTAAAACATAGAACCTGCTTATAACCTGCGGATATACAATATAACATCATAAACCTTATCCACAAACAATTTAATCACAAACACAAGATCATAGACGCCGTATAACTCTCTACAACTTATAATTCACGTTTTCTATTCACTACACTAATAGTTCAAAAGTAAGATAACAATTAGGACCTGTATAGAAACCAGAAAGTATATAATGGAAGCAAAACTATAAACCTATGGAAGTACAATTTCTGTTTAATCACATGCATCACATACATTCTATAAACAAGAATCCATATGCAGAAAATCCATATACAAAACCATATATAAAAAATCAGGCCTTTACATCTAAATGTTTCTCCAAAATAACTTCAAAATACTTCAGATCTCCAGAAGTCTTCAGATCGAACTCTAAATCACTCTTTCTCTCAAGTACAAGCTCTATAGTTTCATTTGGAGGGAAAAAAATTATAAAATAGTAAGTCAAAACCCAACAAGATACTAAAACATGCAATAAATTCTGTTATGCAGAACAGTTATGTGATCTTACCAAAATATGAAAGCATTCGGGGTCAGGACAATGCAAGGAAATAGAGAAAGCATAAATTGATATTAAATTGAGTTTTGAAAATTAGAAGTCAAGAAATGTACTTCTGTGTGGAACATAAGAGCAGATGAATAGTTAACACGGGAGTACTCAATTACGGTGGTAGCAGAAAAGCACAAGAAAGTATAATTCAGTGAAATCAAGCTTCAAAAATCATAAATCAGTAAAACAAATTTCAAAAAATAAAAATTGGTCTCAACTCTATAAATTATAGAAAATTCCTTTCCTATTAGTAAAAGACCTAACCAGTAGACCCTACTAGTAGAGGGGGCGAATAATCGAGGATAGATTATATTACACACACAATCAAGGCCAGTGACAATAGTCCCGTCTTGTGGGAAGTCCCTTCTTAAGGGATTCAGTACAGTCAAGCCGGCCGATAACAATAACTATTCTCTAGGTTAACAACCTGAGGAAGGGCGGACCACATATAACCCCATGGATAGAGTTATCATCGATTATCACCATAATATTCTAAGGCATATCGGAGAATCTAACCTGACTGCATATCAGTCACAGATCCTAATTAACAGTATCAGAAATATTTTTCCTTCTTATTTCATAACTGAGAACCCTTCAGTTTCTGAAATTAGTCAAAGTCCCACAATAACTCTTTAGTTAATTTCAGAATATATGGTAACAATTTATAATCATTTAGTTTCGCTTAAAAATATACAAAAATAGTTTGAAACCCTTCAGATTTATTTCAGAAGTCCACAATAATTTATTAGTATAAGTTCGTATAAAATTTTTAGACAAACTACATCATGAGCTTTATTTTAGTACATATTAACTTTTATATATTATAAATTATGGGTAAAAATCATTAAAATCCTTCATTTTCATACCTAGGGTTTAGCCAAAACCGTCAAATGATAAACCGACACCGAATATATATATTTTTATAAAATTAGAGGTATAATCGATAGTATATACAAATAAACTTAAAATTTGACCAATTAATCGGGAGAAACATGTATTATTTACAGCAAATATGTAGAACCATGTATGTAAAGCTTAAATATACTTTTAGAGATACAGGAAAGTAGTAAAAACAGAAAATAACATCCAAGGTACACTTGCCCAAGCTCAATTTATAGTTACTCGTGGCTCGATCGGAGTGGATTAGAAGATTTTTCCTTTCCTTTCTCTTCCCTCTCCTTCCTCTCTTCTCTCTCCTTCCCATTTTGCCGTCGTGCTACATGCAAAATGAAACCCCAAATCCCATTTTCCCACTTAAAAACATGAGGAAGAAAAATCACATGTGGGTCCATGTAACTGCCGCTCGAGCGTCTGTCGAGCGGTACTCGAGCGGTGGCTTGCGCAAAAGTGTGCTCAAGTGCCTTGCTCGTAGTGGAGGGCCGCTCCTGCCTCCGCCTCAGGCGCACAGCGAGCGGTTGCTCGCACATTTTGGTGCTCGAGTGCCCTATACTCCTTGGCCATTTCGCCTCATTTTGCTTCAATATCAAACTTTTTCATATTTTTAAGTCTAAACATATTTTTCAATCACATAATTAATCCATAATTATCATATTTCACGATCAGGATCTCACATTCTACCCCACTTAAAGAAATTTAATCCTCAAAATTAAACAGAGCTACATACCTCAAGAAAACAAGTGAGGATATTCACTTTTGATTTTCTCCTCGTGCTCCCAAGGGGCCTCCTCCGATGAATGATTCTTCTAGAGCACTTTCACTAGAGGAATGGTCTTAGTGCGCAACCTCTGATCCTTGCGATCTAGAATCTGTGTTGGCTCCTCGACATAGGATAAATCCTTATCAATTATAAAGGGCTTATACTCAATCACGTGTGCAGGATCGTGGACGTACTTCTGAAGCATCGATACATTGAATACATTCCGTACGTTCACCAGGTTAGGTGGTAACGCCAACCTATAAGCTACCTCCCTGAGTCTCTCTAGAATATCAAAAGGATCAATGAACCACAGTTTTAGTTTTCCATTTACTTCAAACTAGAATATTCTCATTGACGGTGAAACTTTTAGAAAAATAAAATCTCCTACATTTAAACTCAATTCTTTCCTCCTATGGTCTGCATAACTTTTCTATCTGCTTTAAACAATTTTTAGATTACCATGAATGAGTTTGACTTTTTCGCAGTTTCTTTCATGATTTTAGGACCTAAAATCCTTTTATCTCCGGTCTCCTTCCAGTGAATCGGCGATCTGCACTTCCTTCCATATAGAGCCTCAAAAGGTGCCATATCAATACTAGTTTGAAAATTATTATTATACACAAATTCAACCAGTGCTAGATAACTATCCCAAGTCCCTTTCATTTCTAACACCGAGGCTCTCGACATATCTTCAAGAATTTGAATGGTACGCTCCGATTACTATGGAGGTGATACATAGTACTGAACTTTAACTCCATCCCCAACTGCTTATGCAAGCTTTCCCAAAACCTCAAGACAAAACGATGATCCCTATCAAACACAATAGAGGCAAGAACTCCAAAGAGCCTCACAATCTCATTTATATATAATGGGCTAGTGTATCACGGGAATATGTCGTCTTGATCGCTAAGAAATGGGCTGATTTTTTGAGTCGATCAGCTATAACCCAAATGCCATTATGATTTTTAGGAGTCCTCGACAAATCAAATACAAAATTCATAGTAATATCTTCTCATTTCTAACTTGGGATAGACATTGGTTGTAATAACCCAGAAGGCTTCCTCCTTTTAACTTTCAGTTGCTAACATATAAGACATTTCTCCACATAAGTCATAATATTCCTCTTCATATTCTTTCACTAGAAAGTTTTTTTCAGATCCTGATACATTTTATTCATCCTAGGGTAGATGGTATATTGGGACCTGTGAGTCTCCTTCAAAATCTTTTCCTTCAGTTCCCTATTGTTCGGTACACATAACCGGTCTCTAAACCTCAATACTCCATCAGTCCGGACATTAAAATAAGCTTAACAATCCTTATTTAAATCACTCACAATATCCACAAGGAATGGATAATTAATTGTTTCTCCTTAACTTCGTTAATTATCTCCGGTTGGATTTGAAGATAAGATAGGAGCATCCTATCGCCTCGAGCGTAACGTTGGATATCACACTACTTCAAATAATCCAACATCTCCATCTAGCTTAACTTGAAACATGGCCACATAACCCGGTCAAGGCTCAATGTTTTTGCAACTACATTTATCTTCCCTGGCTTATATTATATCTTACAGTAATAATCTTTCAAGAAATCAATCTACCTCCTTTGTCTCATATCAAGTTTCTTTTGTGAAACTCGATACTTTAAACTTTATTGATCAGAATATACAAGAAACTTTTCACCATACAAGTAATGTCTCCAAATTTTTAAAACAAACACAACAGCAGCAAGCTCTAGATCATGAGTTGGGTAATTCTTTTCATGCCCCTTCAGTTTCATAGACTAATAAGCTACAACTTTACCATTCCACATTAGTACACATCCCAAACCCGCCTTAGAGGTGTCACAATATACCTCAAAATCTCCTGAACCCTTTGGAATAATCAATACTGTAGAGGTAGTCAGGTGATCCTTTAACTCCTGAAAACTAAAATCACATTCTTCAGTTCATTCAAATTTGGCCTCCATTTTTAGTAACTGAGTTAGAGGCATAGAAATTTGTAAGAAATTCTCTACAAAATGCATCTAACAGCCCGCCATGCCCAGAAAGCTCATAACCTCAGTCACAGAAATTGGTTTGCTTCAGTTTGTAACAGCCTCCACCTTCTTTGGATCTAAAAAAAATACCACTATTAGAAATTACATGCCCCAGAAACATCACCTTCTCCAACCAGAATTCACATTTATTCAGTTTAGCATATAATTTCTCCTCATTGAACACTTGAAGCACCATCCTCAAAAGAGTCTCGTGCTATTCATAATTCTTTGAATATATCAGGATATCATCAATAAATACCACCACTAATTTATCCATATAGGGCCTAAATACCCTATTCATTAGATCCATAAAAGTAGTTGGAGTATTTGTAAGGCCAAAAGACATAACAAGAAACTCATAATGGCCATAATACGTCTGAAAAACAGTCTTAGCCACATCTTCAAGCTTAATCCTCAACTAATAATAACCGAACCTCAAATCAATTTTTGAGAACACCCAAAATCCTTGAAATTGATCAAATAAACCATCAATATGTGGCAGAGGATACTTATTGTTAATTGTGATTTTATTTAACTCATAATAATCAATGCATAGCCGTAATGTCCCATCTTTTTTCCTTACAAACAATACCGGTTCTCCCTATGGAGATACACTCGGTCTGATAAAGCCCTTGTCAAATAGTTCCTACAATTGTAATTTCAATTCTTTTAATTCAACCAGAGTCATACGATAAGGGGCCTTAGAAATCGGATTAACACCAAGGATAATAGCAATTTCAAACTCAATCTCCCGATATGGAGGTAACCCAAGTAACTCCTCCAGAAATACATCCTTAAAATTACAAACAATTAGGATATCCTTAGCCGACACACTATGACTCTCGGTGGTGCAAGCATATGCCAAGTAAACTTTACACCTACTTTTCATCAAATATTTATCATGTAAAATAGAAATCAATACAGGTAATCTCATTCTTCCTAATGCCTTAAAAGAAAAAGGATTCCATTTTAAGAATATCAAAACAGACCCTCTTCAGAAAACAATCGATACTTGTATGGTATTTAGTCAACTAGTCCATCCCCAGAATCACATCAAAATCACCCATGTTCAACAACACCAAATTCGCAACCAAACATTTCCTATTCACCTCAACCACACATCTAGGATATACAACATCAATAATCACAGGCGATCCAATGGGAGTTAACACAGGCAATTCATAATTCAAAATATACGGGGCAAATACAATGCAGCATGAAAACCATAGAGAAATAAAAAAGTGGGTTGATCCCGAATCAAACAAGATAGAAGTAAAAACTCCACAAATAGAAAGGGTACCTTTCACAATATTTAGGGATGCCTCCGGGTTCTAAATAGTCACCGCGAAGGCCTTAGTTGTGACAGTAGGTTTCTTCCATTCTAACCTCGGAGGCAATGGGCAATATTTCACCACGTAACCCTGTTGTCCACATCTAAAGCACACTCCTGGATACTTTCGACACGCATACCCTAGATGTTTTCTTCCACAAAAAGTGCATTCAGAGGCTGATACTCTAGAACAAGTCACTAACTGAGTTTGAACGATGCTCTTCCCCTTATCAGTTGTCCTAGCCTTATTGGATGATCTAGAAGATCCCACATTAGATCCAACACTAAATTCCACTAAGCTAGCAATCCTCTTTGCATAAAATCTCTTTATCCCCACCTCCTTCTCATAAATGATCTCCCTATCTAGAATGTTAGCATACGTCTAGAGCTTCAGAGTCGACAATTACTTCCTAATGTCGTCTCGTAGCCCTTATTAGAATGTTTTTACCTTTCTCATCTCATCCTCTATGTAGAAAGGTACAAAATGGGATAATTTAGTAAATCTAGCTTCATTCTCCGTTATCGTCATATTTCCTTGCCACAACCTCATAAACTCCTACTCCTTCTGATCTTGTAAATTGGATGGGAAGTACTTCTTCATGAAAACTTTCTCGAACACATCCCAAGTGATAGCATCATCGGACACTCCCAATGCCCTCTTCTTCATGCTCCACCAGCTATCTGCTTCACCTTCCAACTTATATACTGCGAAGGTGACCTTCTCCTAATCAACACACTGAATCACAGAGAATATCTTTTTTATCCTCTTTAACCACACATCCGCTTCTACCGAATCAGCTTTCCTAGAAAAGCTGGTGCTCACTCCACTATAAATCTGTCATACATCGTAGGAGCAAGATATGCCAGAGCTGGCTCGGGTTCAGGGACCGAAGTCAATGCCACTACCCGATAGATTCCACCGCATTTGTCATTCTCTCCAACAAATTCACATATGCAACCTCTCGGTCGTATAGAGTATTAGCACCACCACGATTATTTCTTCTATTCCTTCTACTAGCCATCCTATAATCAAGGTAAACACAACATTATAACCTCAATAAATCAGTTAAAGGAAGAAATATTCAATAACTTAATAAAATTAAAACCTTGCCTAAGGACCAATTCCTAAAAGTCCCAGTTGCCTTAGCTATCCCGACCTATTCTCACAGGAATTCAGTGCAGAAATTCAAGCCTATGTTTCCTCCTTTTGATCGATCAATTCCTAAGGCATCTCATTTCTCTACTACCAATTGTGACGGAACAAGTTTTTTTTGTCCTCAGAACTTTTCGTCAATATAGAAAACAGAAATCTAAACCCAAACACAACTTAAAGTTTTAGGAAAAAATGGACAAAGCTTTCCTAAAAATTGGGCTAAACTGAAACATAGAAGCTTCTTATAACCTGCGGATATACGGTATAATATCATAAACCCTATTCACAAACAATCTCATCACAAACATAGGATCAAAGACGCCATATAGCTCTCTACAATTTACAATTCACGTTTTTATCCACTACACTAACAATTTAGAAGTGAGATCCCAACTAGAATCTGTACAAAAATTAGAAAGTATATAGCGAATGTAGAACTATAAACCTGTAGAAGTACAATTTCTATTTCATCACATGCATCACATACATTCTATATACAAGAATCCATATGCAAAAAATCTATATACAAAACCATATATCAAAAATTAGGTCTTTACATCCAACTGTTTCTCCAAAATAACTTTAAAATACTTTAGATTTCCAGAAGTCTTCAGAATGAGCTCTAAATCACTCTTTCTTGTCAGGTATAAGCTCTATAATTTCATCTAGAGGGAAAAAACAGTAAAATAGTAAACCAAAATCTAGTAAGGTATTAAAGTATGCAGTAAATTCTATTATGTAGAATAGTTATATAATCTTACCAAAGTATGAAAGCGTTTGGGGTCCTGGAAGAGCAAGAGAATAGAGAAAGTATAAATTGATATTAAATTGAATTTCAAAAATTAGAAGTTAGTAAAACATACTTCTGTGTAGAACATAAGTGCAAATTAATAGTTAACATGGAAGTACTCAATTACGGTGGTAGCAGAAAAGCACAAGAAAGCAGAGAAAGCATAATTCAGTGAAATTAAGCTTCAGAAACTATAAAATAGTAGAACATGCTTCAGAAAATAGAAATCGGTCTCAACTCTATAAATTATAGAAAAATTTTTACTATCAGTAAAGGACCCAATCAATAGATCCTATTAGCAGAGGGGACGAATAATTGAAGATAGATAGTGTTATGCATACAATCAAGGCAAGTGAGAGTAGTCCCGTCTTGTGGGACATCCCTTCTCACGGGATTCAGTACATAATATCGATCGGTAACAGTAACTACCCTCTAGGTTAACGCCCTGAGGAAGGTGAACCATATATAACTCCATGCATAGAGTTATCATCGATTACCACCATAACGTTCTAAGGCATGTCCGAGAATTTAATCTAAATGTATATCAGTCACGGATCATAATTAATAGTATCAGAAATATTTTTTCTTCTTATTTTATAACTGAAAACCCTTTTTAGTTTGTCAATCGAGAATCTCGAATAACTCTTGATCGATTTCAAAATAAATAGTGTGATTTATAATCATTTAATTTTACTTCAGAATATACAGAAACAGTTTGAAACCCTTCAGATTTATTTTAGAAGTCCATAGTAATTTATCAGTATAAGTCCGTATAAAATGTTCATAATAAACTATATCAGGAGCTTTATTTCAGTACAGATTAACTTTTATATAACAAAAATTATGGATAAAAATCATTAATATCCTTCATTTTCATACCTAGGGTTTAGCCAAAACTGTCAAGATGATAAAAGACACCGAATACATGTATTTTCATGAAATCAGAGATATAATCGGTAGTATGTACAAGTAAACTTAAAATCTAACCGATTAATAGGGAGAAACATGTATTATTTATAGTGAATATGTAGAACCACGTATTTAAAGTATAAATAAACTTTTAGAGATACAGGAAAGTAGTAAAAGTAGAAAATAACATCCGAGGTACACTTGTTTGAGCTCAATTTACAATTACCGTGACTCTAATCGGAATGGATTGGAAGATTTTCCCTTTCCTTTCTCTTCCCTTCCCTTCCTCTCTTCTCTCTTTCCCATTCTGCTGTCATGCTGCATGCAAAATGAAACCCCAAATCCCATTTTTCCACTTAAAAATATGAGGAAAAAGAATCACGTGCGGGTCCATGTGATCGCCACTTGAGCATTGGTTGAGCGGTGCTCGAGCGGTGGCTTGCACAAAAGTGCGTTCGAGCGCCCTAGTCGTAGCAGAGGGCTGCTCCCACCTCCGCCTCGGGCACATTGTGGGCGGTTGCTTACGCATTTTGGTGCTCAAGTGGGCACTCGAGTGGTGCTTAAGCGCTCTGTACTCCCTTCGCCATTTCACCTCATTTTATTTTGGTATCACATTTTTCAATATTTTAAAGTCTAAACATGATTACCATTCACATAATTAATCTATAATTATCATGTTTTAGGATCGGGATCTCACAAATATCATAACTTTGGTTATGACATCAGCTCAAATAAGATACCACTAGGTACCCACAATAAAACCATAAAGACTTACGGAAGCGCATATATCCATCAATCATAGCAGAGACTATACTTCGAGTATATCATCATCGATACATACATACATCAATACCCAAAACCATAAATAATGATAATACATGCTCCATGAGAAACAAAATCATAAAACTAAGTCCACGAGGCTTTTTCTTCCATATATTCTTTCTAACCAGCTCTTAAGCTCTACTCGGCCTCATCAAGCATGAAGGCGTGCTTATCTGGATAAAAAAAAAGTAAGGGTGAGCCAAACGCTCAACAAGTATAATATAAGTAAAGACAATAATTAATATATGTAAAATAAAGTAGAGGAGGGATGCAAGAGAAGAATAATGATGCATGAACTAAAGCATGAAGAAATATATTTTCGGAAATCATTTGTCTTTTCCCCTTTTATTTATTCTTCCTTTAGGTTTCAAAACATACAGAAAGTCCATTTAAACTTGCGCACCAAGGCCAGTAGGCCTTATCAGTTAACGGTGTGGTCGAATGAGGAAAGAAATGTGTATACTTTCACACATTCTAAGGCACAACTCATACAATTTAACACCCCGTGGTGGGTAGTATACGTTTACCCAATATACGGGGCTGTATCACATATGCCACCATGTCCCCCGTGACCCAGAGGTAGTACTTGTGCTTCTATAGTAATATCCTAAGGCATGTTAGGAAATACTATCATTTAAAATGAAATTCCTTGTCCAATTCATATTTTCTTATACTTAGAAAATTTCCATATTCATTCATAAAATATTATTCTCGCTTTGTGAGAACGATTCATCAAACATATCACATTATGAAATTTTCCACTTATACTTCTCATAATTTGCATAATTATTACGAGTTTACATTTTCTCAGGACTTAGACTACATACATAATTGATATAAAGTATAGAGAAAAATCAAAATTCTTACCGTCGAGAGCCCAACACAACGTTAGAGCTTCCGGACAATAATTTTCTATCACAATTTCATATAACATAATTTTTGAAGTATATAAAAGATAACATGGTTAATATACATGCATATAAATATTCCGATTCATGTCCGATAATATTCCCGATTTACTTAAGATTACCATATAATAATATATGTGAACATATACTGAAAAATCAAGATACCCACATCCACAAAGCTAGGGTTCCTAATTTCTAAAGCCAAATTATGTAAAAATTACAAGGGAATTGGAAAAGTTCAAAGAGGGGCGCAGTTAGGGTTTACCAGGTGCAAAAACCATACAAATCTCACAAATTGGACATGCAATTGAGTTATTTACATGCTAAGATCATGGGTAATACGAAATAACAACTTAATCGGGTATTAGAACAAGGATACCCGAAAAAATGAAATGAACGGCAAGAAAATGAGAGAAAAGGGTATAAGTATACTTGCCTCGACCCGATCTATTGCTTTCCTAACTAGTTTGAGCTTAGAATCGGACTCAGGAGCCTTGGATTTCTCCTTCTCTCTCTTCCACTTCATGCTCACTCCCTCTCTTTGTCTCAAAAAGCCAGAAATAAACACGCTAAAACCCTCACGGTCCTATTTATATCGCGAGCTGGTGCGCAGCAAGCATTCCATGCACTAGTCTTAGCACCTACTTAGGCGCTCGAGAGCCCGGCAAGCCTTGCACTAATGGCCCCAGCGCTTGTCCCTACGTTTGAGCACCTGGTAGGCACCATGGGTCTTACTTTAGGCGCTCGCGGTGCCGCCCGAGGCACTCGGCGAGCGCCCCTCGCTGACTTTTCCTATGTTCTCGAAACTTAATTTTTTTACATGAATTAAGTTTAATTTTGATTATATTAACTTAATTATTTTCTATTTATCATGTTTGGAAATCCAAAACTTCACAAAGAAAATCAGAGAGCTTCATAGGTAAGGAGAGAAAGAGAGAGAAAGAGAAGAGAAGAGAAAGGGAGAAGAAGAGAAAGCAGAGAAAGAAAGAGGAATCGGGGTAAAACTGAGCCATTTTCGAAGGAGATAATTGGTAAATCGGGTTAAGGCAAATACCCTGTAAGCTTTGTCTTTCTTTTGTTACTGTTTCTTGTTCGTTCCTTTGGGTATTGTTGCTCTAATACCCTACTCTGCTAAATTTTTATTTATATAATTGCATGTTTTACTATTTTCTCATATATTTATGATGAAACTTCATGTTTAAAGACATGTGTCATGATTTGTATGTTATTTTTTAGTATTGGGTTTTTGTTTTTATTTGTATAATTAGAATTTGAGAATTATGATTTATGATAAGTTTATGCTTATACTGCAGATTTAATAAATTATCTGTAAAGTTTATTATTATCTATTTATTTGTTTTTTGTAAAAAAAGTATCTGTTAAAGTCTAAGACTTAAGCCTACATCAATATGAAAATTTGTATTTGTATAAAGTAATTGGGGACTCTATAATTTGTTATTTGATATAGATATTTTCTCCCGAAATGAGAAAAATAAGGAAAAAGGACTAAGAAAATTTGTATAGAGTTTCCATCAAAAATTTGAAAAGAAACTAATAAATTGGATCAAGAATTTTATTCGGTGGGTGATATTCCTTGACATATTTTAGGATATTACAATGGTAAATCGAGAAATGCCCCTTGGCCCTTTGGAAATTTTTGGTGGCAATAAGAATTATGGCCCTATATATTAGGTTAAAGGTATATCGCTTACTATGGGGTATTAAATTATGTGGGTAGTGCCTTAGATTGTGTAGAAACAAACACAATCATTTCCTTGCTTGGCCACTCCGTTCGCTGGTAAGGTCTACCAGCCATGATCCCCAAAGATAAATAAATCTCTGCATGTTTTGAAAGCTAATGGAATCAGATATAAAATAAGAAAGATTAAATGTGTTATGGAAATGTCATTCGATCATGTTTTATACTTTTATATGCATTATGATCCTATTCTATCCTTTGCATTTTATTTTAAAGTATCACTATATAAGTATATTTATGCCTTGATGTATATTTGGCTAACTTATTTATTATTTTTCTTACCTTTAGATGAGTACAAGCTGATACCTGATAAGAAAGAGTAGAGATTGTTGGTTGCTAGGTTGTGGATGATGATCTTTTTGACATATGTATATGATGGGAGATAGATTGTGATGTATTATGACTATTTTGATGATACTTTTGTAGTTATATTACTACTGTGTGATTGGGTAGTTATATATATGCTTCTACAGGTTATTATAGTTTTGTTTTTGGAACTTAGTGGCATCTCTTATGTCCGACATTGTATTTTGGCAATATGGCATTGGAACCATGAATATTGTGGCTACATTTGGATCCTATGCATGCTTGATTTCTATGTATGGTTGTATATTGTGGATTGTATTTAGTTTTTTGATGGACATTATATTTATTTGATGGAAGGTATTTTCTTAATTTGCGGTACCTTTGGTAATGTACTCTGTGATTTGGGATCCACTTATTCTTTTATTTTACCTCGATTTGTATGCCATCTTATACCATTTGTCAAGATTCTTGATAATTCTTTGATAGTCCCGACACCTATGGGATCACTGTCACTACGGATATTATTGAGGTGAATTGGTTTCAATTAGCAATAGATTTAATTTTGTTAGAGATGTGTGATTTTAACGTGATTTTGGGTATGGATTGGTTGTCAAAATATCATGCCAATATTGATTGTGTGACAACCCAGGTCCTAACCAGAAACCAGTAAAGTTCCGTTGGCAAAATGTCATCAAACTAAATATAAACCTGTACAATACACCCAACCACTGCAAATATTTTCTTCATCCTCTTTAGCAATATATCAACTTCTGCCGGATTTGGTTTCTCCAAAAATCTCGGTGCTTGCTCTGCCGTGAACCAATCATACGTGGTTGGAGCCAAGATGGCTAGAGTTGGCTCGGTCGCAAGGACCGGACCCATATGCCTATACTCGACAGACTCCACTACGTTGGTCATTCTTTCCAATAAATCTATATAGGCGGCCTCCCGATCATGGGGTGTCTTATGGCCATTCCTTCTTCCTCTTCCACTAGCCATCCTAAAATCAAAATAGGCAAGATATTATAATCCCAAAAAACATCAATCAGCTCATTTAAATTGAACTTAGGCTCGGTTCCAGGTTTCGTTAGGGCTCTAGTTACCTAAATTACCCTAGCCTACTTCTTACGAAAATCCGGTATGAAGATTCAAACTTATACTTTCATATTTTTGATCAATCAATTCCTAAGGCATCTTATTTTTCGGATATCAATTATGACAGAACGGATTTGTTTTTTTCATTATGCTAGTGACCTCCCGGATCTGACACCAAAGTTTCGGTGATCTAATCTGGACCGATCATGCCTACCAATCACAGGATCATAGATGACATCTAGGACCCATACACGATATCTATAAAACGTGTAATGGAAGCTAATCTATTAACCTACCAAAGTATTTACATTCATACCCAAAAACTCATTTATGTATAGATAGTCATAAAAGTCCAATTACAAAAAAATTCATATATTTCAGTCGGATCATTACAATAAAACTACTTCTTCTGGTTAACTTCAAAATATGCTTCTGAGTCCTTAAAATCATTTGGATGGAGCTCTAGTCACTCCATCTTATCAGGCATGAGCTCTATAATTTCATCTGGAGGGGGAAAAAAATAAAAAACAGTGAACCGGAGCTCAACAAGGTCCATGCAGATTTTTGTAAAGTATTTATATTGTAAGGCGGATATAGATATATATGCAACATGAATCTTATAAAATAACAATTGACGGGATCATGACAATTACATAATCCAAAGAAATCAGGAAGGTTGGAGCAGTCAAAATTCTGAAAATCGAGATAGAAAATAGAGTCGGTCTTATTACAAATATTTCTCTTCTCTTTTATTTTTACAAGTAAAGGACATCGCTAGCGGAGGGAGGCAATAATAGAGGAAAGATTGTACACATCTCCTCACAATCACGACAATACCTCCTTGTATAAAATCCCGAGGACGACTCTCACTTCCTCTTTATACAAAGCCCCGAGGACGGCTCCATTTCGTTATCCTCGATTACCATCATAATGTTCTAAGGCATGCCGGAGAACTTTATCTCCCAGTGCTAAAGTCCGATTTTATTTATGTTGTCATAAGGTCGGTTCACTTTTTCTTTAGTTTACATTCGGACGGGTATAAAACTTTCGATTGTCATATTACAAAGTCGATTTTAAATCCATTTTTCTTATTCCGCTCAAGTATAAAAAGACTTTCAATTGACATGAAGTCGGTTTCAATCCATAAATCTCATTCCGATCAATAATTATAACGTTATGACTCAAAGCCGGTTTACTTCTCCATTTTTATACAATTCGAGTTCAATCATAGTTGAGCAGAACACGGTAAATAGAAAGTAGAAAGCATGAATTAACCATGAAATCAAAATCACATTTTCAATTCGGTCGTAAAGCAAGTATGAAGTCAGAGATGCAACTTATTAAGTAGTAATTAAAATGACAAGTCTAATATACTATATGTTGAAACATTTAAATCTGAAAGGGACACTTATAATTTTTCTTAAAGTTGGGACTTGAAAATAGAGGTAAAATCTGAGTTTAAAAAGAAGGTACACTTACTTGACGGTTGACCGCCCACTCCGACTAATTTGAAACTTTTCTCCTTCTTCACTCCTTACCCTCCTTCCTTGTTAGGAATTCCACACCCGTCCCTCAATTGGAACTCAGTATATAAAGAGGAGGGATTAGGTAGAGTAAGTGGGATGGGTCACATACTTAGTACTTCCCTTTAGGGGTTAGGTGGAAGTGAGTGAGGTAAGTTACCTACTTGGTACTTTCATTTAAAAGGTCAACGAAGTAGTTCACTTACTCTGATTATATTGGGATCTAATTGGGATCTAACAACAAAGTTGGCCTTTATCTTCTGAATTCGGTAGTCAATTCTAGTTGTTTAACATTTTCTTTAAAGTTAGTCAACCTTTATATTGGTCAGCTTTTTCGGTCAACGCTTATTACTCTACATTTATTTTTCTTCTTCAAGGTTTTTACTAAAAAAGCCGACCCCTTTGGTCAACGTTTATTTTCTCTTATTCAAGGTTGGTCAATATTTCAACGATGGTCAATATATCGACGATGGTCAACATCTCGACACCGGTCACTATCATGACACCGGTCAACATTTCAACGATGGTCAATATATCGACGATGGTCAACATTTTGATGTCGGTCACTATCATGACACCGGTCAACATTTCGATGATGGTCAATATTTCGACATTGGTCAATATTTTAACACCGGTCAATATCATGACACCGGTCAACATTTCGATGATGGTCAATATTTTGACGTTGGTCAATATCATGACACCAATCAACATTTCGACGATGGTCGATATTTTGACATTGGTCAATATCATGACACCGGTCAATATTTTGATTACTATTAGTTCCGATCTTCTAGTAGTGTAAGGCCATTTCGGTTTAAGTCAAAATCAAAACACTCCGATTTTTAAGTAGCAATATTTTATTTTAAATTTTGATTTAGGGATCTCACAGTTAGTCTCTTTGGGTCAGCAAAAGACCCACATTGAACATAGGAGGTTGGATTTGAGTTTTAAGGTGGGTGATCATATATTTTTGAAGGTGTCTCCAAAGAAATGTATTTCAAGATTTAGGTTAAAGAAAAAGTTGAAACGAAGATTTATTTAACCATTTGAGATATTGCAGCAAATCGGAGATGTGGCTTAGCCTTACCTCCCAATTTGGTCTATTTTCATGACATACTTTATATTTTAATGCTTCAAAAACATGTTTTTATTCCTTTAAACGTCATTGAGTATGAGATAATGTAGATTGATGAAGATTTAATGTATGTGAAAGTATCAGTTCAAATTTTAGCAAGGCAATATCAAGTTTTGCGTACCATGATAATTCCTTTTATTATGGTGCCTTAGAGATATCATTATTTTGAAGAAACGAATTGAGAATGTAAGAAAGATATTAAGAAGAAGTGTCCACATTTGTTTTTATAGTAAGGCATATAAATTTTGAGGATAAAATATTATAAGAATCGGAGATTTATAACACTTGATACTCCAATTTATATTTATAATGTCATAATTGTTATATATTGGACAAATATTAAAAATAGTTATATAATAAAAATTTTAAAAAACAAGCATGGAAGCATCAAGAATGCCTAATAGACACAAGAGCCATATATAAATGTATTTAAGATAGAATCATTATACCTGATATACACAAGGTAAACCCTGATTAGAACCTCTAAGGGGTCTAAATAGTTTGGACTAAACTAAAGCACTCGTGAATGAGTTTGGCAATATGGGTTGTACTCATGTGTGGGCTTAGTAGTGTGGATCATGATTGTGCTTGAGACAGATGCTTGTGCATGGGTTTGGGAGTGTGAGCTGCATCCATGCTCAAAAGTGACATTTGTGCATAGATTTAGTACTATGGTTCACACTCATGTGCGGTTTGAGAGGTGTTTGTGCATGCATCACCTAGCACTATACCTGATACAAGTTTGATTGATACATGTGTGCCAATCTTTTTATATAAATATCTTTTATGGATTTTTAGGTATTTTTTGGTAGCAGAGATAAAGAAGAGATAGAAATTAAAGGAATTTGATTTTAAAGTCATTTTTGTATTATATTGGGTAAACATTTAGTTTAAAATAAGTATATCTAAACAAATTCTTTTATTGATTATTGAAATCATTTGATTTATTTTCCAAGTATTGTTTGGATACATATGAAGACCATCTGCTTTTCCCTCTTTTAAATTCATTACATGCATGTCTATATTTATTATGATTAGGACGTTTTGAAGATTTATTTTATGCTTAAGATATTACTAAAAAATTTATGAATTCTTTAACTATTTAATTTTATATGTCATTTCTAAGCAAATATTTTAAAACAACTCCACTTTGTGGATAGGAAAGAGAAATTATTTTTCTACTGATTTGAAAAATATTTAAATATTTGTTATATGGCATAAAGTTGTTTATTTTGACTAAATAAAAACTATCATAAAAGAATTGGTGGATTATATTTAGACATGTCCTATTATATTTTATGCAAATTGAAGATCAAAATTAATATCTACTGGCAAAAAAAGTAGAGTTCAATTCCATATACAGGGCATAATATATAAACTATTTGCCTTTGGGCCTTAAATAATAATGTATCAGTCTTAGATTATCAGAAATATAGCTCAATCTTTAAATTTATCTTTGATATATTTAATATGTAAATCCCAAGTCCTTAATTCTTAGGTTTTCATATATTTTCGATCCAAATTTTAAATTTTTATATTTTCTGATATGTTTTATATGTCTTTTGGTCTTCCTAGATTTTCATATATTTTGTTAGTTTTCGTGTATATGTACATGTCAAATAATTTTTGATTTATTTTGTTTTTAAACATACTTATCAATAATTAGACATTTCAAATTTTCAAATGTGATTATTATTTACTATCTTTTATATTTATTTTACTGATTATATTCATATATTGTATACATCTTTTGATGAGTATTAGGCACATATTTAATATATTTTAAATTTTCTTTCAAACTAGTAGGTTATAATATCTTATAGGATTAGATGGAGGACTATTTAAGGAGAATTGAAAAATTTTATTTATATTTTTGGGCTTATAACTAGATTTAGATATTATCCTTTAAAATTAAATTTAAGTTTCTACTATATGTATATTTAAATTATTGACAAATATTTTTCTTACAGCATATTTTGAGTTAAGCAAGTACAATGTATTTGAGTTGAATAGATATAGTTTGGCCAGCTGTGGGAATGTTGTAGGTATCTTTTTAGTTATTGTTGTATGGTCTAGTTTACAACATTCGAGTTGAATTTTAATTTGAATCTTAATTTTGGTTAAGTTTTATTTTAGTGACATTTTATTATCTATTTATTTTGGGGTTGTGACAAGTTGGTAGATCTTTGTGAGTATATTCCTGCCTTAAGAGAATAAATTGATTAACTTATTCTCACAGACGATACCAATACTGTATACTTAAAATTTAGATTCATCCAAAAATCTTCAAATCAGATCATTAGACGTTTTAATCTAAATTGTGCGTACTACAAATTAGAATGAGAGCTTCAATGAAATGAGACTCACTCCACAGATTTTCCTCCGATACCTAAATCAGCAATCTTATTTAACCAACAAGTTAGAGATACAGGGAATAGAGAATAGGGGATTAAAAAATTATGCTTTGACAATATTTGGTGAAGACAAGGTATTTTGGAGAGCAAGTTATAAATCCTTTTGTGCAGATTGAGTGCTGCAATGGCCAATGTAACATGATAGATTAATAAATAATCAAAATGCTTTCCCCTGCCTCTTTTCCTTGAAATTAGGATCTTTTTTTTTTTTTTTTTTTTTTGTGAGGGGATCGCTATTTATAGTGTTACTTGCCTTGGAGGTGATTTCCTCCCTAGACAATTTTTGCTTATGACCCACACAATGTGTTGGTTGCTAGCCATTTTTAATCAGTCGCCACGCTGCATGTCTTGGATTGTGAAGAAACGCCAATTGTATCAGGTTTTATTGATAGTAGATCTTAGAGCTGTGATTGTAAGTTATAGTTATAGTTGTGATTGACAGTGGGTTGGCTGAGTCAATCCATTTTCCCTAGCAAGCCATCTTAATCTATTGCCAACTACTTTTTCTTACATGGCCTAGGTTCGGATTCATGCTGCTTGGTCTCATGATCATGGTGTTACGCGACTTTAAGCTGTAATGAGTTATTGTGGGTTTACCTTTTTTCCTTTGTAGGCCAACATATTAGGCCTGTCTTATTTTAAATTTCCATAGCACCTAACAAACTTCAACTTGCACTTCAAATCAAAGTGACAGTGGCTTTCCACCGCCTTCTCCTGTTCCACCTAAGTTTCCACCTAAATCCTTCCAACGAAACATGGCATTAAATGCCAAACCTTTGGTAGGAATTGGTAATAACGAAGCTTCCAAACAGTCCTCTTCAATTTCCCGTCCCGATGATTTCTGTTATAACAGATGCTGTTTTCCTACTTACCTGTCCCTCAGGACGTTGGTCTGACCGATTGAGCATGCCAACCTCCCTCTCAGTATTCTTCCTCCCACCCCTGCAAAACCCTATAAAAACCTTTATACCATACACGTTTTCTCCACAATTTCCTCTCATATTTGTTTCGGGAAAGAAAAGAGAGGAATTGAAAATTAAAGCTCTGTTTAGCAAGGGAGTGGAGCAGATAGAGATAAAAGGACCAAAAAGGATCAATGGCTCTTCCATCTTTCTCGTCAAAGTCAGCCTTCCAATCTCAATCTCTGTCACCCAACGCCCAAATCCACCACCAATCGTCTTTCACTCTCTTCCACATTACCCCCAAGTCGAACCCCCGCCACCTCATCTCCACCGTCCATGCTGCCGACCATTCCAAGACGCCGCTCGTGGCGGAAAAACCTTCCAGTGTCTCAGCCGCGCCTACCCCATGCGAATGGACCCTTGACAGCTGGAAGTCAAAGAATGCTCTCCAGTTGCCTGAATACCCAGATAAAAATGAGCTTGACTCGGTACTTGAGACAATTGAGGCCTTCCCGCCATTAGTCTTCGCCGGTGAGGCTCGGAGCTTGGAGGAACGGCTGGCTGAGGCGGCCATGGGCAATGCGTTTTTGTTGCAGGGTGGAGATTGTGCTGAGAGTTTTAGGGAGTTCAATGCTAATAGCACCAGGGACACTTTCAGAGTGCTTCTTCAGATGGGTGTTGTTCTCATGTTTGGAGGTCAAATGCCTGTCATAAAGGTCTGTTATGCACACATATACATACATACATATAGATACATACATATATATATATATATACATATATATATTCGATTTCTTAACTTAAAATTATTCGAATTGTATTCGAATCAGTGTTTTTTGGATGTTTGAATTGTTCTGCCGATGTAAGAAAGGGGTTCAGAACTCAATTTTTGACATATTGATATTGGAAAGGCAATGTGAGCTGCTGGTATCAGAATATAAGTTGCGCTGACCTGGGGGTTTGATCCCAAGTACTTGGATCTGACCCAAACGTCTGAATCTGACCCATATAGCTAGAACATAACGAGGCCCCTAAGTTTTGGACCAAGTCGTTATATTCGGGCAAATGATTCTGTCCTTAGTATTTGGTCGCTTCAGTCCTCGGGAAGATGCTGCTTCCTCTATATAAGCATGGCGAAGAGTTAGATATGGATTGCCGGGTGGACGGATAGTTCACTTCATAAGAGAAATTCAACTTGATTGATTGCAATTATACAAACAGATTTCAGACTACGACGATCAATTGAAATGGGACTTATTACTTTTACCTGATATAATAGGAAAGTACATATGCCCTTCATTTTTGTGACCAAAAATAGTGACATAATTTTGCTGATGGAAAGTGCTTTAACTACCGCCCATCTCATCCGATCATGTGTATGATTCTGAGTGTCATGCTGGGTTGGTTTAATGTAGGTGGGAAGAATGGCAGGACAATTTGCAAAACCCAGGTCCTCTGCATTTGAGGAGAAGAATGGAGTGAAGCTGCCAGCTTATAAAGGAGACAACATTAATGGTGACACTTTTGATGAGAAGTCAAGAGTACCAAATCCTCACAGGATGATAAGAGCTTACTCTCAGTCGGCGGCCACACTTAACCTTCTAAGGGCCTTTGCCACTGGAGGTTATGCTGCAATGCAGAGAGTTACCCAATGGAACCTTGATTTTGCCGAGAACAGTGAGCAGGGCGACAGGTAAAGAAGAATCATTCAAGTGGTTGAGTTTGTGATGTTGTTCTAACTATTTTTAATAAGTTGGACATGCTGTAGAACATTACTAGTCTTTTCTGTCTTGCTTATGTAGCTACTATTCATATTGGTGTATGTGCTTTTCTCATAACTTGTGCAGCTGAATGTTGTGAGTCCTACATTAGGGAGGCAGCTTCACAGGGGCTGCCTTCTAAGTTGGGGGGATTCTCCTCTCTCAGGGTGCACTTTTTGGGGGAGGCTTGGGCCCCAACGGCTTGTATTGGTAACAGTAGTGCTTTCTTTGAGATTGACCCCCGGTTCGGAGAGAGCTACCTGTAAAGGATTCTGACCAGAAAGGACAACCTATGAATGGGCTAACCTGCTGTCGGTACGTCAAGACAGAGTGAAGTGTCGTAGAATGAAAACCACTGAGTGAAGTGTCGCAAAGTACAACCGTCGAGGTTTACGGCTGTCAAAAGGAGGAGGAATGTCGCGAGTCCCACATTGGAGAAGTAGCTCCATAATGGCTGCCTTATAAGTTGGAAAAATTCTCTTCCCTCAAGGTGCACCTTTTGGGGGAGGTTCGGGCCCCAATGGCCTGTGCTCGCAACACTGAGCTTAGGTTCCCGTTATTCTTTGGTAAATCCATTGCCATGTGAAAGAAAAGGAGATATCATGGAATTGCTATTAAATCCTTTTCCACAACCTCACATTTTATAGATGGATTAGGCAAGAAAATTTTCTCGGCTCTGAGTAACCTGATGCAACCCTCGGCTTGAAACAAAAGATTAACGATGGGAGCCACACAGCTAGGTTGTTTAGAGCTAACAGACCTTTTATCTAAAAATCTAAATGTTGGAGATACGAGGCATTGCTTGAAGAGCGAGAACCACTTTGTGAATTTGGACCATTTAATTTCTTAGATATTTGTTCTCTGCGGTGGCCTGCAGGTATCAAGAGCTGGCTCACCGGGTTGATGAGGCACTAGGATTCATGGCTGCTGCAGGACTCACTGTTGATCACCCGATTATGAAAACTACTGAATTTTGGACATCCCATGAGTGCTTGCTTTTGCCTTACGAACAGGCATTAACAAGGCTGGATTCAACATCTGGCCTTTACTATGACTGTTCAGCTCACTTGCTGTGGGTTGGTGAACGGACCCGGCAACTAGATGGTGCTCATGTAGAGTTCCTAAGGGGAATTTCAAATCCTCTTGGCATCAAGGTACATGTTTTTTAGCTTTTGGATTCCTACTTGGTATCCCTTTCATATATTTCCTAAGTGCACACTTAATCCTTGTTGCAACTGGTTTTGGCATGCATTGAGATTTAACATATAGTAGTTAAAGATATTTAATAACCTAATTTGGAGCATTTTACTTGGTCAATGCCCAAGTTTTTGGCTGTAGTCAATACGAACAATTCTGAGATCGAGAATTTTTCATTTGCCCAAGTGGCTACTTATGTTATCTAAGAGTCCAAGAATTATATGACTCTGAGATTGATAGAGGAGTATGTTGGATGTCCTATAACATTATTTTGTTGATTTGTTTGGTATTTTCTATGCAGTGTTAATGTTCAAAAGGAGTAGGAGCACATCCCCTGAAGTTGTTTGCTTGCAGTTGTTTTCATGTTTTCGGTGGAATTCACCATGGAACTAATGTGATGGAATTCATGTTTTTAGAGCGAGTTGGACTGACTTGAATTTACTATGATATTCCAAAACCTGATTCAGCACAAAATGAATTTAACCTAAAAATTACCATTCCAGACTTTCTAAAATAGGTGAATTGTTAAGCTTTTATTTTCTACAGATTCTGAGCAAAAGAAAAAATAAAGGATTTTTTTCATATGTAAGAGACAGGGAGAGAACACAAAACAGGACCACTTAAATCAGAAATGTATTCATAGAAATGTTCAAACATAAAGTCAAATAAAAAATTGGAAGTTGATGGGTATCAAACTTATGCAATTAGATCTGGTATATGGGGCAATTTGTCAGGATTTGATGCAAATCCATCGCCCTACCATTCCACCAAAATCAGTGCATGGCTTGTCGCACCCCCATAAAATGAGTGCTTGGTTGCCACTGGAGAAAATTGTCTCTTTGTCCTTATCATCACCTAGTTCTACTAGTTTGCATCAAATAAGCTGTTAATTTACATTTAAAGTCATACACTCCTAAATTTGATGTGATGAAGGGGATCTAAGAGGAATTTTTTCAGTGTACTAATATCTCTTGAACTGAAATTATTTGCTTAATGTTCTTCTTTTCCCATGTGATGCATAAATCTGATTCTGTGCCTACCTACTTGCTTGCTGATGTTATTTTGGTGAAACTCGTAAGATTTGCAAATTTTGAAATTCTTCATGCAGGTGAGTGATAAAATGGATCCAAATGAGCTTGTGAAACTCATCGACATATTAAACCCGCACAACAAAGCAGGAAGAATAACAATTATAGTGCGAATGGGTGCTGAGAACCTGAGAGTCAAGCTTCCGCATTTGATCAGGGCAGCCCGCAGGGCTGGACAGATTGTCACGTGGGTCTGCGACCCCATGCATGGGAACACCATAAAGGCACCATGTGGGCTCAAAACACGTCCTTTTGATGCGATCTTGGTATGCTTATCCAACAAACTTCTTTCTTGCTTTTTATGGCATAATTGATGCAACGGTGTATATAGGAATCTCAGAAGCTAGGTTTGTTGAACGAGCACCTATGCACGTGCCATCGAAACATGTCTACTTAATGGAAAATATCATGTGACTGACCCTGAAAGGGGGAGCCATCCCCATTCTCTTTCCTCTACTGTCTTGGGCATTTCTTTCCCTTGTCATTGAAACATTTGCGTAACTATGCACGAAATGCTGTATTTCTTTGTAGGCTGAGGCGAGGGCCTTTTTTGATGTACATGAGCAAGAAGGAAGCCACCCTGGAGGCATCCATCTTGAGATGACGGGTCAGAACGTCACTGAGTGCATTGGAGGTTCCAGGACTGTGACTTATGATGACTTGAATTCACGCTACCACACCCACTGTGATCCAAGGCTCAATGCTTCTCAATCTCTCGAGCTAGCCTTTATTGTGGCAGAGCGATTGAGAAAAAGGAGGATGGGAACTCGACACCTGCTTTCTTTGAGTATTTAAATAGCTCTAAATCTCCGAAGAACCTCAGACCATAAAACCCAAATGAAGGTTCTGAATGTGATCTTTTCGCTTGCTACGTTGTTTTGAACTCATCCATCACTGTTCGTTCTGTACTTTGAATGTGACTATGGTGTTATGTATCAGACGCTGCTAAAAGTGGAATGTTTTAGAGCAGCCTTGTGGATACTAAATTACTGATAGTTGTAACGGAGAGATTAATTCATGCATTTAATCCTATATATGCTTGCAATATGCGTGGCTTTATGCCGGCAACGTCCTGGATTTGTCCCTTCTTCAAAATGTGGATTTATGCTTTTATTTGGATCTCTCACCCATGCGGGCGATTCTGATCAGCTAACTGGAATCATATCATTTAGATTTCCAAAGCAAAAGAGAAACTAAAGGAATTAGTCTTTATGGACAAGGTTCATTATGTCATTGGTGAATGCAGGTCGTGTATATTCCTTATTGCAGGTCATACGTGTTATTTATCCTGTAATTATCTTCTAAATGCATACGGCCATCCCATTTCAAGGGGGAAAGCAAAACATTAACATTTATAATTTGTGGAGGAGGAACAATGGAATGGTCCAACTGACGCAATTCTTCTTCGAGCAATGCAATTTGTAAATATTTTATAAAGATCCTTCCACCCAGATAGTCTCGTGTTTATATTCAATATGAACATGCTGGCTTAATATCTCATGCAACAAATTATATATGGAAAGCCAATCACAACATATAACATAATTACTATGATTAATGGCTCTCGAAATTCATGCTTGAATACGAGCAATGTTTGCTGTCTTGTTAAACTATGGTCTTGGAAAGAATGGCAAACTCATTGTACAACATCATACTAAGGAAACATCAAAACAAACAAAAAACAAAAGAAAATAGTTAGATGGAATTATTAAAGAATGAAGAATTCATAATTAATTTTTAATTATCAAAGATATTAACTATAAAAATATATATAAAAATATCCATTCATTCGCTACAAATTATCAATATAAGAATTTTATTATCTTCGTTATTGTAGTAATTCGACAAGTATTCAGGCAATCATGCTTACATTCAAATATTATTATATGGTACAAGTTGAAAATTTGAATAGAAGGGGATGCCACAACCAGCAGCAAATTGGAGAAAGCTAAAGCACAAGAGGACATCCATGATGGGAAGAAGAGAAGTCAGCTTGGTAGAACAATTCTGTGGATGGATGGATGCATGCATGCATGGGTGTTCCGTACCTTATCTTTGGAGTTAGTTGGCATGCATGCGAAAGAAGTATGAGTTTTCAGATCTGCGAATCCAGGCTCACGTGCCCATCCGATCGTCGGACGAGCATCCCCTGCGCTTTGCTTAGCTTATCTAATTCCCCACGAAAACTCTCGCGGACCGCGTGGCGCTATTTACACGGCTACTTATTGCATGAATAACTACCAATCAACGTCGCCATTGCCCACTTCTCTCTCTGTCTCTCTCTCTCTCTCTCTCTCTAATTATATAGGTAGTTAAACATCCAAGTTAACGGCGACTTTGTTGACAAAGCGGAGTTTGCCATGAATTGATCGATCTGGCAACTGCGACATGTTATAGTATGGCATTGAATCAAATGCTACTTCCCAGGCTTTGTTTCTTATTAATCCCACCACTGCAATTATTTAAATCTTAAACATATTTTCGATACTACTTTTCTCGTAACTTTTAACTCTTTATTTTTCATCACTTTAAAAAAAATATGGGTAGCTCTTTCCGACGGAGAGAAGCCTTCCCACCAAACCTTGATCGTGGTTGTTTTATTTTCTTTAAAAAACTTAATAATGTGTTAAGGTGGGGTCCCTTTATTATTAATCTCACATCCATTGAACATATAATTTTTCACTTTTAGAGCTCTCAGGCATTTTTTTGTGATGTTTGTGCAAGGTTTACTCAAATGGTACTATTCATTGAAGGTTTATAAGATATTAATTTGATTAAAAGTTATTTCCAATAATTGCATAGAAGGGTGACTCATGCGTATAAGAAAGGGGCTCATGCTAAATGTACTATCTTTTGCTCATGAGATGTGCACAAAGGGAACTTGTGTGCAGCATGTACTATTTTTTTGCACATAACACATCCAAAATACATATGTGTGCCAACGCTGATATAGTCCTTGGGTGTTTTTAGAGCATTCATTGTGAGAATTTTTAGACATACTTTTGAAAGCAACTCAAGAGAAATAAAGAGAAAAGAAAAAGAAAGATTATTACTAACTGTTTGAGTTTCAAATCTTGTTTTAACTTTCACTATTTTTGGGTACATTGTTCCATTTATTATTTCATACATTTTACCAATATTTTCTCATCTAATTTTTATTTATTGCTATATTTGTTTTGATTTAAAAATGTTTGGGATTTGTGTAAATGTTATGACAGCCTTTGTGAATTTTATACGGACTTGATATCTAATGATTTTACCCCTACCATTTATAAGTGTTTTTAGGTAAATTGTGTCTTACTTTTTACTTGTTATTATGGTTATTGTTTTGATTGATTGTAGATTAAAATATCATCTCCTCATGGTTGGCTTTATTTTTTTTTTTTTATCTATGTAAAGATTTATTCTTGACTTAATTAAGAAATTTGGTTTCAGGCCCAACAAGTGGTGTCACAAATTTAGATTTCTTGTGTTGATTGTTGGTTGAATTTGTTATAAATATTTAGTATTTACATATTCCATGACTAAGAAAATAGGTCTTAAGTTTCAATAAAATCTCATACCAAATACACACTTATACCACACAAAAGCATAATTTGCCCAAGGTTTGTATGCTTGATGCACCTTAATGCTGTGCATGAGTGCATTATGTCCATAATAACCATGCTTGTTTCACATATGAATATATTTGTTCCAAAATATCCATGCCTAATGTGCACCTAAGTGGTGCATGTGTGGTGCCCTATTAAAAGGCTTTGAGCTTGATGCACACCTATACAGTGCATCAATGTTGGGGTATTGCTTGTCTTAAGACTTGTGTTTTATGACCTTTTTTTTTTAACATATTCTATAAATATTCTTCTTATAAACTAAAAGACACAAGAATGAGCTGCAAACATTATGTCTATTTTTGTAAGAAGAAGATATCTATTACAAGAGAAAACCAAGTCTTTTACTCCTAAGATTAAATTATCAAGGTTTTCTCATTCAATCTTCTCTTTCATTATTTAAACACTTGTTACAACCTATGAAGCATTGTTGGAACATTTATGGTATAGACACTGGAATCCAATAGTATATAAAAATTTATTAGCAGATGAAGTAAGATCAATAAGATGATTAAAAGTTGTTTGATTTTATTAATATGAACAAATTTGAGAAATTTCTTAATAGGGGTTATGAGTTGAAAATAAGTTGACTATTATTTAGTGAGTCTATACTGTAAATTGAGTTTTATATTACATTACTTTTATTGACTAAAAGCTCAGAATATTTTACTAAAAAATTAATTAGTTTTTTGAGTTTTTCTCATCACGAAAATTGTGCTTTAATTCTTTATTTTATATTATTTCAAATCTATTTTAGTGATAATTAGTTCTGTAAAAAATAGTTTATATTTATATCTAGAAGAAATTACATATTACATGTATTATATATTCATTCATTTTATACTTTTGTTATTTATAGATATCTAAACTGAATGTGACTAGGATTCACCTAGTCTTTCAATTGGTATTAGAGACCAACCTTGATTCTTGATCCTATACTTTTGAATGCATTCAAGTCAATTTTTATTTGTTCCTCTATACTTTGATAAACATAATTATGCCTATTGAAAGGTTCAAATGAGAATATTTCTAAAATCCATAAACATGTTTGGTGTAGTACTAAATCTAGATGGACACCACCTAGAGTATTGTCAATAGCTACAATGAAGCTAAATTCTTATCTACATGGACTAAGCAGTAATTATTTGCTTGTAATTGAAATAGGATGGATTTGCATGCTATTTTCATGATTATTTTTCTAAAAGAGTTTATACATAACTCCATATGTGAGACTTTTAAAGAAGCTTAAAAAATTATTAAAATCACTCACGAAAATATCAAAATGGAAAAAAAAAAAGAATTAAATTATAAACGCTCACTACCGAATTTGAAGAAATTAGAATAAAAAAAGATTTTAATATTTGATAAATTTTATACTAAATTAAATTACATTGTGAATTTCATTTTTAATCTTAGTGAAAGAATTCCAAAAAGCTATATTATTCATAAAGCTATATGATCCCTTTTTGAATGGTTTACGTCTAAAGTCATAGCTACATAAGAACCAAAGATTTAGATAATGTTAAAATTATAGAAGTTGTTGACTTTTTATAAACTTATGAATATACCTCGCCTTAGTCTAACAAAAATAAATTCAACACCCTAAATTTGGTTAAAGGAAAAATAGACAATAGGTTTGACGTAAAATAGTTTAGCCATATATGAGTTAGATATCCTAATTTTAGAAGACTAAAAGGAGGAACTATAAATGCTACTCTAATTAATAATAAGAGAATGAGAACAATAATAGAAAATCTTACAAAGAAGTTGAGGTAAATTATATGATCTTTAAAGCCTTTGTCATTAGTTGGAAAGAAGATCAAGGTGGACAACTTGAACAATCCAATTACTTTTAAGATGAATCTGAAAATAAACTTGGAGACTTTTAGGAGCCTTATAATAAACAATTTTGGAAGCACTTAAAAGGTTAAAAGAGAAAACAAGTTGGTTAATCACAAATTATTCAAATCCGAAAAAGAACGAGAGATTTTGCAACAAACTTGGCCTTGCTAAATACAAGTATCAAAAACTTGAAAACATTAATAAGTCATTAAATAAACAAATTAAAACTCTTGAAAGTTACCTAGAAAAAACTAAAGTTAATCCTAAGATATTTTCAAGTAGAACAAATTAAAAAAATAAAACTTGACTATATATGAAGTCTTTGAAAGTTAGTTGGAAGTAAAAAAGGATTTCAACTTTGTAGAAAATATGTCTATGGATAATGTTAATTCTAAATTTTATTCCATTCACCTCTATCCCCAGGAGAAGTATCATTGAAAATATTCAACAAATTTTCAGGGAAACGACTTAGAAAAGTGTTTCTAATGTCTTAGTGAATAAACTCTAGTCGGATGACAAGAGAAACACTTAATGATGTTCAAGTTCAATGAAATATAAGTGGGATGACTAGAAAGAGTGTCCCTGAGAACCAATTTAAGGGTCAATCTATTAAATCTCGTTCATTTCTTAGATTTATCAGAATGTGCCAAAGGTGTGAGAAAATTGTTTGAATACATCCCATTGTTGTAAAAACAAAATTTAAAATGATCACAAACAAGTTAACAATCTTATTAATCAAATTAATCATCTAAATGACGAGTAACTAAATTAACTAAGAAAGTTAACTCAGAAAGGAAGATATAGATCAAAAATAGTAAACTTTGAAACTTAAAAAGTAACTTCACTTGTTATATTGCCCTTATTGCATTAAAGATTGAAAATATATCTATATGGTGCCTCAATAATATCCTTTAGGCACATGTGTGGTAATAAATTTCTATTTATTTCACTTATTGATCATCCTAATAGATCGATTGTGTTTAGTAATGGAGGTAAGACTCTTATTCTAGGTAAAGGTAAAGTTAACATTTCTAGTCTAACTTAATCTTGCGATATTATTTATGAAAAATGGCTAAAATCCAACCACATAAATGTCGGTTAATTTTGTGACAAAATTTTTGAAATTAGATTTTTCTAAGATAAATGTTCCAGTTTTTATTTCAAGGGATCATTTGTGTAAGAAGAAAATAGAACTTTTGACAATCTTTATGGGGTTATTCTTAAACCCATCATAGAATGTTTCCTAAACTATAGGAGTTTGTCTAAAATTTTTAAGATAAACATTGTTGATGGCCTACCCAAAAATGACAACTATCATAAATCATGTATGTGATCCATGTTAAATCGGAAGCAAACTTGGTTAGTTACACTATGACAATTGACATTCAAATATAGTGACCTCTAGAGTTGTTACATAGTGATCTTATGGGACCTTCAAGAATCGAGAATCTAGGAAGCAAACAATATATTTTTGTTATTATTAATGACTACTTTAGGTACACCTAGATTGAATTGTTACATGAAAATCTAACACTTTTGATCTTATCGAAATTCTTTTTAGAAAACTAACAAATAAAAAAAGATGCTCTATTCTTAGAATTATAAGTCATCACAAAAATAATTGAGAACTCTAGCACTTTTGCCCCTCAACAAAATGGAGTTGCCAAATGAAAAAATTGAGTTCTTTAGGAAATGGCTAGGACTATGATATATTGTAAAAAATCAACCTATATTTTTGGGGAGAGACAAGGAACATTTCTTTCCATATTATTAGTAGGGTCTACTTAAGACCAAAAAGGGGTAAGATCCTATACAAAGTGTGAAAATGAAAGAGATCAAATGTTAGTATAATATCGTAATTTTTATATATAGTAATTAAGGTCATATAATCAAAAATTTGATTTAATAGAAGAAATATTAAGGTATGAAGAAAATCATTAAATCTATAGAAAATGTTGGCAAGTTAACCGAAAAATTTACAAGAAAAATGTTGACCAGAATTTTGGTAATATAAAGGTTGACCGAAAATTTGGAGAACTTTCACCGGAATTTGGTGACATTAGTTGACCGAAAGGTTTGGAAATAATTGACCGAAAAATTGGTGATAAAGTGTAACCGGAAATTTTGGAAGAGTTTGATCGGAATTGGCACCGTTGACCGAATAAAAGGGATAAGAAGAAAATACCCGGTCGAACACTCATTGGCCGGCCAAAATGGAAAGCGTTACAAATTCCTCAGGCGAGAAGAAACGACTGTTTCAGCCACTATTGGAAGGCAAAGCTGCATAAGCAACCAAGAGAAAGTCGTGGCTTTAGCCAAGCAGCTGGCGGGTAAAGGCTCAAAGGCCGGCTATCTTATGGCCCAAACGCCTGGTCAATGCAACATTGACCAGTGGAGGCAGCAAATGACCGATATGCTTATTAGAGAAATGACCGGTATGCCTGGGAGAGAAATAATCGGTATGCTCCAGAGAGAGATGACAGAATGAATTTTCAGGAGATAATTACCGGTTTGCACAAATTGCCCGATTTTAGCAAAATGCTGGTAAGATGCAAAAGGCCAGAATGCATGAAATTACCGGAAGGGCAAAATGACGAGTTTGCTAAATGCCCACAAAGTAGCCGCTATGCTTTGCACCAAGGATGACCAGTATTGGCAATATGTTGGAATGCACAAATTGTCGGTATGACAATCCTCCCGGGTTGCTTGTGGAGAAATGGCCCGATAATCATGTGAGGAAAATGGCCGGTTTGGAGGGACGGCGAGTTGATCGGAATAAGAGAGCGTTGACTAGCTAGATTACAAGTTTTCAAGAGACAATATTTACGGAGGCAACAACTTCCGGAGACCATGAACAACATTTCCAAAGGCAACAACTTCCGGAGACCATGACCAATGATCTCTGGAAGATGATGATTCGATGACGATGATTTCCATTGACATTGATCTTCGGAGACGATGATTCCGATGACGATAATTTTCGGAGACCTTGATCTCTGGAGACGATGATTCCGGAGATGATAATCCAGAGATGATTTCTGGAGACGACAATTCGGAGACAATTGAGTAAATTTTCAGAGATGATTTTCAGAGTCAATTGAGTGAGTTTTCGGAGACGACTTTCAAAGACATTTGGATAAGTTTTCGGAGACAATTGAGTAAGCTTCCAGAAACGAATTCAGGAGATGATTGAGAAGGTTTTTGAAGACGATTAAGAAGGTTTCCGGAGACGATTAAGAAGATTCCCAGAGACGATTTTTGGAGAGAATTGAGAGAATTTCCAGAGACGGTTAAGTAAATATTTGGAGTTGATTTTCGAAGCTGATAGAGTAAATTCGGAGGAGATTGAGTGAGTTTCTAGAGACAAAGTATCCAGTCAGAGTAGGTGAATTGCTTTCACCTGTTTGAATTCTCTAGAGGATGAGAGATGAATAAAATATCGGTAGTAGGTAACCTACTCTCACCTACTCCACTGACCTTCTAGAAAGAAAATTGGAGCAAGAAAAGAAAATACGAAGTAGTTAACTTGTTCCCACCTATTCCCATTGACCCAATTGCCTATAAATTCTGAGTTTGGGAGAAAAGTTTTGGGAGGTGAAGGAAAGTGATGCCAAAAGATAAAAGAAACAAAAGAAACGAAGAAGAAGAAGAAGAAGAGTTCCAACAAGATCTAAATAAGAGATATCTAGCTAGATGTAAGGAAGTTCATAAATTAGAATTTCAAGCAAGTGTACTCTACGTTTTTTATAAATTTATATTTAAAATCTGATAAGGAATATTGTTTTCATACTCTCTCTCTCTATTATGTATCCTACGTGAATCATGAAAAGGGGTAATTGATTTCCACATATTGTTACTGTTTATGAATGCATCATCAAAGAATTTCGATCATTTGCATTTAGGAAGAACTGTAGTCAATGGCATGTTTTAAGATGTTTGGTTAGTTACATGACTAAAGATGACCGGCATTTACATTTGCATGATTGAAGATGTCCAGCTTTTATATGTTTTAAGAAGTCCGGTTATTTGTTTATTTGCATGAAGTCTGGTTACTTCCACATCTGCATGAAGTTCGAATATTTTAAGAAGTCTAGTCATAAGCATGTTTAAAAGAAGTCCAACTATTTGCATGTAAAAAATATCCGATTATTTGCATTGTTGAGTAAATTCGGTTATTGTGCTTTTAAAGAACTTTGGTCTTTTACTGGCTTAAGAATTTTGGACCTCTATGCATTAAGAACTTGGGATGCATTGCTTTTGGATGTTAGACGCTCTTGGTTTATGAAAAAAAAAGGATTTCATGGCCGAGTAGCTGCAGGCCTTAAATGTAGCCGTTATTTGATATGTTGGTCAAGATTACGGAACTTAAATGTAGCGTTTTATTCGTCAAGCCTACGGACCTTAAATGTAACGTTCGATGAGATATGATATGGGATATGATGGCCGAGTAATTGTAAGCCTAAAATGTAACCATTTCTGATGCTGAAGTTATTGCAGACCTTAAATATAGCCGTTCTTTGATGACCAAGTAGCTATAGGCTTAAAATATAATCGTTTTTTATGGTCAAGTAGTTACAAACCTTAAATATAATCGATTTTAAAAATAAAAAAGTTTAACCTTGGACTTAAGTTTTGATTTGGCAGTTTGTCTTCGTGATTTTACCTCCGGCTAGTTTATGCTTCTGCATGCATGATACTTTCACTTGGTTTTGTTGACTTCGTCTTAAAGCTTTATGTTTGGTATGCATTTTGTTCTCATTTGGATATTTATGCATATGGGCACCTTATTGGGCTTCTGCTCACTCTTCTTTTGTTTCCTAACTTTCAGATGAGTTTGTGCCGGATGAGAAAGAAATTGATTAGGATGGACTAGCTAGGAAGGAAAGGTTGATCTGGACACCTGTAATAGTTAAAGACCGATCTCGATATAACTTTCCTTTTGTTATTTTGAAAAATTTTGTAAAACAATTTCGCTGTGAAATTTAATGGATATTAGTGTACTTCCGCACGATTTTATGGATTGAGTAATTTTGTTTCCTAGTGGCATCTCATGTGTCTTCTGTTCCACATTATATCTGACCGACCTAGTTTCTGGTCGGTCAAAACAAGGTTGACCAACAACCTTGGCTAGCCATCAAGTTTGGCCATTGATCCTGTGTGGGAACACAAAAGTCGACCAACCTAGATTCCTGGACGACCAATAGGAGGCCGGATATGTGAGGTCCCGGACCCAAAACATGACAATTGGGAGTAGTTAAAATGATGATAATTTATAAGATGCCAAACATGCATTAAAAAATGAGGGTTGGAAAAAAAAGTTAAAAATTCACCCGAATTCAGCAAGTAGCAGGGCTACGCTTGCCGCACGCCCGAGGCGTAGAAGCGAGCACAAAATACAGTACACAGCCACTCGCCATGTGCCAGGAGCGCTCGAGCGAGCGCATGGCAGAAACCCTGTGCTTGTCGCGCGCTCGAGCGCAGGCGCGACTTTTACCCCGCGTTCTGATTTCATTTTTGTTATAAAGTGAAGGGGGAAAGAGAGAAAGGTAAAGCAGCAACAGCACGAAGGAGAAGGAGGGAGAAGAGAAGAGGAAAAAGAAAAAATACTCGTTCTGATCTATTTCAGGTAAAGATAACGGTAGATCGGGCTCAGGTAAGTGTACCTCAGACGCTATTTTCTGTTTTTACCGCTTTTTCTTGCTCTAAAAATGGTAAAAATTCTCTAAAGTTTTATTGTTCCTTGTTTAAGGTAAACGAATCATGTTTCTCTTGATTGTTCGGTTAGATTTCATGTTTACTCATGTGTATTGCAATATTTGACTTCGATTTCATAAACAAGTATGTATTTAGTATTCGATTTGGTTTCGAAAGTATGATGCGAAACCCTAACACAAAAATATTAGGAATTTTTGGTTAAAATGCATGATTTAGTATATGTATTTGGATTTATGGCATTGATTTCATGAATATTTACATGTTTGGAGTTCGATTTGAGTTCGAAAACTTTGGTGAAGCCCTAAGTACGAAATTGATGGGTTTTAACCGTTTTAATCTAAATTTCTTGTCATGTAAAAGTTAATTAGTAACGTGGTGATGCCTAACATGTGATGTATAACCGAAAAGTTTACACTGATTTACACTGTTGAAATTTTGAAGGAATATAAGCCGTTTACTATATATTCTGAAGAGTTATTGAGAAACTTTAACTGACTTCTGAAAACTGAAAAGTGATTTTCAGTTAAGAAATTAGAAGAAAAATATTTCTGATACTGTTATTTAGAATCTAGGACTGATATATAATCAAGTTAGGTTCTCCGGTATGTCTTAAAATATTATAATGGTAATCGAAGATAACTTTGTCTATAGAGTTATATGTGGTCTGCCATTCCTCAGGGTGTTAACCTTGAAGGTAGTTTACTATTACTGATCGGCGTACTATACTGAATCCCGTGAGAAAGGATGTCCCACGAAATGGGATTACTGTTTCTAGCCTTAAATTGTGTGGAGTGAATACAATCTATCATCAATTATTCATCTCCTCCGCTAGTACGGTCTACTGGTTGGGTCCCTTATTATTAGAAAAGGAATTTTTTTATAAGTTATAGAGTTAAGACCGATTTCTACTTTCTGGAGCCTATTTTACCGATTTATTATTAATGAAGTATGACTACACTTATTTCTGATTTTTTAAGCTTGATTATTTTTGTTTCTTGACAGTTTTGTATACTTTTGCATTATGTTTCTCCTATAATTTTGATAAACCACTACTTTATAGTATTTATATTTTCACGTACAACTGTATTCGTTTTACTGTGTTCTATTCTATATAAAAGTTTTACTGTATACCTGCACTCACTTTGTTGGGCCTTGTCTTATTATTTTACTATTTTTTTCCATCCAGATGAGATTGTAGAGTTGGTACCTGATGAGGAAGAGTGACTTAGAGCTTAATCTGAAGACTTCTGAGGATCTGAAGTATTTTGGAGTCGCCAAAGAGAAATAGTTGGATATAAAAACCTGATTTTGACATATGATTTTTTATATGAATTTTATGTCTTTGGATATATATGTATATACGGGTTTTGTATAGAAATGTATGTGATGCATGTGATGAACAGGAAATTATACTTCTACAGGTTAATAGTTCTGTTTTCGCTATATGTTTTCTGGATGTTTTGTACAGGTCCTAGATAGTATCTCACTCATGAACTGTTAATATAGTAGATGGATTATTCGATTAATGTCATGGATGGCATCTATGGTCCTGTGAACGTATATTATAGAAAAAATTATAGTATAAATAGATAGTTGTGTGCATATACTGGTTTGCTATACAGGTTTTGTACAAGTTTATCTTTCTATTTAACTCAGTTTTAGGAAAAACTCTACCCATTTTTTCTCAGAACTTGAGTGAGACTTGAGTTTCTGTTTCTATTCTGAAATGACGGAATTAATTGAGGAAAAAAAATCTGTTCTGTCACAGGATAAGTTGAGGACATCCACCAATTGTGATCCGGTGTGTAAAAAGAAAAGAAAATTAAATTTTTTTATACTCCAAATTTAATTGCTTTAGAACTTATGACGGAGATGTTACGTGCGGTTTTGATGGATGTCATATATAAGGAAGATAGGACCTATTCCGTCACAAATGGTATCAAAGAAAATTAGATGCCTTAGGTTTTGATTTAAATTTATACAAAAGTCTAGGATAGGTTAAGTTTGATTAAATGGATAGGTGAAGGCATGAGTTATATTGATTAGACTTAATCATTTTAGTATGGTAAAGTAGGCTAGCAAGATCAGGATGTTGTAACTAGGGCCTGAATTCTGATCTAATAGAGTTGATGTTGTTTTGGAAGACGAAAACAACATTATGCGGTAAGGTTTGATTTGGGTCTTGATGTAAGAAATCTAACTCTAAATCTTCCATAAGGTTATCAGATGATTTGGTTGGCAAGATGCCACGACATTGGAGATGATTTTGGGTAAGAATATCTTGATGAGTGGGTAAGAAAATCTTGACTTGCACTTGGGATTGTGAATCTTAAGTATGAGGAAGAGTCAGCAAAGTGGTGACAGAATTAATATCGCTACGCTTGCAAGATGAAGATGTGTACTAAGTTTAGAAGACATGTTAGGCCACACCTGAAAGTCATTGCGCGGATATAGGAAAATTTGAGGATGTTATTAAAAGAGAAGAATTTCTTTTCTAATTGGCAATTAAGGCTATTGTCAAGAAAGAGCCGGAATTGACATTGATCTTGAGGACCCCAAATAGAATTGATGAGGTTATCTAGGGATTCATAAAAATTATCTAACGGTAAAATTCTTGGGTGTTAGTCCAACTATTGTGAAAATTGGACAATCTGATAAGTTGGCCTGACAACAAGATAACAAGTTGCTAAATATTTAAATTTTGAGGTAACTTGAGGATTGTACTGAAATTTTAGGATGATTATTTCAGTTGTGTTTCTGAGATTTATAAATCTAGCTTTAGAAATATAGACATCTTTGGGATCCTCTCAAGTTATGACGGTTATGTAACTTAGGTGTTTGATACAAATTTATGGGCAAGAATTACAATAAATAGTTGATTACAGTGGCGCAGTGAAAGCATGTGGGCCTATAAGATTTTAGGATCTGAATTAAGAAAGTTGATTATTTGGGAGTATGAAGAAAAATTGAAGTTGAGGTTGATAGCAAGCCGGAGAGGTGACTGATTTCTCACTTGATAAACTAAGTATGGGATCCAAATAAATTAGCTCTTTGATAAAATCCTAGAGGACCAGAGTGATATCCTTAATTATTGAATATTAAGGTTTATCAAATTTTGAGAATGAAATTTTTATAAGTGGAAAAAATTGTAATATCCCGATTTTTACAAATAATAATTAAGGTCATATAATCAAAAATTTGGTTTAATGGAAGAAATATTAAGTTATGAAGAAAATCATCAAACCTGTAGAAAATGTTAGCAAGTTAACCGAAAATTTTACAAGAGAAATGTTGATGAGAATTTCGGTGATATAAAGGTTGGCCAGAAATTTGGAGAACTTTGACCCAAATTTGGTGACATTAGTTGACCAAAAGTTTAGAAATAGTTAACCAAAAAATTGATGATAAAGTATAATCGAAAATTTTGGGAGAGTTTGACCGGATAAAAAGAGTAAGTAGAAAATGCCCGGTCAAACACCCGTTGACTGGCAGAAATGGGAAGCGTTACAAATTACTCAGCCGAGAAGAACCGGCTGTTTCAGCTGCCGTTGGAAGGCAAAGCCGCATAAGCAACTGAGAGAAAGCTGTGGCTTCAGCCAAGCAACTGGCGGCTTAAGGCTCAAAGGCCGGCTGTCTTATGGCCCAAATGCCTGATCAACGCAACATTGACCAGTTGAGGTAGCAAATGACCAGCATACTTGTGAGAGAAATGACCGGTATGCTTGGGTGAGAAATAACCGGTATGCTTGAGAGAGAGATGACAGAATGAATTTTAAGGAGAAAATTACCGGTTTGCACAAATTGCCCAGTTTGAGCAAAATGTCGGTAAGATGCAAAATGCAAGAATGCATGAAATTGCCGGAAGGGAAAAATGATCGGTTTGCCAAACGTCAGGTGGCCAAAATATCCTGTTAACTCGTTTATCAAATAAAATGGCAAAGTAGCCGGTATGCTTTGCACCAAGGATAACCGGTATGCGCAATATGTTGGAATGCACAAATTGCTGATATGACAATCCTCCTGAGATGCTTGGGGAGAAATGGCCTGGTAATCATGTGAGAAAAATGGCCAGTTTGGAGGAATGGCGAGTTGACCGGAATAATGGAGCATTGACTAGTCAGATGACAAGTTTTCAAGGAGACAATGTTTCGAAGGCAACAACTTCCGGAGACCATGAACAACATTTCCAGAGGCAACAACTTCCGGAGACCATGAACAATGCTCTCCGGAGACGATTCTAATGACAATGATTTCCGGAGACCTTGATCTCCTGAGACGATGATTCCGATGATGATGATTTTCGGAGACCTTGATCTCTAGATACGAAGATTCCACAGATGATAATCCCGAGATGATTTTTGAAGATGACAATCCGGAGACAATTGAGTAGACTTTCGGAGACGATTTCATGAGACAATTGGGTGAGTTTTTGGATATGACTTCCAGAGACATTTGGGTAAGTTTCCGGAGACAATTAAGGAAGTTTTCGGAGACGAATTCAGGAGACAATTGAGAAGGTTTCTGGAGACGATTAAGAAGATTCCCGAAGACGATTTTTGGAGAGAATTGAGAGAATTTCCAGAGATGATTAAGTAAATATCTGGAGTTGATTTTCGAAGACAATAGAGTAAATCTGGAGGAGATTGGGTGTGTTTCTGGAAATAGAGTGTCCAATCAGAGTAGGTGAACTGTTTTCACCTACTCAAATTGTCTAAAAGACAAGAGATGAATGAAATATCGATAGTAGGTAACCTACTCTCATTTACTCTGCTGACCTTTTAGAAAGGAAAATGGAGCAAGAAAAGGAAGAATGAAGTAGTTAACCTGTCCCCACCTACTCCCACCGACCCTATTGCCTATAAATTCTAAGTCGAGGGTTTGGGAGCAAAATTTTGGGAGATAAAAAAAATGGATGCCAAAAGATAAAAGAAACAAAAGAAACGAAGGAGAAGAAGAGTTCCGGCCAGATCTAAGTATGAGATGTCTAGCCAGATGTAAGTAAGGCAGTTCATAAATCAGAATTTTAGGCAAGTGTACTCCATATTTTTGATGAATTTATGTTTAAAATCTAATAAGGAATATTATTTTCATGCTCTCTCTCTCTTTGTTATGTATCCTACATGAAGCATGAAAAGGGGTAATTGATTTCTGCAGTTGTTATTGCTTATGAATGCATCATCAAAGGATTTCGATCATTTGCATTAAGGAAGAACTGTAGTCGGTGGAATGTTTTAAGATGTTCGGTTAGTTGCAAGTCCAAAAGAAGTCCAGTAATCGCATGACTAAAGATTACTGGCATTTACATTTGCATGATTGAAGATGCTCGGCATTTGTACGTTTTAAGAAGTCCAGTTATTTGTTTATCTGTATGAAGTCTTGTTACTTGTACATCTGCATGTAGTTTGAATATTTTAAGAAGCCTGGTAATGAGCATGTTTAAAAGAAGTCTAGCTATTTGCATGTAAAAGGTGTTCGATTATTTGCATTGTTGAGTAACTTCGGCTATTATGCTTTTAAAGAACTTCGGTCTTTTGCTGGCTTAAGAATTCTGGACCTCTGTGCATTAAGAACTTGGGATGCATTGCTTTCAAATTTTGGATGCTCATGGTTTTTGAGAAAAAAAAAAAAGGATTTGATGGTCGAGTAGTTACAGACTTTAAATGTAATCATTATTTGATATGTTGGTCAAGACTACGGATCTTAAATGTAACATTTTATTGGTCAAGACTACGTACATTAAATGTAGCATTCGATGAGATATGATATAGGATATGATGGTCGAATAGTTGTAGGCCTAAAATGTAACTGTTTCTGATGGTTGAGTTGCTGGATACCATTAATGTAGCCGTTTTCTATTGGTCGAGTAACTGCAAGTCTAAAATGTAACCATTTCTGATGGTTGAGTAGCTACAGACCTTAAATGTAGTTGGTTTTAAAAACAGAAAAGTTTATCCTTGGACTTAAGTTTTGATTGGGTAGTTTGTCTTCGTGAATTTACCTCCGGCCAGTTTATGTTTATGCATGCATGATACTTTCACTTGGTTTTGTTGACTTTGTCTTAAAGCTTTATGTTTGGTATGAATTTTGTTCTCATTCGGATATTTATGCATATGGGTACCTTGCTGGACTTCTACTCACTCGTCTTCTGTTTCCTAACTTTCAGATGAGTTTATGCCCGATGAGAAAGAAATTGATCAGGATGGATTAGCTAGGAAGGAAATGTTAATCCGGACGCCCGTAACAGTTAAAGACCGATCTTGATGTAATTTTCTTTTGGTTATTTTAGAAAATTTTGTAAAATAATTTCGTTGTGAAATTTAATGGATATTAGTATGCTACCACACGATTTTATGGTTTGAGTAATTTCGGTTCTTAATGACATCTCATGTGTCTTCTGTTCTGCGTTATATCTAACTAACCTAGTTTCTGGTCAGTCAAAACAAGGTTGACCAACAACCTTGGCTGGCCATCAAGTTTTGCCATTGATCTTATGCGGGAACCAAAAAGCCAACCAACCTGGATTCCTGGCTAACCAAGAGGAGTCTGAATAAGTTGAGGATATCCGCCAATTGTGATCCGGTGTGCAAAAAGAAAAGAAAAGTAAATTTTTTTTATGCTCCAAATTTAATTGCTTTAGAACTTATGATGGAGATGTTAAGTACAGTTTTGACGGAGGCCACATATAAGGAAGATAGGACTTGTTCCATCACAGTTAGATATTTTCACATTTTTAAAATTAAATATTTTATTTTAAAGTGTAGGGTAAGTATAGAAAAGTTTGACTCCAAAAGTAATAAATATGTATTATTAGAATACTCAAAAACTAGAAAAGCTCACCATCTTTGTACCCTTATGGTGATGGAATCAATCAATGTTACTATAGAAGATATTCCAAATGTACAAAATATGTACGGGGAATGAAACCTAGAGGTTATTAAAGATGAAGAATTGTGCAAGGAATCTAATACTGAGTTAACCAGCATTTAGACAAGGGACACTACTTTAGGTAATGAACCTTCATATTGAGTAAAATTAAATCACCCTAAAGACTATATTGTAAAAGACCTAGGTGAGAGAATGAAGTTATACTGACAAGTCTTAATTCAACTTTCATTCACTTGTCATATTCCTCTCATTGAACCTACAATGATTGAAGATACTTTGAATGACAAATAAAGGATTAATGCCATACACAATGATCTTAATCAATTCACTAGGAATAATGGGTGGGTATTGGTCCCTAGGCTGAAAAACACTAATGCAATTGGTATTTAATTAATCTTTAAAAATAAATCAGATAAAAACAGTGTCATCACTAAAAATAAAACCATCTTGCTTCCTAGTTCTATATTCTAATTAAAAGAATTGATTTTGATAAAACTTTTTCTCCTATAGCCACCTTGAGCCTATAATTATTCTTCTACCCATTGGATATAGTATTGGCTTCAAACTATTTAAATGAATTCCAACAGTACCTTTCTAAATGGCACTTTTTAGGAAGAGGTGTACTTCAAACAACTAAAAGGATTTGTTAATCCTTTACTATCAAATCATGTATATGAACTCAAGGGAAAACTATTTAGACTTAAACAAGCTTTTAGAGTTTAGTATGAGTGGCTCACTTTTTGTCTTTGTAACTATGATTTTATTAAAAGTAGTATTGATAGAACTTTATTTATCAAAGTTGCTAAAAGTAATATAATTGTTGCTCAAGTATTTGTCATTGCTATCATTTTCAGATCCACTGTAAACTATTATACTCATGGTTTTGCTAATATATGCAATGTGAGTTAAAAATGAGCATGGTCAGTGAATTATCCTTTTTTCTAGTCCTTCACATTAAGTAACTTAATAGTGGGATATTTATATTCGAATCTAAATTGCTAAGGATATTATCAAACGATTAGATTAGAAACAAAAAACATACTAGGATACCAATGAGCACTCTGACTCAGTTAGATCTTGATCCATCAAGTAAATGTATTAATCAGGCACTGTATAAAAGCATAATAGATAGTCTCTTTTATCTAATTGCTAATAGACCTAACATATCCTTTAGTATGAGTGTGTGTGCTTGGTATTAATCGAATCTTAATAAATAATCATATTTAAGTGCTTTTATCATCTGCTACATAAATGGTGCAATTGATTATGGTATCTTGTACTCCTGTGACTCTATTCTTGCGCAAGCTGACTATTTTGACATTGACTAGGCAAAAAATGTTGATAATAGAAAAAGCACATCTAGCGATTGTTTTTATATTAGATCAAATATAGTTACTTGATGAGTAAGAAACAAATTTTCATTTTTTATCTATTGTCAAAGCTGAGCATATTGCAGCTGGAACTTGTTGGACCTAACTTCTTTGGATGAAACAGATGTTGCTTCACTATCGTATCAGTCAAGATACTATGATTATTTTTTGTAACAATTTGTAACAATACAAGCGTCAATAACATCTCTAAGAACCCTGCTCAATATTCTCACATAAAACATATTGATATTAGACTTCACTTTATTTGGAAACTTATTAAAGCTCAAGTCACTACTCTAGATGTTTTTATTGATTAACCAATATAGACCCTAAGCCCTCAAATAGTCTTCGGATTGAGTTTCTAAGAAGTTCCATTGATATCTGCTCTACCCCTAATGCTATGTGCATTTTATACAGTAAAAAATAATGGTTTTTTGTTTTCACCTGATCCATGCACATGTCACGCTTTTGTGTTGTCCTTCACATGTTTTGATTGCCTCATGCATGTTTGATGCCCTGGTCATACAATGACATTGCGTCTGACGCTTACCCATCTTGCACTTAAGTGCATTCATTCCAACACAAACATTCCAAAAGCATGCCTATCTGGGATTCACACATTGCTCCAATTCCCTTGTCTGCCTGAAGCACACCTAATATGCATTCATGCACCAACCTTGAGTTCAATCAATTTCTTCTTACACTAAACAGGCCCAGCCATAATTTTCCAATCTCTCCTCATTTTTCTCTCCACATTTCACAACTCTCTCTCTCTCTCTCTCTCTCTCTACGCCATCAAATATCCTAGATCTACTCTTTTTCTCCACCTTTAAGTCTGATCTAAGGTATTTTCCTCCCTATCTCTCCCCTCTTTCTCAAGCTATTTTGTTATCCTCCCATATTTAGGTCTTGGATGTTGCATTATGTTGTTTTGTCCTCTCTTTTTACGCTATTTCTCATGAAAGTTGAAACATTTTGTTGGGCAACATTGTTGTTTGGAGGATTTAGTCGTAGATTTGAATATTTTGCGGGTGTATAGTTTTTAGGTGGTCCAATTCGAACATAACCATGTTTGGACTTTTCTTGTTGTTAGATTGATTGATCTTAGTGCATCTTTCTGATAGTTATGTGTCCATATTATTGCTTACACTATGATATATTATTTTATGCTCCTCATATGTTTCAGATGTGCTTGTCCAAGAAAGTCCTAGGAAAATAACCTTGTAACAAGCTTCCTATTGAGTTTGATTGGTTTGTCAATGTTTCCACGGAAGAACCTTTTAGAAAATATGTAAGATTTAAATTTCAAGATTTATTTTAATGATACTAAATTTAAGTAAATTAATAAATTTTTTAGATTAATTGTTAGTTCAGGTTAAAAATTAAGTATTAGACTAAAGTAAGTTAGGCTTAAGTAGCACTCAACGTGTGCCTAGTCCACATAAGCGTGCTTTAGATAGAATCATTGTGCCTAAGGTATGCATGAGAGGTGATCGTGCATATCTAGTTTAGAATAGTAATACCTAATGCAGTCTTATTCAATAGGGCACAAGCTTAAAAATGTCTTTGTACCTAAACCATGCATGATCAGTGCACTTCTAATAGTCCATTATATAAGAAAATTTTTGTCCAATTTTGCTCATTTTTTGGCAAATTTTGAGAAAAGAGACAGAAAGAGAAGAGAAAAAGAGAGATAAGAATGGACAGAAGGAAGGACAAGTGACTCCAAGGTAATTTTAAATTAATTAAAGTTTCTTTTTAGAAAAATCAAAGCTAAAAGGAAGTACATTTAAGCCCATTTTTTCATATGTTGTTGAATTGTTATGAAATTTATGAGTATTTCTTATTCAAATACTCATACATGTTAATTGATTCTCATTTTATCAAATTTTTAAAAATTTATGTCTTAAATTCATACATATTTTACATTTTAGTGTCTCATAAATTTATTCAAATTCAAGTACATTTGTATTTTAGTGTAAAGTTTTTAATTTTAATTAAGGATAAATTATTATAGAATTTTTTTTTTTTTGGTAAGCAAATTATTATTATAGAGAATTGATGAAATATATTTAGACATATCCTAATACATTATTTTATAAATCAAAAGTCAAACCCAATATTCACAAGTTAGAGAAGTGACATCGGACCCTAATTATAGGAAATTTTATGTAATCGGTATACTCACAATCATAAATAGTGGCACATGATTTTTAGATATGTAAAAATAATTATAACACAAAATTTAATATTCAGTCCTCTTAGGTGAAGCCATTATTGATCCATCATTCTCATAGGTTTTATCGTAATTTTGATATTATTGGCATTTTAGTTTTTGACTGTGAATATCATCCTTTATATGTTTGTTTAGTATATCTATATATATGAAAATTATATATGTTTTGTTAAGTATTAAACTCACATTTATAATATTTTTGCAAACCTTTCACATTAGCGAGCTCTTATGTTTTTGTAGGGATTTTGAACGTTAAAGAGGTTTTTAGGTAGAAATTATTTTAGGATATTTTAGTTGTAATTTGATTATTTGATTAAGAGTTTATTATTTTAATTTTTAAAATTGTTTTATTATGACCATGGGTAAATTATTATTATAATTGTGACGACCCCACTAATCCTAACCCGAATCTGGTAAAGTTTTGCTTGTGAAATGGCCGTCAAATTATACATAAACCTATATAAAATACTGCACAATATACATATCTCCACAAAATATCACAAATACAAGATCCACATTGCCACAATATATTTGTAACACTAACGTTGCATCTCTGGATATAGTGTCGGAACAAAGAGATGCCACTAGGTACCTGAGTCAAACCATATACAACTTACGGAAGCATATACATTTATCACATATACAACGAAAACTAAACTATCTCTCCATCATCAATATACAAGTATATGTCCATCATAATATACAAAAGTACTCTATAAGGTACAAAATTATAAAATCTAAGTCTACAAAATAATTCCTTCATATTCACAGCCTAGCCAACAACTATCCCTACTCCACCTCATCGCATATAAGTTCGTGCTCATTTAGAGGTAAGAAAAATAATAATGAGTGAGCTAATACTCAACAAGGTATAATATAATCAAAGATAATAAATGATATACTCAAAATAAATCAAGAAAGGGAATAGGAGCATATTATAGATGCGTAAATATAAAATATGATCAAATATAATTTTTAGAACTTATTTTCTTCCACATCTTATTTCTTATTCCTTTAGGTTCCAAATCATATAGAAATATATTTATCTTTGCTGACTAGAGCCAGTAGCTCTTACCAGCTAACCGTGTGGTCAAACAAGGAAATAAATGTGTATACTTTCACATATTTTAAAGCACTATCTATACAATTCAACACCTAGTGGCAAGCGGTATACCTTTCACTCGGTATACGGGGACATTAAGCTTATGCCATCACAATCCCTGTGGCCCAGAGGCAATTTCCATGCTACCATAGTAATATCCTAAAGTATACCGGAGAATACTGTCATTTGAAATGTAAATCATTGGTCAAGTGTTATGATTATTTATTCTTAAAAAAATTCCATACTCATTCATAACACTTTGTTCTCACACTGGGAGAATGGTTTATCAAACTTATCATATCACGGAATTTTCTTCTTATACTCTTCATAATTTGCATAATTCTTTTGAGTTTAAGTCTCCAAATGACTTAAATTACATGCACAATCAATATAAAGCTTAAAAAAAATTAAAAATTCTTACTATAATGAGTCAAACATAACTTTAGAGCTTCTGGATGGTAAATCCCTTCATAAATGGCTTACAACATAAATTTTAGAACCCACAAATTATCATATACAATTTACATAAAAATAAATAACAAATAATTAGAGTAAAAATATTTATAAAGTTAGGGTTTCAATTATCTAAAGTTAAAACAAGCATAACTCTTAAATAAATAGGATAAATACAAAGGGGGTGCGGGTTAGAGTTTCGTGAAGCAATATACCGTACAAATCTTAGAAATTGGATATGAAATCGACATATATGTGTACTCAAAACGTGGGTATCATAAAATAAAAGTATGAACGGGTATTGAGACAAAAATACCCGAAGGGGACGGAATAAAAAATGAAACAAGAGGAAGAAAAGCATATAAGTGCACTTATCTCGACTCGATCTACAACTTTTCTAACTAGCTCTAAATCGGAATCAGACTCGAAAGTCTCGATCTCTTCCTTCTCTCTCTTCTCCTTCGTGCTCTCTGTGATGGAACGGGTCCTTATCAATTAAGGACCTCCGTCAATCACATACAAAACTCAAAACATTTTTCATCAACGAGCAGATAAAACTAATGCCCAAAATAATATTTCATAATTTTTATAGAAAAATGGCAGAGTTTCCTCTAAATATAGGCCAAAACCATACAAATAACCTGCATAAACAATCTTGCAATAAACATAAACCATCATATCTCAAAATTTATTTCACAAAACAACTATAATTCATCCACAAAATCAACAAAATATCATATCAACTATGACTCCAACACAGTACTTCTAAACTATTGTATTGGATCTAAGAGAGATGCCATTTAAGATCAGAACAAATCTAAATATCACAAACAATGCGGAAACAACTATAACCATAATAGTCCTGCGGAAGCAAACTTCAATATTTCCATCATGACATAAAACTTACTACATCATTATAATATACAGTATTCATTCAAAAACTAATCATATACATTCACAATTCTTCAAGGTCTTCCAAAATATTTAAATGTCTTCAAACCCAACAAGCTTTCTTCTTTCTAATTAATTCTATCTTCAGTCCTTATCGAGTTTCAATTTATCTAGAGGGAAAAATAGAAAATAAGGAGTAAGCTAGTAACTCAGTAAATGTACCCGAAATCGCAAGAATATACATAAATCATGTAAACATGCACATATAAAACAACAAATAAACATATAAGAAATTCAAGAAATCAAATATGTATACGGGTGAGGCATAAACATGAAAATAATGCATAATCATACGAAAATTTCTCAGTTCTTAAAACTTGGCTAAAAAATACAGATTCTTCATTTATTTTTAGTTCAGGGTCCTTATCTGAAAATGCTTCAATCATAATTCCTTAGTTCTTAACTCAAGGTTCGTGTAATTTAACTTCTCGTTTAAAACTGCTATCCTCCATACTTTATATCCCCAGGCAAGATAACTCTTTTCATTTTAACCATGTTTTAATATCTCCATTTTACCACCAATATATCACTATTTTCGAGTTAGGGTTTAGAGCAAACTATTCAGACACAAATCAAACACAAAATACGAGTTATTCCATGAAATCGATACCACAATTCGTGATACATAAACATAAGCATGAAATTTAATTCAAAAGTCATGAGAATCATATAACATTCATAGCAAATCTTAGAGGGTGAGGGTTTTAAAGCATAAATATTAGAATAGAGATATTAAAATATCGTAAAACAAAAAACAACATCCGAGATATACTTGCCTTAACCCGATCTACCAATATTCTTACTTGGATCGGAGTGGATTGGTTAAAATCTTATTTTTTCTGTGACGGAACATATTTTTTTTTCCTCATTCTGCCAGCGACCTCCCAGAACTGTCACCAAGGTTTCAGTGATCTGGTTCGAACCGGTCATACCTTCAATCACACGATATCCATAAAATATGTAACGGAAGCAATCTAATAAGCTGCCGAAACATTTATATTCATACCCATAAAACTCATTTATGCATACATAGTCATAAAAGTCCAATTATAAAAATTTATATATTTCAACCGGATCATTGTAATAAAACTGCTTCTTCCGGGTAACTCTAAAATACGTTTCTGAGTCCTTAGAATCATTCAAACGAAGCTCTAGTCACTCCATCTCGTCAGACACGAGCTCTATAGTTTCATTTGGAGCGGGGAAAAATAGAAAACAGTAAGTCAGAGCTCAATAAGGTAGTTGCAGATTTTTTGTAAGGCGTTTATGTTGTAAGGCGGATACAGATACATATGCAACATGAATATTATAAAATTAACAGTTGACCGGATCATGGCAAATACATGATGCAAAGAAATCAGGAAGGCCGGAGTAGTCAAAATCTTGAAAATCGGGACAAAAATAGAGGTCAGTCTTATTATAAATATTTCTCTTCTCTTTTATTCTTATCAATAAGGGATATTACTAGAGGAGTGGGTAATAATTGATTATAGATTGTGCACATCTCCTCACAATCACGGCAATACCTCATTGTACAAAGCCCCGAGGATGGCTGTCACTTTCTCATTGTACAAAGCCCCAAGGATGGCTCTCACTTCCTCCTTGTACAAAGCCCCGAGGATGGCTCCCTTTTGTTATCCTCGATTATCACCATAATGTTCTAAGGCATGTCGGAGAACTTTATCTCCCAGTGCTAAAGTCCGATCTTATTTATCTTGTCATAAGAACGGTTCACTTTTTCTTTAGCTCACATTCCGAATGGGCAAAAAACTTTCTGTCGTCATAATACAAAGCTGATTTCAACTTCATTTTTCTTATTCCGGTCAAATATAAAGACTTTCAGTTGACATGAAGCCGGTTTCAAAACCATAAATCTCATTGCGGTCAATAATTATAACATTATGACTCAAAGCCGGTTTACTTCTCCATTTTTATACAATTCAAGTTTAATCATAAGTTGGGCAGAAAATGGAAAACAAAAAGAAGAAAGCATGAATTAACCATGAAATTAAAATCATATTTTTAGTCCGATCGTACAGCAATCATGACCCTAGAGATACAACTTATCAAATAGTAATTAAAACGACAAGTCTGATATACTATGTGCTGAAGCATTTAAATCTAAAGAGAACACTTGCAATTTTCATAAAGTCGGGACTTGAAAACAGAAATAAAATATGAGTTTAAAAAGGAAAGGTACACTTGCATTAAAACATTATTACAATTTAAGCTTGAAAACGGGGGTACACTTGCCTGACCGTTGTCCGCCCACTCTGACTTACTTGAAGTTTTTTCTCCTTCTTTACTCCTTACTCTTCTTTCTCGCCAGAGATTCCACACCCGTCCCTCAATTGGAGCTCAGTATATAAAGAGGAGGAATTAGGTGGAGTAAGTGGGGTGGGTTACCTACTTAGTACTTCCCTTTAGGGGTTAGGTGGAAGTGAGTGGGATAAGTTATCTACTAAGTACTTTCATCTAGAAGGTCAACGGGGTAGTTCACTTACTCTGATTGGATTCGAATCTAGTTGGGATCCAACGAAGTTGGCCATTGCCTTTAGTTTGCCCTTAATTTATCCTGGTCAATATTTTCTTCAAGGTCGGCCAACCTTTCTATTGGTCAACTTTTTCGGTCAACGCTTTTTACTCTAATCCAGCCCAACTTTTTCTCAAAGCCGACTAACGTTTTTTTTCTCTTATTCAAGGTCGGTCAACATTTCTAAAAATCGGTCAACCCTTAGGTCAATCTTCCGGTCAACATCTTGACACCGGTCAACATCTTGACGATAGTCAACATCTCGACGTTGGTCAATATTTTGACGCCGGTCAATATCATGACACCGGTCAACATTTTGATTACAATCAGTTTCGATCTTCCAATGGTGTAAGGCCACTCCGGTTTAAATCGAAATCAAAACACTCTAGTTTTTAAGTAGCAATATTTTACTTTGATTTTAAGCTTCTTTGATTTCGGGATCTCACATTTTTCCTCCTTCCCTTCCCTTTTCCTCTCCTCTCTTCGCTGCTCTGTTCGTGCCTTTTCTTTCTCTCTCTTCTCTACCCCTTTTTTTAAAAAAAACAAAAGTAGGTCGATGGGTAAAAATTGGGTTCGCGCTTGAGCATCTTGCAAGAGTGTGTCAAGCGCACCAAGCTAGAATCGATGCCCTCTATCTCGCTCGAGCGAGCAGTGTGTGTAGAAGTTATTGGAATTGGCACCCTTCTTTGCACTCAAGCGAGCAGCGTGTGCACTCCTTTTTGGAACAATCTGCTTTTAGCGCTTGCTATTGAGCTCGAGTCAATAGCGAGCCAAACTCTACAACTTGCTGCACTGAGGCCAATTTTCTATTTTTCTTTATTTTACTGACCCCAAACTTAATTATATCAATTTGATTACTAGAATTACTATATTTTGTAAACTCACACTCACAATTCTCTCCTACTTATGAAAATTTTGTCCTCGAAATTTAACGAAATCCAAATCTTTCTTAATCAAAGGAACCTTCCAAGCATTCCCAAATCACTTTCAGATTAAAATGGTTATCCTAAGACCTTAAACCTCCACATCATCCTGATCCTTATTATCAGATGTGTCCCATTTAAATTCTAAATCCTCCAAGTCCAAAGGCAAACCCAATTCATTAACTATTTTCCTGACTTGGTTTTAAACATTAAACGAGCAAAACGCCTTACTTTCCTTCATACTAAACCTTGAGATTGAGCATTTCCTCTAAATTTCAAATTAAACCTCAAAATGTATAAGGGTTCATCATGCCTCCGCTACGCGCTCTGATCAATCATTAAACTTTAAATCATCCGATTATGATTCCTCACCACAATTAACTCAATCTTACACCCAAATTCCTTTATCAAGCTTAGCTAAAATTTTGACCTAAATCTCAAATCACACTTAGACCCCAAAAGTAGAATACCATACATTCCAATCATCTCGTTGGCAGGCTACTAAACCGACATTTCTATAAAATACATATTCTCACTTTCGGACACCCCATTAACATGGCAGCTATTATCTCTCTAATCTCAAGATATCCATACCATGAAAAACAATTCCCACAAACCCTCAAACCACATTAAGACTAGAAACCACAATTATACTATCATTAAGGATTTGATATAGTTTTAGATCGTCATCCAAAATCTCAAGACCCCAACACTTAACAACCTCAAGATCTGAAAGTCCAAATACTGGGCAATCTCAGATCTTGTTGGCATACCGATAAGCCAATTGATTAGACTTGAACACGTCCTCCATAGTTATGATAAGCGGGTAGTCCTTTGTCCTGAAACAAAACCAAAAGGGCTTCCCATTTCAAATTTCATAATTCCCACACTTCGAATGCGATTCCGCTTCCCAACTTAAGAGTACGACATTCCATTACCTCAAGCAGTCGAGCCTACCCATAATTTCTCCGACGGAGACTTTCAATTGGCAATTTTGACCTATGGAGGAGTAACTCTAACTATGGATTTCTCTCCCACTTAACCCAAAGGCATCTATCCACATATAACGCAAGAAGACATAGTCCTAGATTTTCCTCAAAATATCAAGATTCAACTATTTTTACAATCCCCAAACCTTAAGATTCGCAGGACCTCAATTCCCTCCAAAAAGCAGTATCAATAAATCCTCAAGGAAAAAATCTCATCGCAAAATCCCACCATGATGAATTAGTTTTCAAATTATAAGCTCCTCCCCTACTTAAATCGGAGGGTAGCCACCTATTGTGATGCACAATAACAAAATCCTAATCTTGCTCAAAAGCACTACAATCTATGCTAACTTACTAAACTCATCAATAAATCCTTACTTCCCAGAAGTTTAAAGGTATCCCCAACAATACCTAACCGATGCTTTTCTAATTTCATATACAATCCTCAAAGACTAATGTCGATTCTAACCTGTCTCCAAATCGCCCATTAAAACAAGACAGTTTGGTCTTCTCTTCCAAATATATATATCCTCAAAACTTTCATGACTAGATTCCTTAACAACCACCAACTAACTTTAAAGAGGTGGTCTCATTTACTAATTAGACTCAACGCCTATTCTTGATTCGATCAACTTTGCCTTTCATTTAGAATTCATAATCTAATTACAAATCATCATATCGAGCACCATTTCAATTTTTGAAAGGATCTGCATAACCCGAAAATCGACTCCAAACTAACAATTCCACTTATCTGCCATACTAACCAAATGAATCAAATATTCCTTCTTCCAACAATACATGACCGATTACTTTTCTCCATGAAGGCTTCTTCAAGCATTCCCCAAGTGATCTCATCATCAGGTATACCTAACGCCCTCTTTTTCATAACCCACCAGCTATCAGTTTCACCTTCCAACTTATATATCGTAAAAGTGACCTTTTCTCGATCAGAGCATTAAATCACCATAAAGATCTTCTTCATCCTCCCAAACCAAATATTCACTTTCACTAGATCTGGTTCACCTAATAATTTAGGTGCTCTCTCCGCCATAAACTTATCATAAGTGGTCGGGGCAGGATTTATTGGATCCGGCTCTGGTGCAGGAACTGGAACCATATGGCGCTGCTCCATCGATTCTATAATGTTCGTAATCCTTCCCAACAAGTTTAGGTATTCAGCTTCATGATCCGGGGGTGTACTTACACCTCCATGATCATCTCTTCTACCCCTTCTACTTGCCATTTTATAGCCTATAACCAAAAATATTACAATATTATTAAACCTCAAGATATCAAATTAAAGGGATGGCTAAAATTAATCAAGGCACTCCAACAGAAATCCTAAGGTCAACCCTTAAGCATTTCATTTAATCCTATCATAGCATAGTCTTAGAACTGGTTAGCCTGAATCTAGAACCCAAATCAATTAGCCAAGGCCGTAGATCAATATCAATCAACTTAATCACTAAGTCCTAGCTCAAGTCAATTCCAACTTATGCAGACTATAACACCTAGGATTTCCTAACCTAGCATAATCATTCTAAGCCTTTATCTACTTATTCAATCAATCTCAATCGTTCATAAGTTTTCGCATACGATTCAAATCAATCCTATGTTATCTCTTTTCTCTGATACTAATTGTGACGGAATGGGTCCTCATCCATTAAGGACCTCCGTCAATCATATACAAAACTTAAAACATTTTCCATCCACAAGAAGATAAAACTAATGCCCAAAATAATATTTTATAATTTTTGCAGAAAATAGAGTAGAGTTCCCTCTAAATATAGGCTAAAACAATACAAATAACCTGTATAAACAATCTTACAATAAACATAAACCATCATATCTCAAAATTTATTCCACAATACAACTACAATTTATCCACAGGATCAACAAAATGCCATATCATTCATGGCTCCAATATAATATTCCTAAATTATTGTATTGAATCTAAGAGAGATGCCATCTAAGACTAGAACAAATCCAAATATTACAAATAATGTGGAAACAAGTATAACCATAATAAACCTGTGGAAGTAAACTTCAATATTTCCATCATGACATAAAACTTACTACATCATTATAATATATAGTATTCGTTCAAAAACTAATCATATATATTCACAATTCTTCAAGTTCTTTCAAAATCTTCAAATGTCTTCAAGCCCAACAAGCTTTCTTCCTTCTAGCTAATCCTATCTTCAATCTTTATCGGGTTTCAGCTTATGTAGAGGGAAAAACAGAAAGCAAGGAGTGAGCTAGTAACTCAATAAATGTACCCAAAATCGCAAGAATATACATAAATCATGTAAACATGCATATATAAAATGACGGATAAATATATAAGAAATTTGAGAAATCAAATATGTATACAGGCGAGGCATAAACATGAAAAAAATGCATAATCATATGAAAATTTCTTGGTTCTTAAAACTTGGATAAAAAATGCAAATTCTTCATTTATTTATGGTTCGGGTCCTTATCTGAAAACGATTCAATCATAATTGCTTAATTTTTGGCTCAAGGTTCATGTAATTTAACTTCTTATTTAAAACTACTATTCTCCATACTTTACATCCTGCAGCAGGATGGCTCTTTTCATTTTAACCATTATTAACTTCCATACTTTATATCCCAAGTATAGGATGGTCCATTTTTAACTTAATTATTATTCTCTATACTTTACATCCTGAGGACAGGATGATCCTTTTCGATTTAATTATTATTACCCTCCATACTTTATATCCCGAGAACAGTATGCTTGTTCTTCGGCTTAATCATTATCCTTCATACTTTAAATCCCAAGTGTAGGATGATTTCTTATTTAGTTAACTATTTTCCTCCATACTTTACATCTCAAGGATAGGATAGTTTTTCTTTACTATAATTATTATTACCTTCCATACTTTACATTCCGAGGATAGGATGATTGTTCTTTTAACTTAATTTCTATAATTTAGCGCCCCGATTGAGAGACGGACCACACGCTACCCAAAGGATGAGGTTTTTTCATGTTATTTCGGAAGACTTTATCTGATTATATGGCAATCCTAGGTTCCATCTTCCTACTGATTTACTTAAATGAAGGTATCCTTGTCCTTATTTCCCTAATCGTAACTCATCATGCCTCAAAAACATACTAATTCATATAATTAAACCTTTGGTTAACTTCAGAGTTTCTCAATAACTTAACGGTATAGTTTCAGATAAAATCTTTAAGTATAAATCATCAGATAAGCTTCATCAAATCTTCAATTAACACTTTAATATCAAGACCTAAGATTTTCAAACACTAAATCCCCAATTTTCATCCTAAGGTTCCATATGAAGCTTTCGGACATAAATCGGACACGAAACGTATAGCAAACGGTGAAATCGAAGCCATAAACCTTGATAATCATATACAAATACAAACTCTATCCATATTTACCGCCAATATATTACTATTTTTGAGTTAGGGTTTAGAGCAAACTATCTGAATATAAATCAAACACAAAACATGAGTCATTCCATGAAATCGATGCCACAATTCGTGATACATATACATAAACGTGAAATTTAACTTAAGAGTCATGAGAATCATGCAACAATCATAGCAAATCTTAGAGGGTGAGAGTTTTAAAGCATAAATATCAAAATAGAGATATCAAAACATGGAAAAAATAGAAAACAACGTCCTAGGTATACTTGCCTTAACCCAATCTTTCATTATTCTTACTTGGATCGGAGTGGATAGGCCAAAATCTCCTTCTTTTCCCTCCTTTCCTTCCCTTTTCCTCTCCTCTCTTCGTTTCTCTGTTCGTGCCTTTGCTTTCTCTCACTCCCCTATCCCTTTTTAAAACAAAACGAAAGTAAGTCGGTGGTTGAAAATTTGGCTCGCGCTCGAGCGCCTAGCGAGTACACGTCAAGCACACCCAAGCTGGAATCAACTGCCTCTATCTTGCTTGAGTGAGCAGCGTGCACAGAAGCTACTGGAATTGTCGCCCTCCTTTACGCTCGAGTGAGCAGTGTGTGCACCCCTTTCCGGAATAATCTACTTTTGGCGCTCACTGCTAAGTTCTACCAGTAGCGAGTCTAACTCTGCTGCTTGCTGTACTAAGATCAAATTTTTACTTTTCTTAAATTTATTTGTCCCAAACTTAACTATACCAATTTGATTACTAGAATTAATATGTTTTGGGAACTCGGACCTCACACTCTCTCGCTCTCCTCTCTCTTAGATTGCCGGAAAAATGATGCAAAGGAAAACCCTCACGCGTTTTTATAAACAGACTGGCGCTGAGTGCCTGTTGGTGAGCTTCAGGCACGTGTGCACTGGAGCTGTCGTTTAAGAGCACAGTCAGCACGCTTGGGCGTGCGTCCCTAGAAATGGTGCCCCTACTGGCACTCAAGCTGCTGGTAGGCACGAGCCTACTGGAGTGGGTGCCGCCTTGGGTGCCTAGCAGGCGTCCTCTGCCATTTCCCAATCCACTTCCAAAACTTAATTTTTTGACATGTATTAAATTTAATCTAGATTATATTATCTTAATTATCCCTAATAATGATATTTTAGAAATTAAAACTGCAACATTCTGAATATTTTGATTTGATTTAATAAGGTTTATTTATTTATTTTGAATATGATAAAAATTAATTAAATATTCTAAAATTATAGAAGATATTTGGACTTGTTGGGGTGGCGCCCGAGGTGCGCCCGTTCAGCCGCCTGGGTATCGATTTTAGTTTTGTGATTAAAAGAAAACGGAATATATATATCTATACATACATACATATATAATAATAATAATAATAATAATAATAATAATAATAATAATAATAATAATAATAATAATAATAATAATAATAATAATAATAATATAAGGGGGAAGGGGCCAACTCACTGGAAAAAGAATGGGGAAGAAAAAGAGAAGTAGGGCCACGGGCAGAGAGAGAGGGAGGGAGAAGAGAGAGAAGTGGCCAAACAAAGGTTATCAGGACGGATTTCGGCTTCGAGTTAGTTGGAGAAATCATAGAGTGGCTCAAGGTAAGTGCAACCATACCATTTTCTTTCATTTTCTTTGATTTTAGTTCGATCACTTTCAGGTATTTTTATCTTGATATTCAACCCCATGCATGTATTTGTGAAACCCATGAATTTAGCTTGCATATATATGAATTTTATGTCCAAATTTGAGGATTTATACCGAATTTCACATTAAAACCCCAACCCAAGTTCGCAAAACCCTAACCCCACACCCGGGTGTTTTCAGCTTCCAATTGTTGAGACTTTTACATGAATTAGAACTAGAATACCATTGCCCATATCCTATACAAGTTAATTTATCTATTGGATACCCAATTTGGTGGATTTATATGAATTTTCGTTTGCCAAAATCCTAGGATTCACTCGGACATGTTACCCATGAAATTTTTTGGGGTTTTTGCTTAATTTGGATCTAGAATATGATTAACCATGACTTTGACATGTTAATTTATTGATTAGGTATCCAAATTTGAGGTTTTATGTGGAATTTTGCTCGAGGAGACCCTAACCCGCGCCCGGACCCCGTTTAATGGAGTAAGCTGAGTTTGATTGATAAATTAATTTAGGATTATATTTACCCATGCCTTGAATTTGATGATGCACCCGTTGGATGCCCAAAATTTCAAGTATTAATGGATATGTGTATCCAGATACTATTCATGTGCACTGTTCATGTGGGTACTGTTCACCAGAGGATATTGAACGATATTTTACACAATTTTCTATATTTAATTGTTAATTAAGTGATATGTACATTTGTATAAGTTCAGTTGTATAATATGGAAGTTTTGGCATATGTAATTGTGATGGAAATTTGTATCTGAAAGCCTTTCAAGTCAATCTACTTTTCGATGGTAAGAATCCTAAATCTTAGCTATGCATATGATATTCGTGCATAAGTTAAGTCATGAAATTACTTAAATCCGAAAGTAAGATGAAAAGCATATGAATATTCGGAGGATAATGCCATAATACGTGATATGAATAATCCGTTCTCCCAGTGTGAGAACTATATGAATGAAATATGGTGGACCTTCCCTCAAAAGCATAAGAAAACATGAAATTAAGACCATGGATATATGTTTGTAGGATAGTATTCCCTGGCTTGCCATTTACATTACGGTGGAAACTCAATGATTACCCTGGCTGCATATCCTGGCCACTTACGGGAGCGGGTGATGTCCGTGGCATGCCTTAGGATATTACTGTGGAAGAACGAGAACTGCCTTTAGACCTTGGGGTACACGTGGGGGTATTTCATTATTGGCCTATTTGTAGGCATTATATGGATGGCCCACCTCTAGGTCGATGATAGAAGGGTATGACCTTAGATCATGTGGTGTATCATTATCATTTTTTCATTCTTTTGTATCGTTAGTTAGTACAACCTACTGACCTTAATCAGTAAAGATGAGTAATTATGTATAATTTACATCCCAAAAAAAAGAAGGATGAAATATGAGAAGTCAATCGTATTCCAAATGTATACTAGATCATATTTTATGTTTACGCATCCTCATTATACTCATGTATCATTCTTTTACTTTATTTTGTATATATCATTATTGCCTTGAGAATATTGCACTTATTGAGTTGTTAGCTCACCCTTACTTCTCCTTATCTCCAGTTTAGCAATGGTTTGATATACCCGATGGGTCGGAGTAGAGGCTAGAAGTGGTCTAAGCTCGACATTTGGAAGACCATGCCGAAGACTTAGAGATTGTAGTTTTATTGATATCATGAAATTTGTAAATATGTTTACATTTCTTTTGGAATCTTAATATATATTGTAAATAAGGCTGATGATCAGATGAGTTAGTTTTTGCTGTCATTTTAGATTTATTTAAGCTTCCATAGGCTATTATGGTTTGTAACAGGTACCTAATGGCATCTATTTTTGGTTGACATTGTATTTAGATACCTAACGTTGAAGCCACAACTAAGTAGTGGCTTTTGGATCTTGTGTAATTTATGTTATTGTTGCATGTTGTTGATAAATGGAATTTATGAATATATTATGTATTGTACAGGTTTTTGTATTAGCTTGACGGCCATATTATAGAGGGAACACTGTTGGATTTTTGGTAGAAAATACGATCCGTCATAGAAACCTCACAATAATTCAATAATATATTACATATCTTATTATTTGCTCTAATTTTAGGTAAGAAGTACTTTTGCTTACTTACGGTCTAAGTCGGTCACAATAGATTAGTTATTGAAGCCACTTTCATATGGGGTTTTTAGATCTTATACTTTGATTTTATTTAGTTTTGGATCGTTTAATATTTATCACAGGATGGCATTCTTCCAATTTAGTTGAGGTTTATGTTAGGGACTAAAACTTTATTTATGGGTTTAATTTAGAGTCTAAATTTAAAACATTTAATTGCAAGTCATGAGTTTAGGGTGTGGACCTCGATAAGGAATAATATCAAAAAAATCATAAGAAAGGTGTATTATTTGATCTTAATGAATTAAATTTGTTAATTAAGTGACGACCCCATTTATCCTAACCGAAATCCGGTAAGGTTCTGGCTATAAAATGGCCGTTAAACTAGATATAAACCTTTACAAAACCCTATACAATATACAAAAATTCACAAAATAATCACAATACAGTATCCACATTGTCACAAGATATTTTGGCTCCAACGTTGCGTCTGTGGACACAATGTCAGAATCATGAGATGCCACTAGATACCTGTATCAAACCATAACCACTTGCGGAAGTATATACGTCCATCATACACAGTGAAAACTAAACTATTTGTCCATCGTCAATATACAAGTACATCCCCATCCCAATGTTTACAAAATATTCCACATCAAACAAAAATGTAAATTCTAAATCCACAGAGTCTTCTTTCAAGTGCACAGCCTACAAAACAGCTTATCCCTACTCCGCCTCATCGAGTATAATCTCATACTCATCTGGTTGCAAGAAAAATAGCAAAGAGTAAGTCAAATACATAGTAACGCACAATATAATTAATAATAATAAGCAATATACTCAAAATAAATTAAGGAAGAGAAATAGGAGTATAATATAGATGCTTGAACATGAAGCATGATGAAATGCAATTTCGGAACTCATTTTTCTTCCATATTTTTATTTCTGATTCCTTTAGGTTCTAAACATGTAGGAATATCTTTATCTTTGCGGATTATGGCCAATAGGCCTTACTAGCTTACGGTGTGGCCGAACGAGGAAAGGAATGTGTATACTTTCACACATTCTAAGGCACTACCCACGCAATTCAACACTTTGTGGAGAACGGTATACCTTTCACCTAATATAAGGGGCCATAAAGCTTATGCCACCATAAACCCCATAGCCCAGGGGCAATCCTCGTGCTACTACGGCAATCTCCTAAGATATGTCAGGGAATACTAACATCTAAAATATAAATCCTTGGTCCAGTGTTCTAATTACTTATTCTTAGAGAAATTCCTTACTTATTCATAACACTTTGTTCTCGCACCAGGAGAATGGTTTATCAAACTTATCATATCATGGAATCTCCTTCTTATACTCTTCATAATTTGCATAATTCTTATGAGTTTAAGTCTCCACATGACTTAAATTACACGCACAATCAATATAAAGCTTGGAAAAAATTAAAAATTCTTACCACAATGAGCCAAACATAACTTTAGAGCTTCAGGATGACAAATTCCTTCAAAAATGGTTCATCACATAATTTTTGGAACACAAATTATCATATACAATTTACATGTCAATAAATATCAAATAATCATAGTAAAAACATCCACAAGACTACAGTTTCAATTATCTAAGGCCAAAACATGTATAAACCTTAACTTACACCAGTAAAAATGTCGGGGCATGGGTTAGAGTTTCCACGTGTACAAAACTGCGTAAAACTATCAAATTGGACACCCAATCTGTAAGGTCCCAAACCCAAAACATGATAATTTAAAAGTAATTAAAATAATAATAATCAAGATGAGTCTAAATATGTATGGAAGAATGAGTTTTGGAAGTAAAAAGTGTGAAAAATCGGTTGTTGGAGATTGATTTTGCCACACAGCAGTTGGGCGCCTACCGCATGCTCGATGCGCGGCAACAAGCACCAAAATCAATGAGGACCTGCTCGCCGGGCGCCTGCTACGCCCGAGTGAGGTTCGACAATGACCCTGCGCTCATCGCGCGCCTGCCTCATGCTCGAGCGCAGGTACGATTTTAAGTCTACATCTTGATTTTCGTTTTGTTTATAAAAGGGGAGGGGAAATAGGAGAGAGGCAGACCATGACAGCAGCAAAGAGAAAGGAGGGAAAAGAGAAGGAAAAGGGGAGAAATCATCCGTTTAGATCCGCTCTGGGTAAAAATAACAGCAGATTGAGATCAGGCAAGTGTATTTCCGACGTTATTTATCGTTTTTACAGCGTTTCGTATCTTGAAATTTGTGTTTTTCCTCTAAATCCATATTTTCCCATGTTTAGTGTAAATAATCCATGTTTCTCCTGATTAATCGGATAAATTTCATGTTTACTAGTATATACAGCATTATTTTGATTCAATTTCATGCATAAATATATATTTGGTGTTCATTTTATATCTGAAGGTTAGGCGAAACCCTAAGCATGAAAATGAAAGGATTTGGTGTTTTAAATCCTCAAAGTTTGATATGTAACTATTGATTTGTAACGGGGTATTGTTCATGTAGTGATTTGTATCTGAAAAATTTACATGAAATGCTCTGTTAAATTATGGTGGAACTTTTGAAGCAAATCTGAAGGGGTAGCGGTGTAATTCTGACTGGCTTCTAAAGTTTAATAAGTTATTAGTTAAGAAATAAAGAGAAAAAAATATTTCTGGTTCTATTAATTAGGACCTAGGACTGATATACAGTCAGATACGATTTTCCGACATGCCTTAGAATATTATGGTGGTAATCGAGGATAACTCTGTCCATGGAGTTATACGTAGTTCGTCTTTTCTCAGGGCGTTAACCTAGAGGGTGTTACTATTACTAGGCGGCATTTCTGTACTAATCCAACAGGACGAGACACTTCTGTTTCTATTTCTGGCATTGGATTGTATAGAATGAATATAATCTATCATCGATTATTCACTTTCTCGGCTTGTATGATCTACTAACTTGGTCCTTTCTGATAGGTAAAAGGGATTTTCAATACTTATAGATTTTGATACCAGTTTCTCATTTTTATGACTAGTTACTCTGTTTTATGATTTTTGAAGCATGTTAATATTGATTTATGTTTTCTTATGTTTCATGTACCCTTCTGTTCCTACATAACGCTATGATTTGACTTATCTGTATACATGTTCTGCTTAAAAAGGGTTTGCCCTGTATATTTTCATATACCTTGTTGGGCTTCAGCCTACTATTTTGTTTTTTCCCATCCAAATAATACAGTAGAGCTAGTACCTGACGAGGAGTAGTTAAAGCCTAGCCTGCAGACTTTAGAAGACTCGGAGTTATTTTGGAGATCTTGGAAGGAGTAGCTTGGATGTAAATACCTGATTTTGTATATGGATCTTATATATATGGATTTTTGTATAAGAAATGTATGTTATGCATATGACAAAATAGGAATTTATGCCTCCGCAGGTATGTAGTTCTGCTTCCGCTATCTCTATTCTGAATTTTGGTATAGTGGATAGGAATGTTGAACGTAAAGGCCGTAAGGATTTATACGACATTTGATGATCCTATGTCAGTGATGGAAATATGTGTCATTGGTTATGACACTTATAGTCCTGTGTATGTGTATTGTAGGGTGTATTGTGATAATTGAATAGTTGTGTATTTGTATAGGTTTATTTTATACAGGTTATATTTCTTGTTTTCATCCAATTATAGAGGGAACCATGCCAAAATTTTTGTAGAATTTAAATGTTTTGAGTTTTAGCTCTCATTTCTGTTTCTGTATGGACAGAAGTATTTGAGGACAAAAAAAATCCGTTGCGTCACACAATCAATAAATAATCATACTCAAGACATCGGTATCGATTTTCTAAAGCCAAATCATGCAAAAATATTAAAATAAACAGGTGAAAAGCATTCGGGCATGGGGTTAGGGTTTCATGTACAAAATACCGTATAAAACTTAGAAATCGGATGTGAAATCAATATATATACATACTCAATACATAGGTATCATAAAATAAAAGTATGGATGTGATGTTTCGAACCCGAAAGATGATAATTTAGGAGTAATTAAAATGATGATAATCTACAAGAGGCCAAACATGTATTGGAAAACGAGGGTTGGAAGAAAAAATTAAAAAATTACCAAAGTTCAGCAAGCAGTAGAGCTGTGCCTGCTGTGCACTCGAGGCACAGCAGCAAGCTCAAAATCCAGTACATAGCTACTCGCCGTGCGCCAAGCGCGCTCAAGCGAGCGCCTGACAGAAACCCTGTGCTCGCCAAATGCCTGCCACGCGCTCGAGTGCAGGCAAGACTTTTACCCCATGTCCTGATTTTGTTTTATTTGTAAAATGAAGGAGAGAAGGGTTTGGTGACAAGAGCAGCAGTAGCACGAGGGAGAACGAAAGGAGAAGAGAAGAGGGAAGGAAAAATCACCCGTTCCGATCCGCTCTGGATAAAATTAACGGTAGATCGACCTTAGGTAAGTGTACCTCGGATGTTATTTTCCATTTTTACCGCTTTTTTTTGCTCTAAAAATGGTAAAAATGCTCTAAAGTTTTATTGCTCCATGTTTAAAGCAAACGGAGCATATTTTCCTTGATTGTTCGGTTAGATTTCATATTTACTCATTTATATTGCAAAATGCTCTGAATAAGTATGTATTTAGTGTTTAATTTGGTTCCAGAAGCATATGGTGAAACCCTAACTCGAAAATGTTAGGAATTTTTGATTAAAATGCATGATTTAGTATATATATTTAGATTTATGGCGTTGATTTCATGAATAAACACATGTTCGGTGTTCAACTTGAGTCCGGAAGCTTTGGCGAAGCCCTAAGTATGAAATTGAAAGGATTTAATCGTTTTAATCAAAATTTCTTGTCATGTAAAAGTTAATTGGTAACATGATAATGTATAGCGTGTGAACTAAGACTAAAAAGTTTACACCGATTTACACTGTTAATTTTCTAAAGGATTATAAACTGTTTACAGTATGTTCCGGAACACATCTGAAAAATTTTTAACTGTTTATTGTATATTCTGAAACTACTAAAGAGTTATTGAGAAACTCTAACTAACTTTTGAAACTGAAAAAGGGTTTTCAGTTAAGAAATAAGAAGGAAAATTTTCTGATACTGTTATTTAGGATCCAAGACTGATATACAATCGGGTTAAGTTCTCCAACAAGTCTTAGAACGTTATGGTAGTAATCGAGGATAACTCTGTCCATGGAGTTATATGTGATCCGTCCTTCCTGAATATGTTAATCTAGAGGGTAGTTTACTGTTACTGGCTGGCATACTACACTGAATCTCGCAAGAAGGGATGTCCCACGGAATGGGATGACTGTTTCTGGCCTTCGATTGTATAAAGTGAATATAATCTATCATCGATTATTCACCCCCGCCGCTAGTGGGGTCTACTGTAGGGTCATTTACTGTTAGAAAAAGGAATTTCTTTAACTTGTGGAATTTAGATTGATTTCTTCTTTCTAAAACATGGTTGTACTTATTTTTTATTTCTAAAGTTTAATTAATGTCAAATCATGCTTTCTCTACTTTCCATGTACTATTCAGCTTCTGTATATTTTATACTACAATATGCCTACATAACTATTTTGCATAGCTTATTTACTACATGTATGCATGTACCTTGATAGGCCTCAACTCACTATTTTACTATTTTTTTCCCTCCAGATGAGACTGTAGAATTGGTACCTGACGAGAAAGAGTGACTTAAAGCTTAATCTGAAGACTTCTGAGGATCTGAAGTATTTTGGAGTCGTCAAAGAGAAATAGTCGGATGTAAATACCTGATTTTGACATATGATTTTGTATATGGATTTTATGCCTATGGATATATATGTATATATGGGTTCTGTATAGAAATGTATGTGATGCATGTGATGAACAGAAAACTAAGCTTCTGTAGGTTAATAGTTCTGCTTCCGCTATATGCTTTCTGGATGTTCTGTACAGGACCTAAGTGGTATCTCACTCATGGACCGTTAATATAGTAGATAGATTGTTCGATTAATTCCATGGATGGTATATGTGGTCCTATGAACGCGTATTGTAGGAAATATTGTGGTATAAATAGATAGTTGTGTGCCTGTATAAGATTGCTATACAAGTTTTGCATAGGTTCATCTTTCTATTTAGCCATATTTTAGGAAAAACTCGTCCCCGTTTTTCCCCAGAGCCTGAGTGAGACTTGGTCTTCTATTCCTGTTCTGAAATGACGAAATTAATTGATGAAAAAAATTCATTCTGTCACAATTGGTATCTGAGAAATGAAATGCCTTAGAAATTGATCAATTGAAAAGTGAAAGTATAGGCTTGAATCTCTATATTGAATTCCTGTAGGAATAGGTCGGGTTAGCCAAGGCAACTAGAACTCTTACGAGATTGGTTTTTAGGCTAAGTTTAAATTTCATTAAGCTATTGAATTATTTTTTCCTTCAACTGATTTCTTGGGATTATAATATTGTATTTGTCTTAATTATAGGATGGCTAGTAAAAGGGATAGAAGAAATAACTGTGGTGGTGCTAATACACCCCATGATCAGGAGGATATGGCCGTCGAGCAAAGACATATGGCTCCAATCCTTGCACCAGAGCCAATTCTGGCGTATCGTGCTCCTACATCTTATGATAGATTTACTGCAGAGTGAGCACTAAGCTTCCTAGGAAAGCCTGATCTGATAGAAGTAGATATATGGCTGAAGATGATGAAGAAGATATCTGCGGTGATTCGGTATATAAACCAAGAAAAGATCACCTTCACTGTGTATAAGCCGGAGGGTGAGGCAGACAGTTGGTGGGATGTGAAGAAGAGAGCACTAAGAGTGCCCGACGAGGAGATTACTTGGGATATATTCGAGAAAGCTTTTTTGGAGAAATATTTTTCATCCAATTTTTGAGATCAAAAGGAGCTAGAATTCATGAGATTGAAGTAGGAAAATATAACTGTGACGGAATATAATGCTAAATTTACTGAATTATCCCAATTTGCATCTTTTTATGTGGAAGATGAACTGAGAAAGGTGAAGGAGTTTCAACAAGGGTTTTGGGATCAGAACAGAAAGCAACTATCTACACTGAAGCACGAGATGTACACTAATATACTGGACAGGGCAGTCATTTATGAGAAAGAGGTGGAGATAGAAAACTTTTATGCAAAGAGGACCGCTAGCCAGGCGGGAATTAGTGCTGGATTTACTGTGGGATCTTCTGGATTGTCCAAGAAGGCGAGGACGACTGATAAGGGAAAGAGTGTTGTACCGGCTCAGTTAGTGATTGGTTCTAGAGCATCGGCTGCAGATTATACTTTCTGTGAGAGAAAACATCCGGGGTAGGCATGTCGTAAGGTATCGGGAGCATACTTTAGATGTGGACTGTAGGGCCACGTGGTAAAAGACTATCCTTTACCTCCGAGGCTAGAGGGAAAGAAGCCTACTATTCTAACAATAGCCTTCGCAGTGACTATTCAAGATCTGGAGGTATCGCGGAAGGTACTCTTTCTATTTGTGGAGTTTCTGCATCTATCTTATTTGATTCGGGATCTACTCACTCTTTTATTTCTCTACGATTTGCATGTTGTGCTTGTAACTACCCCATGTATATTGGATTATGAATTATTTGTATGTCCCCCCATTGGATCCCCTGTGATTACTGATATTGTGTATCCTAGATGTGTGGTGGAGGTTAATGGGAAATATTTGGTTGTGGATTTGGTATTGTTAAACATGGGTGATTTTGATTTGATTCTAGGGATGGACTAGCTGGCTAAATACCACGCCAGTGTTGATTGTTTTCTGAAGAGAGTTTGTTTTGATATTCCTGGGATGGAATCCTTTTTCTTCCATGACATTAGGAAGAAGGAGATACCTGTGTTGATTTCTGCTTTATTTGCTAAACATTTGATGAAAAATGAATGTAAAGCTTACTTGGCATATACTTGTACCACTGGGAGTCATAATGTGTCGGCTAAGGACATCCTAGTCATTTGTGATTTCGAGGATGTATTTTTCCTAAAGAATTGCCTGGATTGCCTCCGCACCGGGAGATTAAGTTTGAAATTGCTATTGTTCCCGGTGTTAGTTCAATTTCTAAGGCCCGTTATCATATAGCTCCAACTAAATTAAAGGAGTTAAAGTTTTAATTGCAGGAATTATTAGGCAAGGGTTTTATCAGGCCGAGTGAGTCTCCTTGGGGAGCACCGGTATTGTTTGTAAGGATGAAAGATGGGTCTTTGCGGCTATGTGTCGACTATTGTGAGTTAAACAAAATCATGATTAAGAATAAATATCCTCTGCCACGTATTGATGATTTATTTGATCAGTTACAAGGATCTCGGGTGTTCTTGAAGATCAATTTGAGGTCCGGCTATTATCAGTTGAGGATTAAGCCAGAGGATATAGCTAAGACAGTGTTTAGGACACGTTATGGCCATTACGAGTTCCTTGTAATGCCTTTCAGCCTCACAAATGCTCCAGCTGTTTTTATGGATCTGATGAATAGGGTGTTCAAGCTGTATCTGGATAAATTTGTGGTAGTTTTTAATGATGATATCCTAATCTATTCAAAGGACTATGAGGAGCTCGAAACTCTCCTGAAGATAGTACTTCAAACACTTCGTGAAGAAACATTGTATGCTAAGTTATACAAATGTGAATTCTGGCTGGAGAAGGTGATGTTTTTGGGGCATGTAATTTCTGATGGTGGCATTTCTGTGGATTCAAAGAAGGTCGAGGGTGTTACAAACTGGAGTAGGCTAACTTTTGTGATTGAGGTTAGAAGCTTTCTGGGCATGGCAAATTATTACAAGCGATTTGTAGAGAATTTTTTGCCGATTGCTATGCCTGGACTCAATTGCTGAAAAAGAAAGTTAAGTTTGAATGGATTGAGAAGTGTTATCAAAGTTTTCAAGAGTTGAAGGATCGCTTGAATACCTCTCTAGTATTGGTTATTCTATAAGGTTCAGGAGGCTATGAGGTGTACTGTGACGCCTCTAAGGGTTTAGGATATGTATTGATGCAGCATGGTAAGGTAGTGGCTTATCAATCTAGGCAATTGAAAGTACATGAAAAGAACTACCCTACCTATGATCTGGAGCTTACTACTGTTGTGTTTGCCTTGAAAATTTGGAAACATTACTTGTATGGTAAAAACTTCCTTGTGTACTCTGATCACAAAAGTCTAAAGTATCTGTTTGCTCAGAAAGAGCTTAATATGAGACAAAGAAAGTGGCTTGATTTCTTAAAGGATTATGACTGTGAGATACAGTATAAGCTAGGGAAGGCCAATGTGGTTGCGGATGCATTAAGTCGCCGATCGGAGTATGTGGCTCAATTGTAAATCAAGTAGATGAAAATGTTGGATTATCTGAAGCAATATAATATCCAACGTTATGATAAGGATGATAGAATACTCTTGTCTTATCTTTAGATCCAACTGGGGGTTATTAGTGAAGTTAAGGAGAAGCAAACTAATGACCTGTTTCTTGTAGGAATTACAAGTGATCTGAGTAAGGAGTCTCAAGCTGATTTCAATGTCCAGACTAGTGGAGTATTGAGGTTTAGAGACCTACTATGTGTACCGAACCATTGGGAACTAAAAGCGAAGATTTTGATGGAAGCCCACTAGTCTAGATATACCATCTACCCCGGAATGAACAAAATGCGTAAGGACCTGAAGAAAAATTTTTGGTGGAGGAACATGAAGAGAGATATTATGGCTTATGTGGAGAAATATCTTGTGTGTCAGCAATAGAAGGCTGAAAGGAGGAAACCTTTTGGATTATTACAGCCAATGCCAATCCCGAGCAGAAAATGGGATAATATTACTATAGATTTTGTATCGGGTTTACCGAGGAGTCCTAGGAATCATGACGCCATTTGTGTTGTAATTGATTGGTTGACAAAATCAGCCCACTTTTTGGTGATCAGGACGACTTATTTGCATAATAGACTGGCTCAGTTATATGTGAATGAAATCGTGAGACTACATGGAGTTCCTACCTTCATTGTATCTGATAGAGATCCCCGTTTTGTCTCGAGATTTTTGGAAAGTTTGCATAGGGAACTGGGGACAGAGTTAAAATTTAGTACTACGTATCACCCTCAAACTGATAGCTAATCTGAGCATACTATCCAGATTCTTGAGGATATGTTAAGGGCCTTTGTATTGAAAATGAAAGGAATTTGGGACACTTATCTAGCACTGGTTGAATTTGCTTATAATAACAGTATAGTATCGACATGGCACCTTTTGAGGCTATGTCTGAAAGGAAATGCAGGTCGCCGATTCACTGGGAGGAGATTGGAGATAAAAGGATTTGGGCCTCGAGATTGTGAAGGAAACGGTAAAGAAAATTAAACTAATCCATGATAATTTGAAGGTTGTTCAAAGTAGACAAAAAGTTATGCAGATAGGAAGATGATAGAATTGAGCTTTGAGGTATGAGGCCTTGTTTTTCTGAAAGTTTCACTGTCCAAGGGAACATTCCGGTTTGGAGTGAAGGAAAAACTAAAGCCACGACTCATTGGTCCTTTTGAGATTCCGGGAAAGGATCGGGATGTAGCCTATCGATAAGAATTTATCCTATGCCGAGGAGCCGCTACAGATTTTGGATCGAAAGGATCAGATATTGCGCACTAAGACCATTCCCCTAGTTAAAGTGCTCTAGAAGAATCATTCACCGGAGGAGGCCACCTGGGAGCGCGAAGAGGAAATCCAAGCTGAATATCCCCACCTGTTTTCTTGAGATACGTAACTTTATTTAATTTTGAGAACAAAATTTCTTTACGTGGGGGAGAGTGTGAGGTTTCGGAGCGAAAATATGATAATTTGGGAGTAATGGAAATAATGATAATCTACAAGAGGCCAAACATGTATTGAAAAATGAGGGTTGGAAGTAAAATGTTGAAAAACTACCCAAGTTCAGCAAGTAGCACGGCTGCGCCTACCCTGTGCTCGTGGCGCGGCAGCGAGCACAAAATCCAATAAATATCCGTTCTCCGTGCGCCAGGCGCGCTGGAGCGAGCGCTTGGCAAAAACCCTGCCTCGCCGCCCGCATGCCGTGCGCTCGAGCGTGGGCGAGACTTTATCCCCGCATCTTAATTTCATTTTTGTTATAAAATGAAGGGGGGAAGGGTTTGGTGACTAGAACAGCAACAGCACGAGGGAGAATGAAGGGAGAAGAGAAGAGGGAAGGAGAAATCACCTGTTTTGATCCGCTCTTGGAAAAATTAATGGTAGATCGAGTTTAGACAAGTGTACCTTGGACATTGTTTTCCGTTTTTACCACTTTTTCTTACCCTAACAATGGTAAAAATACTCTAAAGCTTTATTGCACCATGTTTAAAGCAAACGAATTATGTTTCCCTTGATTGTTCTATTAGATTTCATGTTTACTTATGTGTATTGCAATATTTGACTTCAATTTCATGAATAAGCATGTATTTAATGTTCGATTTGATTCTGAAAGCACGTGGTGAAACCTTAACTCGAAAATGTCAGGGATTTTTTGTGACGGATAGGGTTATTTTTCTTAAATAACCTCCGTCAATGGTAACATAAACTTATACCTATAATTTATTATTATGGATTCTGCAGAAATTTTGGCAGAGTTTTCTCTACAATTGGATAAAAAATTAAAAATATAACATACTTAAATTATCCTGTACAAGCACCCAACTATCCCAATAATCAACATTTTGACCTACAACACAATACATAGGATCACTATTGCCATACCATCCATGGCTCCGACACAATACTCCTATCTACCATGTTGGGTCTAAAGAGATGCTACCTAGGATTAAACGAAATCCAAAACATCAACATAAATGCGGAAGCATAGCCAAATACAGAAACCTACGTAAGCATCACAATAACCATAAAATAATAACAAATCACATTAATCCAACAAGACTATTTACATTCTATTACAACAACGTATCTAAAACTTCAAGGCTTCGATATCCAACTAATCTCCTCAAACAAGTCTCTCTCCTTGCTCTAAATAATCAAGCGTCAGCTTAATGTTCCCATCTGGAAGGAGAAACAGCAATAGTGAGCGTACAACTCAGCAAATATAATCATACATCACTAACTACATCTAATAATAGGAAAAAGAGTAACTGGATTGGGGAAACATATAACTTGAATAAAAGGAAGCATGCGAGGAGAGGGGACATCTGGGATCATCTGGTTCACATGTTTGTTCTGGTTATATTTATTCATTTTTATTATTTTCATTAATCTTTGTGGACCTAAACTAGTAGGTCGTACTAACCAACGCTGTGAGAGAACGAGGAAAGGAATGTGTCTGCCACACATTCTAAAGCCAACTACATTTTAGGTCTGCATCACTCGACCATCAGCTACATTTTAGGTGTACAGCACTCGACCATCAGCTATATTTTAGGCTTACAGCACTCGGCCATATCTGCTCGCCCCATATCCTTCGGGGATTAGGGCAATCCTCGTTCTTCCACAGTAGTATCCTAAAGTGTACCATGAATATTATCCGCTTCCACGAGCGGCCAGAATATGTGGCTAAGTATTCCTTGCGTTCACATCGTGATGAACATGGCAAACTAGAGAATACTACCCCTATGAACCATGGTCCTAGTCTTAGGATTAATCCTTCCTTGAGGGAAGATCCACCATAAGTACATCACATTTTTCAATGGGAAAATCACATTCCCATCCTTATCTCCATTCGGGAGACCAAATCCACACATATCTCCATCTAGGAGATCAAATCCATCATATCGTACTTTAGTAGATTTTTCCTCCATTTACTTGCTCGGTTCCTTCCTTTCTTTGGAACTTAAACCTTTTTAGCCATTCAATTTAAGCTCACAAGAGAGTTTGGATTTACTTACCTATGGTGATCAAATACCACCCAAGAAGCCTCCGGGATGCATTCCCTTGCCTCCGGTGCACACTTGCACATTTTCAAGGCTTACAATTTAATATGAGAAATTAGATACAAATTTCTTAAGCATTAAACGAGTGGAATCATGTAATTTTTCCCGTTCAACTCGGATGAACAGTAACATGGGACTTTTAGAGCTCCCTGATGCCGCGAACGGGTCGATTTTTATGGAATCGGACATCCAGTCAATATATACATACAATTGGGATGTGGCGATTCATATTTTGGGGTCAATTTAACATAACACGATGGTGGAAACATGCAAATTTTCCATTTCATTTCGGATGAACAGTAACTGTGCACTTTTAGAGGGCTCGGACACCGCAAAGGGGTCGATTCGTTCGAGACCGATCACGCGGCCGACATATATACACATTTGGGACATGGTGATTCATATTTTGAGGTCAATTTAACATAATACAAGGTGAAAACTGGGAATCCCGAATCTGACGTAGGGTTAGGGTTTGGCTATACCAAATCGGTCGATTCGGACAACAAATTGGACAAAGAACTACATATTTATTGAATATAAATCATGGGTTATGCGTTTTTCATATTTTGGGAGGCTATCAGAACGATAATACCCGATGGAGAACGAATAAAAATCACAAGAGAGCAAATAGTGAGTATGAGAACACTTGCCTCGATGTGTTCTACATTTTCTCCAACTAGTTTGAGCTCGGAATCGAACCCGAGGGCCTCCATTTTCTCCTCTTCTCCTTCGCGTGGCTCTTCCTCTTGCCAGGCTCCCACGGCTGCAACCGCCACTCCGCCAGCCACCACCACGCACAGCTGTCATCGGCTCGTGCGCCGCCTTCTTCCACAGCAAAACCTCCACCGCGCCACCGACGCAACAAAACCCTAACCCTCTCGCCTATGCTTTCTCTCTCCCCAACCCTCTTCTCCCTTGTTTCTCTCTTTTTAGTTCTGCTTTTTCTCTGTGTTATCTTATTATTATTATTATTATTATTATTATTATTATTATTATTATTATTATTATTATTATTATTATTATTATTATATTTTACGTAATATATATATTACGTTTTCTTTTAATCCAAAATTTAAATCAATACCCGGGCGGTCAAATGGGCGCACTCCGGGCACCAATCCGACAATTCCAAATATTCTCTGAAATGTTTATAATATTTAATTAATTTTTCTCACGCCCGAATTACCCAAAATTACCAAAAATTATAAATAATCTCAATTTAATCAGATAAAAATATTTCGGAATGTTACATTCTACTTCACTTATAGAAATTTCATCCTCAAAATTTAACTAACCTCAATTTTCCATAATCAGAGGTGATCTTCCTAGTATTCTCAATCATCTCCTCAGACAAACGATTATTCTAGAAGACCTCAAGCATTCGAATCATTCTGACTTTTATCACAAGATGAATTCCTAGTCTCCAGCTTACCTTAAACACTTACTGATTTCCTCAATCATCGACACAAGGAAGACTTTATAACAATCCCCAGAATTCCAAAAGCAACCTAAAGTAATACTGGTCATTCCTCTAACTTAATTCGATACTTCAGGCAAACCCGTGAGCTTCCACTTTAGCTCATTCCAAGCCTTGAAAAGGATTCGATCATATGGAATCACAACCTCATTCTGAAATCTCTGGGCCATGGACCCACAATGCTTACGCTGCGCTACCTTGATTAATTATCTAACTACAAATCATTCCATTGAGATTTTACCACCATATTAAATTAAGTTTGACGTTCCAAAGATTCTCTAATCAAGTTTTACTAAGGTTTCGATACAAATCTTAAATCACAATCAAAATTTGAAATCAGAATAATTTATATTCTTGCTATTTCATTGGTAAGTCGACAAACTGACATATTCTCCAAAATACATAGCCCATATCAAACACCCAGAATATACGGCAACCTTGATTAAAACAATCCTAGGACAGTATACCACGAAGACGAATCTCACAATCATCCAACTACAACCACCTTCAAAATTACAATTATAACGATCACCCAAGGATTCGACATAGCTTCCGATCATCCTCCCCGTAACATCAGAATTTGATTAATAAGCAGCCTCAAAATCCCGTTGGCATACCAATGAGCCAACTAATCCAATCCGAACACATCTTCTATGATTAAGATATGTGGGTCTCTCTAATTGCCCTAAAATAAAACCATAAGGACTTCATATTTTATGAATTCATAGCTCTAATACATCAGATATAATTCTATCTCCCAATTTAAGAATATGACATCCTATCACCCAAGTATTGGACTTACTCGTGATTTACCTTTCATGTCTCCTACGAGACGTCGAGGATATACTATGTCTAAAGACTCGCAGCATCAATTGCCAGTATTGATGTCCGCTCTCCTTAAGGGGCACGGAGGTTCAGCTTCCCAATCTTTAAACAGATAAAATCCACATGTAATCTCATATGATCATCTCTCACTTAGTGATACAACTATTCTGGCTCTTAAAATCTTAGATAACGGCTATCTTCAAGACAATACCCATAAGTTCTCAAAGCGGAGACTTCAATTGCTAATTCTAACCTACACGTGGAGTAACTCTAATTATAAACTTCTCCCCCACATAATCCAAGGGTAGCCACCAATCATGATGCGAGAGTAATATAATCCTATCCTTTCTCAAAAGCATTACATTCTATGATAATTTACCAGACCCATCAGGGGTCAATCTAAATGACATGGATGTCAATTAACCCTTTTCAGTCCTCAGAAACTACCTTTTCATCTTTTGTTCTTACAATTACAAATCTCTTCTAAGTTAAACATCTCACTGACACTGTAATCATCAAGGAATACTTGTCAGGTCACTAAATAACTTCGGTTAGACCCAAAATGACCATACGCTTCCACAGCACTAATCGGTCTTCCCAATTAGTCATCACTTAAAGTCTTATGGATTTCAAAATCATGCTACCAAAGAACCACATGCTTAATAAGGCATTTCCTCAAACTAAACTCACATTCCCTTCCCAATGGGGCATACGGATTAATAGTCGTTCACAATTTATGATATAATCCTCAAACAAATTGCATACACCCTATGTCCTTTTGAATTCATCAATGAAGTCACCTCAACACGGGCCTGAATATGGCCAAAAGATCTATCCCATAAAATTTCATGAGACACCCACGAACCTACAAAACCCAAACGGCGTTTCCGGACTTCGTAATAGCCATATCCTTATCCTGAATACCGCCGAGTCTACAACCCCCACTAATCCACAATTAACACGCTATGGACCCAAATCAATCTTAGCAATCATCAAGCCTTTATAACAGCCCACACAATTCACATATCCATTTACAAAGTCAACTTATCAAATCATTATTCTCCTAGGCAACCCCATTTTTGAAATTCATGAACAACCTTGTCGGCTCGTCTTATTTACCTCGAATGTTCTACAGTATTCCACTATGATGCAAAACCGATACTTCCTTGGCTCTGCATGGAATCTACAACGATCGGCGTCGACTTCGACACAACTTCGAATTACCGACCAAAGATAGATCAGCTTACTCTTCCTTCTGATAACATCCTCAAATATTCACATAACCAAAACCCCCCCTCAATGACCACAAAATGACCTTTGGGAGTAGTCACCTATACAAATTGGATTTAGCGCAAATCCTCATTAATTGATTTGCAAGAAAGACGACACTAATCTATTGATACCTCGATCAATTTCAGACTTATGCTTCAGATCCCACAACTTGATTGTAGGATGCTATCTCATTACCAATCCAACCCAATCTAGCACAGCGGTTCACCCACCAAACTACTACTAAAATCAGATTAAAACTTGATACCTTAGCTAGCTCAAACTCATGCCCAAAATCACACAATTCAATTGCAAGACATAATATGCTTACCAATCTAATTCAGATCGACTGGACAACTTATCGACCAAATCATCCATAATGTCACATCAAGATTGGCATCACAAAATGGTTCAAATTAACCCATCCAATTGTATCTACGTACCTAACAATGTCATAACCCTCAATACCGCTTTTATCAAGCTTAGATCCTTAAATAAGCAAATAAACTCAGGAATCACATAATCATATGTTCGGGATCCCAAATGATATAGGTCCTGTGACATCAAAACTGAAAAATCTCGCCTTTCATCACGACGATCAATACATTTTCCTTATGCGCTATCACCACAAAAACTCCGATCCAAGGCGCTGGATTTCTTTACTACTAGGCAAGAGGATACAAACTATCCTTAGTCCAGCGACCAAGCTATCTATGACTTAGATCATAGTCCCAAAATCTCTTTGGGAAGACATTTATCCAAGATTCATCCCTGTACATCCACCTTAACATAACTTCTATTCTCCCGAATACTGGGTTACCTTTGTCGCTATTTCAAAGCCTAGATCCCCCAGTTACACATAACTCGAATACACAACGCAACATGGGCTCGGAATCCCAAAAACGACACCAGACTATAATATCAAACCAAAAAGCCTTACCTCTTATCATAAGAAGCAACACTTAACACCCTGAGTTAATACCTTAGAATCCCGATTCAGACACTGGATCTTTTCACCATCCGTCCCTAGATAAGAACATTCCTCAATCTTGCGATCAAACTAAATCACTATTGAAACATCCTCCCGATAGTCTCACCGAAACAAAGCATTCATCCATAAAGCTTCCATAAACATATAAGACAATATCTCTTAATCCTCAAGGCCCATGATCTTTTCTACGTCAACTAACCGAGGTCAACTTCACCTCCTGTCTAACATGGGGCAACACGCCTTATCTTCTATCAGACATGGGATCATCGCAACATCATCTAAAGTCTCAGAATCCACATCTCAACCTCAATAGGATCTGAGCTACTCAAAAGTCCAGACACTTAAGCACCTCCAAATCAATTATGAATTGTCATCCTGGGACTTGGTATGCCCGAGATTTACTCCAATTATACTAACCTTGAGCTGTTGACTCCACCCTATTCATCATGCTTTCTAGGTTGATCAAGCAATCCTTCTTAGCAAATTACTAGCCTAAGGACTTTAATCTAGAGCTGATCAAACCTAAACCTCAAATCAGGATTAATTAATTAATCAAGGCCTTGAGTCAACACTGACCAATTTAAGAACCCAATTGATACCAATCAAATTCCAATATTAAGGTGTCTCTATACACCATCTTCCTCTCGACCCTGTAGTCGGCCACTAATATTAGTAGTCCCCATCTAGGAGCCACTGTTAACACTTCCTTGAATCAAGAAAAATTCGGATTAGGCCACTCCTAGAACACTAGTTGGAACGCATAAGCTAACCAATCGAACTAATTCATCATTCCTAACTTAGTGATAGCCTAAGTTATTCGGAATGGAGTAACCAAAACTATCCAGACTAACTTAATCATCATACGCCATCATCTACATATTCGATTAATCTTAATCTAACCTAAGCTTTCGCATACGATTCAGATCAAACCTAAGGCATCTCTTTTTCTCTGATACCAACTATGACGAACCAGGTTATTTTTCTTAAATAACCTCCGTCAATGGTAACATAAACTTATGCCCATAATTTGTCATTATGGATTCTGCAGAAATTTTGATAGAGTTCCTTCTGTAACTAGGCGAAAAACTAAAAATACAACCTGCTTAAATTAGCTGTATAAGCACACAACTATCCCAATAATTAACATTTGGCCTACAACACAATACACAGGATCACAATCGCCATACCATCCATAGCTCCGATACAGTACTCCTATCTATGATATTGGGTTTAAAGAGATGCCGCCTAGGATTAAATGAAATCCAAAACATCAACATAAATGCGGAAGCATAGCTAAATCCAGAAACTTGCGGAAGCATCACTATAACTATAAAATAATAAAAAAGCACATTAATCCAACAAGACTATTTACATTCTATTACAACAACGTATCCAAAACTTCAAGCCTTCGACATCCAACTAATCTCCTCAAGCAAGTCTCTCTCCTTACTCTAAATAATTAGGCGCCGGCTTAATGTTCTCATCTAGAAGGAGAAGGAGAAACAGCAAGAGTGAGTTTACAGCTTAGCAAATGTAATCATATATCACTAACTATAGCAAATAATAGGAAAAATAGTAACCTGGACAGGGAAATATATAATTTGAATAAAAGGAAGCATGTGAGGAGAGGGGACATTTTGGATCATTTGGTTCATTGTTTGTTCTAGTTACGTTCATTCATTTTCATTACTTTTATTAATCTTTGTGAACCCAGGCTAGTAGGTCGTACTAACCAATGCTATGAGAGAACGAGGAAAGAAATGTGTCTGCCACACATTCTAAAGCCGGCTACATTTTAGGTCTGTAGCACTCGACCATCGGCTATATTTTAGGTCTGTAGCACTCGACTATCGACTATATTTTAGGTCTGCAGCACTCACCTGCTTTCACGAGCGGCCAGAATATGTGGCAAACTATTCCTTGGGTTCACACCATGACGGACATGGCAAACCAGAGAATACTACCCCTATGAACCATGGTCATAGTTTCAGAATTAATCCTTCCTTGAGGGAAGATCCACCACAAGTACATAACATTTTCCAATCGAAAAATCACATTCCCATCCTTATCTCCATCTAGGAGACCAAATCCACTCATATCTCCATCTAAGAGATCAAATCCATCATATCGTACTTTGGTAGATTCCCCCTCCATTGATTTACTCAGTTCCTTCTTTTCTTTGGAACTTAAACATTGTTAACCATTCAATTCAAGCTCATAAGAAAGTTTGGATTTACTTACCTCCGGTGATCAAATACCACCCTAGAAGCCTCCCGGATGCATTCCCTTGCCTCCGGTGCACACTTGCACATTTTCAGGGCTTACAATTTAACATGATCAATTAGATACAAATTTCTTAAGCATTAAACGGGTGGAATCATGCAATTTTCCCCATTCAACTCAGATGAATAGTAGAAGGGGACTTTTAGAGCTCCCGGATGCCGCAAACGGGTCGATTCTTGCAAAATCGGACATCCGGTCGATATATACATACAATTGGGATGTGGCGATTCATATTTTGGGTCAATTAACATAACACGAGGGTGGAAACATGTAAATTTTCCATTTCATTTCGGATGAACAGTAACAGTGTATTTTTAGAGGACTCGGACGCCACGAACAGGTCGATTCATGCGAAACCAATCACGTGGCCAACATAGATACATATTTAGGACGTAATGATTTATATTTTGAGGTCAATTTAGTATAATACAAGGTGAAAAATGGGAATCCCGAATCTAATGTCGGGGTAGGGTTTGGCCATACCAAATCTGTCAATTTAGACAATAAATTGGACAAAGAACTGCATATTTATTAAATATAAATCATGGGCTATGAGTTTTTCACATTTTGGGAGGGTATCGAAACGATAATACCGGATGAAGAACGGATAAAAATCACAAGAGAGTAAATAGTGAGTATGAGAACACTTGCTTCGACGTGCTTTACATTTTCTCCAACTGGTTCGAACTCGGAATCAAACCCGAAGGTCTCCATTTTCTCCTCTTCTCCTTCGCGTGGCTCCTCCTCTCGCCAAGCTCCTGCGGCTGCTACCGCCACTCCGCCGGCCGCGGTAGCCGGCCACCACCACGGACAACCGTCGCCAGCTCGTGCGCCACCTTCTTACACAGCGAAACCTCCACCGCGCCACCGATGCAACAAAACCCTAACCCTCTCGCCTATGCTTTCTCTCTCCCCGACCCTCTTCTCCCTTGTTTCTCTCTTTTTACTTCTGTTTTTTTCCCCTTTGTTATCTTATTATTATTATTATTATTATTATTATTATTATTATTATTATTATTATTATTATTATTATTATTATTATTATTATTATTATTATTTACGTTTTATATATATATATATATATATATATATATATATATATATATATATAACATTTTCTTTTAATCAAAAATTTAAATCGATACCTAGGCAGTCAAATAGGCACACTCTGGGCACCGGCCCAACAATTCCAAATATTCTCTGAAATTTTTATAGTATTTAATTAATTTTTCTCACACCCAAATTATCCAAAATTATCGAAAATAATAAATAATCTCAATTTAATCAAATAAAAATATTTCGGAATGTCACATTTTTGGTTGAAATGCATAACTTAGTATATGTAATTGGATTTATGGCATTGATTTTATGAACAAAAACATGTTTGGCGTTCGATTTGAGTCCGAAAGCTATGGTGAATCCCTAAGTACGAAATTGAAGGGATTTAACCATTTTAATCCAAATTTCTTGTCATGTAAAAGTTAATTGGTAACATGATAATGTATAGCATGTGAACTACGACTAAAAAGTTTACACCAATTTACACTGTTAATTTTCTGAAGGATTATAAACTTTTTACTGTATATTCTGAAACACATATGAAGAGTTTTTAACTATTTACTGTATATTGTAAAGCTACTGAAGAGTTATTGAGAATCTCTAATTGACTTCTGAAATTGAAAAAGGGTTTTCAGTTATGAAATAAGAAGGAAAATATTTCTGATACTGTTATTTAGGACCCAGGACTGATATACAATCGGGTTAGATTTTCCGACATGCCTTAGAACGTTATTGTAGTAATTGAGGATAACTCTATTTGTGAAGTTATATATGGTTTGCCCTTTCTCAGGGCATTAACTTAGAGGAAAGGTTACTACTACCAGCCGGCATACTGTACTGAATCCCACGAGAATGGATGTCCCACGAAACGGGACGACTGTTTCTGGCCTTTGATTTTATAGAGTGAATACAATCTATTCTCGATTATTCACCCCCTCCATTAGTTGGGTCTACTGGTAGGGTCCTTTACTGATAGAAAAATAAATTTCTATAATTTTTGAAATTGAGACTCATTTATGCTTTTTGAAGCATGATTGTAATGATTTTTGATTTCTGACGTTTAATTAATGTCAAATCATGCTTTCTCTACTTTCCATTCACTATTCAGCTTCTGTATATTTTATGCTACAATGTGCTTGCATAACTCTTCGCATAACTGATTTACTGCATGTATGCATGTACCTTGCTGGCCTCGACTTACTGTTTTACTATTTTTCTCCCTCCAAATGAGACTGTAGAGCTGGTACCTGATGAGAAAGAGTGACTTAGAGCTTAATCTGAAAACTTCCAAGGATCTGAAGTATTTTGGATCGCCAAAAAGAAATAGTTACATATAAAGACCTGATTTTGACATATGGTTTTGTATATGGATTTTATGCCTATGGATATATATGTATATATGGGTTCTGTATAGAAATGTATGTGACGCATATGATGAATAGGAAACTATGCTTCTGCAGGTTAATAGTTCTGCTTCCGCTATATGCTTTTTGGATATTCTATACAGGACTTAGATGGCATCTCACTCATGAACTATTAATATAGTAGATGGATTGTTCGATTAATACCATGGATGGCATTTGTGGTCCTGTAAACGCATATGGTAGGAAAAATTGTGGTATAAATAGATAGTTGTTTGCCTCTACTGGTTTGCTATACAGGTTTTGTACAAGTTTTTCTTTTTGTTTAGCCCAATTTTAGGAAAAATGTTACCCATTTTTTTCCAGAATCTGAGTGATATTTGAGCTTCTATTCTTGTTCTAAAATGACAAAATTAACTGAGGAAAAAAATCCATTCCATCACAGTGGATGAGTATCGGGACAAAAATATCTGAAGGGATTGGAAGAAAAAGTGAAACAGGAGAAAGAAAAGTATATAAGTTCACTTACCTTGACCCGATCTACCACTTCTCTAAAAGTTCTAAGCCGAAAATGCACTCGGGAACTTTGATCCTTCTCTCTCTTTTGCTTCGCGTTCTCTCTTTCTCTCTCTCTGGTTCACAAAAAAATGACACGGAATAAAACCCTCACACAGTTTTATATCACAGGCTGGCATTCGAGCACCAGCCCAGTGCACTTTAGGTATGCCGCTCCTAGATCCAACGCCTGCCCTTGGCGCTCAAGCACCCGGAAAGCATGGGTCTACTTGGAATGGGCGCTGTAGCGGTGCCTCAAGTGCCCAACGGGCTTCCCCCGCCGTTTCCCATCCCACATCCAAAACCTAATTTTTCTACATGTATTAAGCCTAATCTTGATTATATTACCTTAATTACTCCTAATTAAAATTTTATGGAAATTGAAACCTCACAACACTCCCCCACTTAGAAAATTTCATCCTCAAAATTAATAAATCCTAGAAATCAAACAAATATACATACCTCGAAATAAATGGGGATACTTATCCGGAATCTCATCCTCCCGCTCCCACGTTGCTTCCTTGTGAGAATGATTCCTCCACAAAATCTTCACGAGAGGAATGGTTTTTGAATGCAAAATCTAATCCTTCCGATCCAGAATCTAAAATGGCTCCTCTAAATAGGACAAATCTTCTTGGATAACCAAGGAGGCATAATCCATAATGTGCGTCAGATCATCAACATACTTCCTCAACATTGAGACATGGAAAACATTATGCACATTGGCCAAACTCGGTGGTAGTGCCAACCCGTTTGCCACTTCTCCAACTCTCCGAAATCTCGAAGGGTCTTATGAATCGTGGCTTCAACTTTCCTCTAACATCAAACCTTAAAGTTCCCTTCCACAGCGATACCTTAAGGAAAACAAAATTCCTAACCTCGTATTTGAGCTCAGATCTCCTCCAGTTAGTATAATTCTTCTGTTGACTTTAGCCATCTTCAGCTTTTCAAAAATTAATGCAATCTTCTCTAATATCTCCTGAATCACATCAGGCCCCAAAAGTTGCCTATCTCCTGTCTCCTCCCAATGTATAGGAGATCGGCACTTCCTAGCATATAACGCCTCAAAAGGAGCCATACCAATACTCGCCTAGAAACTATTGTTGTATGTAACTTTCGCTAATACCAGGTAATTATCTTAATTCCCCTTCAACTCTATCATGGAGACTCTAAACATGTCCTCTAATATCTAGACAGTCAACTCAGACTAGTCATCGTCTTGAGGGTGATACGCCGTACTAAACTTCAAGTTCGTCTCTAACTCTTGATGCAAACTCTCCCAAAATTTAGAGACAAAACGTGAATTACGATCAAACACGATAGATGCTGGCCTCCCGTGCAGTTTAATGATCTCATTGATATACAACTGCGCCAAGCGATCACAAGAGTACATCATCTGAATGGCTAAGAAATGAGCCAATTTCATTAGCGGATCTACAATGACCCAAATCGCATCATGATTATTTGGGGTCCTAGGCAAGCCCATAACAAAATTTATAGAAATATCCTCCCATTTTCAATTCGTAATGGTCAAAGGCTGCAATAAACCCAAGGGCTTCCTCCTTTTAGCCTTCAACTGCTGATAAATTAGGCATCTACCAACAAAAGCAACGATCTCTTTCTACATATTCCTCTACCAGAATATCTTCTTCGAGTCCTGGTATATCTTATTCATTCTATGGTGGATAGTAAACCTAGTTTGATGAGCCTCTTTTATGATTTCTTCCTTCATATCCTTATTATTAGGCACACATAAACTATCCCAGAATCATAGGACTCCATCATCATGAACATTAAAATTCACTCGAGAATCTCAATCAAGATCTCCAACAATATCCATCAATAATGGACCACTTGCTTACCCTTCCTCAATCCTCTGGAGAATCTCAGGCTACACTTGCAAGAAAGACAATATCATTCTATTTCCTTTGACATATCGCTGGATATTACAGAGCTTTAAACAATCCAGTATCTCCATCTGCTTAATCTGTAGTATCATGACAAAACTAGTTTGACGACTAAGAGTATCCGCGACCGCATTAGTTTTCCTCAACTGATAGTGGATCTCACAATCATAGTTCTTAAGGAACTTGATCCATCTCCACTGCCTCATATCCAATTCTTTCTGTGAAAATAAATACTTGAGACACTTATGATTAGAGTACACCAAAAATTTCTCGCCATACAGATAATGCCTCCAAATCTTCAATACAAACACTGCAGTGGTTAACTCCAAATCATAGGTTGGATAATTTTTCTCATAAATTTTCAACTACCGAGACCCATAAGAAACCACTTTCCCATTCTGTATTAAAACACATCCAAGTCCAACCTTGTAAGCATCATAATATACCTTAAAACCACCAAAACCGTCGGGGATAGTCAAAATCAGTGCCAAAGAAAAATGATCCTTTAACTCTTGAAAACTCCAATCAAACTCTTCAGTCCATTCAAAACTCACATCTTTCTTCATTAATTGGGTAAGAGGCAAAGTAATACTAGAGAAATTCTCAACAAATCAGCGGTAATATTAAGCTGTACCCAAGAAACTATGGACCTCTGCACCGTCATTAGCCGAATCCAATTGATCATAGCTTCAATCTTCTTTGGGACTATTGAGACACCTCCATTAGAAATGACATGGCCTAAAAATACAACCTCATCGAGCCAAAATGCGCACTTCTTCGGCTTTGCAAACAATTTATGCTCCCTAAGGGTCTGAAGCACAATCCTTAATTGCTTCTCGTGCTCAACACCACTCTTCGAATAAATTAGAATGTCGTTAATGAAAACCACAATAAATTTACCCAAATAAGGCTAAAAGACCAAGTTCATCAAATCCATAAATATAGTCGGAGCATTCGTCAATCCAAACAACATCACAAGAAACTCATAATGGCTATACCTCGTCTGAAATGTCATTTTCACCACATCTTCTTGCTTGATTCTAAGCTGGTGATAACCCGACTGAAGATCAATCTTGGAGAACACACCGATGTCTTATAATTGATCAAAGATATCATCAATCCGCGGCAACAGGTACTTTTTCTTGATCGTGATCTTATTTAACTCACGATAGTCCATGCATAACCGCAGAGTCCCATCCTTCTTCTTCACAATTAGGATTAAAGCACTCCGAGGTGATACATTGGGTCTGATAAAACCTAAATCCAATAAGTCCTACAACTGCTATTTTGATTCCTTTAACTCAGTAGGAGCCATATGGTAGGATGTCTTCTAGATAGGTGCGATCCAAGCATGATATCATATTCGAACTTGATCTCTCGGTGTGGTAGCGGAGCAAACAATTTATCTGAAAACATATCCTCAAACTCGCACACCATCAAAATCTCCTTCATTGATAATTCACGGCTCTCTGCCACGTTGGCATAAGCCAAATAAGCTTCACATCCACATCGCAATAAAAGATGAGCTTGTAGAGTCGAGAAAAAACTAGATGACGCCACCCGCCGAATTCTTTGAATGTGAAAGGGCTCACATTCTGAAATTATGAAATCTACTGTCTTATGAAAACAATTAATTCTCACATGATACTTTGACAACCAATCCATACCTAAGATCACATCAAAATCATGCATCTCCAATAAAATCAAATAACAGTTAAAGACAACCCATTCACCTCAACCACACACCCAGCGTAGGAAATATCTGTAACAATGGAAGATCCCGTAGGTATCGAAACAATTAACGAATAATCAAGAATTACAAGAGAAGATACTAAATGACAAGTGAAATGAGGCGAAACAAAGGAATGGGTGGATCTAGAATCAAAAAGTACAGTAGTAGAGGCACCACAAATGGAAAAAATACCTTCCACTATAGTATCGGACGCCATAGCTTCACTTGTAGTTACTATGACGACCCCACTAATCTTAACCAAAAATTGGTAAGGTTCCGGTTGTAAACTGGCTGTTAGACTAAACACAAACCTATACAATATCCCTATATAACATATACATAATGCAATCATAACCAACACAAGATCCAAATGCCACAATATATTCGTGGCTCCAATGTCATGTCTCCAGACACAACATCGGACAGATAAATGCCACTATATACCTGAATAACAAACGACATTAACCTACAGAAGCATCTACATCCATCAATATATAGCAGAAACTAAGTTAACTATTTGTTACCAATATATCATATACATCAATATATATCCATCAAAAATATGTGCAAAGTATTCCATTCAGTACAAGACCACAAAATCTATGACTACAAATCTTCCTGGAAGTCCGATGTCTAGCCAACTGCTAATCTCTACTTCACTTCATTAGGCATAAGCTTGTACTTATCTAAATGCAGGAAAACAGTCAGGAGTGAGCCAATTACTCAATAAGGTACAATATAAATAAGGACAATAAGCAGTATACTTTAAAATAAAACGAAGGAAGAGAATAGAAGTAGAATATAAATACATAAATATGAAACATGATCAAATGTACTTTCTGAAACACATTTATCTTTTCTATTTTACTTTTGATTCTTTTTTATTCTGAAACATGTAAAAATTTCTTTATCTTTACGGACCATGGCCAGTAGACCTTACCAACTAATAGTGTGGCCGAACAAGGAAAGGAATGTGTATACTTTCACCCATTCTAAGGCACTACTCACGCAATTCAGCACCCTGTGGCGAGCGTTATACCTTTCATCCGGTATATAGGGCCATAAAGCTCATGCCACTATAACCCCCATAGCCTAGAGGCAATCATCGTGCTACCACCGTAATATCCTAAAACATTTTAAGGAATACTACTATCTGAAATATAATTGCTTGGTCAATTTTCATAAATTACTTGTTCCTAGGGGAAATTTTATACTCATTCTTAACACTTCATTTTCACTCTCTTGAGAACGGTTCATCAAACTTAACATATTATGGAATTTCCTTCTTATACTTTTCATAACTTGCATAATTCTTGTGAGTTTAAATTTTCACATGACTTAAATACCTACACAATCAACATAAAGCTTGAGAGAACTAGAAATTCTTACCATAATGAGTCAAACATAACTTTAGAACTTCTAGACAATAAATCCCTTCAAAAACGGTTCACAATATAATTTTGAAAATTCACAAAATATCATGTACAATTTATATGTAAATAAATATCAAATAATCAAGATAAAAAAACATTCATAAAGATAGGGTTTCAATTATCTAAAGCCAAATCATACATAAACCCTAAATTACACAGATAAAAATGTTGGGGCTCGGGTTAGGATTTTCCACATAAAATTACAAAATCAGACACCAAATCGATAAATACTCATGCTCAAGACATGGGTATCAATTTTTTAAAGCCAAATCATGCAAAAATCTCAAAATAAATGGGTAAAAGCATCGAGTGTGTCATTAGGGTTTCATGTATGAGATACCATATGAAACATAGAAATCGGACGTGAAATCAACATATATGCATGCTGAAGACATGTGTATTATAAAATAAAAGTATAGACGGGTATCAAGATGAGAATACCCGAATAGAACGGAACAAAAAGTGAAACAATAAGAAAAAAAGCATATAAGTGCACTTGCCTCGACCCGATCTACAACTTCTTCAACTAGCTCTAAGACGGAATCGAACCCGAGAGCCCCAATCTCCTCCTTCTCTCTCTTCTTCATGCTCTCGCTGTCATTTCTCCCAGATCTGTGCAAAAATACGCAGAAAAGAACCACACACTTAAATAGCCAAACTAGTGCTTGAGTGCGCGTCGGGCATGCTTCGTGCTCACCTCTCCTAGATTTGGTGCTCGAGCGCATAGCAGGTGTGCTACGGGCACACCTCCCCTAGATCCGGAACTCGAGAGGGGGCTCGAGTGTGCATCGGGCGTGGGTCAAGCTTGGGCATGCCTACTGTGAGTCAGTTTAACGCACGCGCCATCTGCAACTTGTTTCGACCCTTCTAACCAAATATTTCACATCCTCGGACTCTAATTTTGATTATATTAGCTTAATAAGTCACGAATCAAGCTTAATTTTGATTATACCTGTGACCCTTATTATTTACAAATTAACTTTTTAAGGTTTATAATGTCGGTTTCTGATTTTGCCAATTCCAAGCCTTCGGGTTTTTCAATCCAATTTCTCTCATATCCTTTGACCTCGATTTATTTATATTAACTAAATTACTCCTAATTACTATATTTTTAAAACTGGTACCTTACAACTCTCGCCTACTTATAGTTATTTCGTCCTCAAAATTTAATGAACCTCAAAATTCAACAATCGGGGATAATCCTTCCAAATTACAATCTACTTAGAATCACATTCGAAGCAACTACCCCAAAAATTTCAGTACAACTTCAAGTTACCACCAAAACCTCAAAACTTGAATATTTAGCAACTTATCATCTCGTTGGCATACCGACAAGCCAACTTATTCAATCTGATCGTATCATCAAAATTCACTATAAATGGACCATCCTCGTTAGCTAACCTACAATTATCAAAACACTCCAAATCCTTGCTGTTCTAACAACCCCGAAGCAAAACCATGAAAAATTATCGTTTCATAATTTCATAGTATCAATACTTCGAATACAACTTCTTCTCTCAAAACCCAAAGCAAAGCACTTCTTTTTGCTCAGATATTAGGAGCTGCTCACGGTTTACCCTTCATCATCTCCTATGAAGTATCAAAGGCATGTCAAATCCGAAGGCTCTCAACATCAAATCATCGAAACTAATGTTCACTTTCCTTGAAAGACACCGAGATTCGCCTTCACAGTTCTTAGGCAGATTTACCCGCTTACACTGTCATATGATCATATCTTCATGTGAAACAACTTCTCAGTCCTTTAGAATCAATAGATAATAGCTATCTTCATAAGTAACACCTATAAATCCTCAAAGTAAATACCTCAATTGCTAATCCCAAACCATGAGTGGAGTAATTCTGATTATAGACTGTCCACCAACTTAACCTAAGGGAAACCACCCGGATACACTACATCAAAATACAACCTCAAATCTTCCTTAAAAACTTCACAACCTACCACGAAATAGCTTGATCCATTAGAGATCGACCAAATCAACATGGTCGACAATTTACCCGTCATTCCTTGAAAGCTAACGCCACATATCTCATTTCGAAGAATACCGATCTTTTCCAAGTAAATGCCCCACGGATGCTGCAAATCCTCAAAGGATACTTAACGGATAACTTACCGGATTCAACTAGACCTAGGAAAACTGTACACCTTTGTGACATCAATCAGTATTTTCCAAATTAGCTATCACTCAAAATTCTACATAGCCACATTCACACTATCGAAGAAACTACATGCCCAACATAACACTTTCCCTAACCAAACTCACCTTCTTTTTTCAATTGAGCACATGGCTAACGGTCTTTCCCAATCCATGATACAATCCTTAAATAGAGTTCACACACCCCCTGATTCTTTAAATTTATTGATAAGGCCATCACAAAATTGATCTAAATATGGCCGAAACATCCAACCTGTTAAATCCACAAAAATACTAACAAACCTACAAGCCCAAATGGCATTATCAAAACTTGTAACGGTCGTATCTTTATCCTGAATACTGCCATGGGCACAACTCTCAATTATCTATAATTAACAATACTATAGATACAGATCGATCTTAGAAAAAACTAAGCCCTTATAATGGATTGAACGAGTCTCTTATTTATTTTTTTTCAATGCCCGCTTATCAAACCATTCATCTCCTGAATAATCTAAATTTTTAATAATCCACAAGTAACCTCAGCTGTTCATCTTACTCACCCCAAACGTTCTAAGGTATCCCATGGTGGGTACCCAACTGATGCTTCTCCAATCCTAAACAAAATCCTTAAGAATCGGTGCTGATCCCGATACAACCTTAACAGCAATCTCGATTCACCCGTCAAAAGATAAACCAGCATAATCTTCTCCTCCAAGAAACATTCTCAAATACTTACACAGCCAAAACTCTCAGTGGCCACAATATGACTTCCAGATGTGGTCTCATATGCTAAATAAACTCAACACGTATTCTCATTAAACGGCTTGTAAGCAAAATAATACTAAATTCGTCACCACTCGATCAACTCTGCCTCATACTCAAAATTTTACAACCCAATTGCAGAGTATAATATCTTCACCAATACAATTTATACTAGCACGGTGACTCACCAATCAAATCACCACTAAAATCAAATCAAAGATCGACACCACAAGCAATCAAATCAGCACAACCATTCATATCTACGGACCAAAAAAAAATGTCATAGACCTCGATACAACAAGTTTAAGGTCTATGATTCTCGAATAAATGAATGAACTTAGGAAACACAAATAAAAATGTAGATTCAGAATCCAAATAACACATATATTGAAATGTCAAAATTTAAAAGTCCTACCTTCCATCATCGTCGATGACACCTCTACATCTTGTACCATCACCGCAAAACCCCAATCCAAGGCACATTGCTTCTTGACCGTCCGACCCATGGGATAAGGACAATCCTTAATCATGTGGTCAAACTATCCAAAATTAGAATCATGCTCTGAAAAACTCATCAAAAATATTTATCCATAACAGCATCCATGAACATATTTCATGATATCTCTTTATCCTCCCGACCCATGACTCTTTTCTCATCAACTGTCCATGGTTGGCTTCGCCTTCTAACTTATGTGGGGTAAATATTACCTTATCTTCTCCCAAATATTGGGTCAGTGCAAACATCATTTCACTTCTTAGGATTCACATTTCAACTTCTGTAGGATTCGTGCCAACCAAAAATTTACATATTTGATTATTATTAAATTGATCATAAATCGACATCCTTGGATTTGCTAATATTAGAAATTGACTCCAAGTTATAGACCTCGAGCCACTGATTCCACCTTATCCGTCGTACTTGCCATGCTATTTAAGCATCCCATTCCTAGTCCTGAGATTAAAATCAACCTAAGTTAATCCTCAGGATATCCCCCTTCAACTTCTATTTTTCCTGGTTCTCGCCCTCACTAGATCCTCCATGACCTTCATGTTTCACTATCCTTCCAAGCAATTTCATATACTCCACTTCTCAATCTTGCGGTTGGCCACCACCACATTTAGTTTTTTAGTCTAGGTGCCATGTGTCATTTGCTAATATCTTTTCTGAAATAAAAACAATGTAGGTTAGTTTATACTTTGGATTAGTACTAGGACAATGTAAGCTAGACAATCAAATTTAACCACTAATCCTAACTTAGTTCTAGCCTAAATTATTTAAGCTAGGATAACTAAAACAATCTGGTCTAACTTAATTATCTTACACTTTTATCTACTTATTCAATTTATCTTACTCTAACCTAAACTTTCGTATAAGATTTAGATCAAACCTAAAGTATCTCGTTCTCTGATATCAACTGCGATGGCCCCACTAATCCTAACTGGAAATTGACAAGGTTTTAGCTGTAAAACGATCATCAAACTAGACGCAAATCTGTACAATATTCCTGTACAATATATACATAACACAACAATCAACACAAGATCCAAATACCATAATATATTCCTGACTCAATGTCACATCTTTGGATACAATGTCGGATGGAGAGATGCTACTAGAAATCTGAATAACAAACCATATTAACCTTTGGAAGCCTCTAAATCCATTAATATACAGCAAAAACTAAGGTATACGAGGCCATAAATCTTATACCACTATAACTCCCCATGGCCAGGGGCAATCCTTGTGCTACCACAGTAATATCCTAGGGTATGCTAGTAAATACTGCCCTCTAAAATATAATTTCTTGATCCAATTTCATGAATTACTTGTTCTTAGGGAAAATTTCTTGATCCCAAGTTCAATTTTTGAGCTTGTTAGCCTTCAACTTCTCGATCTTTTGTCGAACAATTTGAGTGGCATTATTGAATTTGGTATGTTCTGCAAGCTAAAAAAGCTCCTGGTACTGAATCTGTCTCATAATAGCCTATCGTTGCTGACAAAGAGTAGTAGCGATATCAGCTCTAACGTCGCCGCCTGCCCGAGATTAATTTTCTTAGGGTGTTCCTCCTGCAACATTACTGAATTTCCTAATTTCTTAAGAACTCAAGAAGATTTGCAGATTCTAGACCTCTCCGACAACAAAATTTATGGTGACATCCCAAAATGGGCACGAGACATCGGCAAGGATTCGTTATTTAACTTGAATCTCTCCAGCAACTTTCTAACTGGCGGCTTGGACATTCTTCAGTGGAAGAAATTGGATAGTATTGACCTTCATTCCAACATGTTTGAGGGACCAATTCCTATCCCACTGCCCTTGACCGAAGGTCTCTTAGCTTCGAATAATAGGTTCACCAGAGAAATACCTTCTCTGATTTGTACATTGGCCGGGCTTTATATCCTCGATTTGTCTAATAACTTTTTGAGTAGTGAGATACCAAGATGTTTTAAAAATTTCAGCAACTAGCTGACCGTGTTGGATCTAAAATCAAACAAATTTCATGGAACTCATCCTTCAAGCTTTGGGAAATGCAGCAGTTTGAGGACCCTGGATTTGAATGGGAATCAATTGGAAGGGCTGCTGCCTCCATCTTTGCTGAGCTGTCAAGGGCTAGAAGTTCTTGACATGGGAAACAACAATTTTAATGGCACATTCCCCTATCGGTTAGGATTTCTTCCAAAGCTACAAGTTTTAATCTTTTGCTCTAATAACTTCCATGGAAATATAGGGACCTCTAAGGCAAAGCATCCATTTTCCACACTACGTATTTTCGACCTCTCCAATAATGGCTTTAACAGTACCTTGCCAAGTAGTCTTCTCTATTGTTTCAAAGCAATGATGAATTCTACTGAAAAGATAGGGAAATTGCAATATTTATGCAACTCCTATTACAAAGATTCAGTTATCTTGAAGGTGAAAGGATTCGATTTTAAATTTAGTAGGATCTTGACTGTAATAACCACTATCGACGTTTCAAATAATAAACTCGAAGGAGAAATTCCTCAGGCGATCGGGGATCTGGTTTCACTGCGGTGGCTCAACCTTGCGCACAACAACTTTACTGGTCGCATCCCACCATCCCTCGTAAGCTTGAGTGAGCTTGAGTCTTTAGACTTGTCTTCCAATATGTTGGAGGGCCAGATTCCCGAAGAACCAGCTAGTTTGACATTTTTTGAATTCTTCAATGTGTCTCAAAATCGACTTGTGGGACCTATACCATAGGGCAAACAGTTTGCTACATTTCAAAATAACTCGTACTTGGGAAACCCCGGGTTGTGTGGGTACCCACTCTCAAAAAAGTGTGGAGAAGATGACACACCATCAGATGCTTTGCCAAGGATGGATCAGAATGACAGTGATTTTGAATATAAAGGTGCATTTGGTTGGGTGATGGTTGGGGTCGGATATGGATGCAGGATGATTATCGGATTGGTTGCCGGGTACTACATTGTTATCACAAGGAACCCTGTTTGGCTACTGAGATTGACTCGCCGATTAAAAAATGCTTGCAATCAAATTTTTTAAGAAAGAAATCAAAAATTACTCTCCATATAAATTATTTAAATATGAAGGTAGCAAGTGTTATTTGTAAGAATTTTATTGGATTATAACAATTTTTGGATTATGAGAATTATTACATTGTCTTATAATTTTATAATGTGAAATTAATGTTCATGACATATCAACATAAGGTTATTTTCTAAAAAAAACTAAAAATTAATTTCTCTCATTTTACCACTATCTGTTTTTTATCATAAGAGTTACAAAATTTTATACGTAAAATCAGCGTGTATTCCTTTTTGAGATAACTGTTTATGATATATTTATAGTTTTTCACGTCACCATTAAGGCATCATGATGTAGTATGGGACCGGTTGTGACAATATTCATGCATGCCTTGTGATATTTAATTTATTTTTTTAAAAACGTTTGAAGTGCCATGAGAATATATAATAAATTTAGAGATATAACCTGTCTAACTTCAAGTTAGACATATAAAAGTTTGCATACTTTTGGCTAAAAACTTATTTTAATATAGAAATATTGAAGTGTCAAATTTTATATAAGTAAAAAAATATGTGTTAGCTTCCTGGCAGAAGAAAGTTTAGAGCATTATATATATATATATATATATTAAGATATAATTAATTTACCATACAAGGTGCATATCTATAGTTTTACTTAAATTGATAACTTTTTAAAAGTTTTCTAAAAATTTAATTAACTATCAATTAAATATGAACAAACTCAATTATAGCACAAAATCTTGAAGTTCAGGGGCCAATTAGTTGTTTTTATTGGTCAATGTATTATTGTTTAACACATAATAAAATTTAGATGAAATATAAGAATTATAGATAATCAAAATATGTAGCATAAAACAATTAAGCACAATAATAATGTATTCGATTAATCATAAATATATTTATTATCATTATAATTAAATATAAATACATCTATTATCCTCAAAATAATATTTTAGTTAATACTTATAATACTTGTACCATTTTGACATTTGTGAAATTGTTGGCTACCCAGCAAATTGCTCTTCCGTCTCTTTTCCTAACTTTGTGTAATATCATAGATTTTTATCTAATTAATTTAGAATAATTTATTATTTTAAATAATTTAGATATGATAAAAATTAATTACATATTATAAAATTTTAAAAGATATTTGGATTAGTTGGGCTAGCACCTGAAATACACCCGTGCTGTCATCTAAGTATTGATTTGGGTTTTAAAATAAATGAAAAGAAATATATAATAATAATAATAATAATAATAATAATAATAACAAGAAGAAGAAGAAACACGGGAAGCAGAGGGTTTCGCAAAGAAGAGAGAGAGGAGAGATCGAGACTCTCGGGTTCGAATCCGGCTTAAAGTTAGTTGGACATTATCATCGCAAAGAACCTTGCTTGGCTACTGTGATTTGCTCGCCATTTAAAAAGTGCTAGTAATCAACTTTTTTAAGAAAGAAATCAAAGATTGGTGTATATATAAATTGTATAAATATATAAGCAGTAAGTGTTATCTGTAAGAATTTTATTGAATTATAATTATTTATGGATTATTGGAATTATCATGTTAACTTATAATTTTATAATGCGAAATTAACATTCATGACATATATTAATTGTTGCGGTTATTTCTAGAAAAAAATAAATTAATTTTTGTCCCTTTACTGTTATCTTTTTTAATCATAAGAGTTACAAAAATTTATACATAAAATTCATCAGTGTATAATGTTTTGGGATAAATGTTGCAACAGTTGACGATATAATTATAGTTTTCCATGTTGTCACTTGGGGTAGTGTGATGCATTCCAAGACCGGTTGTGACAATATTCATGTAAGCCTTGTGGCATTTACTTTAATTTTTGAAAAATTTTGAAGTGTCATGAGAATACATAATGAATTCAGAGATATAACCCATCTAATTTTCAAGTTAAACATATTAAAGTTTGTATACTTTGGCTGAAAACGTGTTTTAATATAGAAATATTGAAGTGTCAAATTTTATAAAAATAGAAAAAATATGTGTTAGCTTCCTAACAAAAGAAAGTTTAGAGAATTAAAATTTTTTTACATTAAGATATTATCAATTTCTCGTACAAAGTGCATATTTATAGTTTTACTTAAAAAATAACTTTTTGAAAGTTTTTGAAAACTAAATTACCTATAAATTAAATTTGGACAAACTCAATTACAGCATGAAATCTTGAAGTTTAGGGGCTAATTATTTGTTTTTATTAGTCAATGCATTATTGTTTAACACATAATAAATTTTAGACCAAATATAAAGTATAGATAATATGACTTATGTAGTATAAAACAACCAAGCAACTATAATACATTTGATTAATCATGAATACATTTATTATCATTATAATTAAATATAAATATATTTATTATCATCAAATTAATTAAATAAACTTTAAGCTAATATCTATAATCCTTGTACCTTTTTGATATTTATGGAACTGCTAGCTTCCTAGCAAATTGCACTCCTGTCCTTTTTATAAATTTGCTTACTGTGGTAGTAGCTAGTTGATGCCTTAGCATCGGTCCAAACCCAAGCCGAGCTACTGCAAGTTTTGTCTTTCCATGCAAGTGTTAGCACTCATGACCTTGGTGAGCTTTTACACTTGCACTAGGACTTACTCTCATTTAGATATCTCTGACTTTTTCTAGTGTTTTGATGCTCATTTGGGATCTCAATACTCCTATCTGAAACTTATGTCACAGTTAACCAAGCTTTGTTATCTTGGCATTAGGGCAGCATAGTCCTCTTATGGTTTAAATATCCTAATATTTTATAAGATATAGATGGATTATAGAGATGTCTGATGATTTAGGATATATCCCACCCATCATTCTATCTGATTAGGTTCAAGATCACAATCGTGTTAGATTCAAAGACCAAGTGCTTAAATCTAACAATGCCATAGGCATGAAATTGACATCCTAATGCAGGATTTGATATATAACCAAAAGTCCCTAACTTCTCTAGTTTCGATTTAGTTGCCAAGTGTATGTGAAAACAACCATCTCTGTTTTTTTTTTTTTTTCCTAATAGAAACAAAGAGCGAGAGAGAGTGAGAGTGAAAAATGGAAAACATCGAACACACGTGCACTAGCCAGATGTCAACACGCTCACTTGCACTGGTGTGCACTAGTCAGTTAATATTGACAAGAGAGCCTATTTATAACAAATTGACTCATGTGCACTAATCAGGTGCATTTTAGACAAAGAACAAATTTTATACTACGACAGATGCCTAACAGTCATACATTAGGTGTCAATATTCTAATCTAAAAACGTTGGAGTGCCACTAGTGTACACAATAAGCATGACTATTCTATCCAAAACACATTCACGTGTGGGACAAATGCACATTAGGCGCTAATTAAGCTAAACTGAAGTTGGTCTAATATTTAATTTTGACTCAAAATTCCAATCAATTTAAAAAATTTATCAATTTATTTAGTTTTAGTATTACTAAATAAATGTTTGAAATTCATATACTATATTTTTCCTCTCAATATAAAAATTTTGTTATTAAAATTTCATATTACTCAATGAAGAATAAATTGGGCATAATTTTTTTAGATTTCAACTTCTTTATTTCGCATTGCTTTCTCAAATAAATGATCCTTCCACATGACTATGTCCAACGAAACAATCTTAGTATGGAGCTTTTGATTTCGTCTTCTTAAAATTTTAATTAGTTTCTTAATATATAGTAAATCTTTGTTGATCCTAAACTATTTATATTCAATAATATATGATGAATCATAAATATATTAGTGAAGTATTAATATATGAAAGATATTATGGACATCCCATTGGCTTGGAGGCAAAACTAATTATTATAATACTTCTCCTATCTCCTTCAAGATTTTGAATGATCCAATGAACTTTATTTTTATTTTTTTTTACCAAAATCAAGAGATTTCCCTTAATAAAGATATTTTTTAAAAATATATGATTCTCAACTTTAAAAGTCAACTCAGACTATCTACGATCTGTATAACTTTTCTATCATTTATTAGCAATTTTAAGTCAATTTCAAATCAAATGAATTTTTTTACCGATATCTCTTTAAACAATTTAGCCTAAAAAGTCTCCTATCTCTAAACCCTTCAAAATGAATTAAGGAATGAAATTTTTTTCTATGTAATACTTCAAAAGGGATATTCGATACTTATTTGAATAACTGTTGTAGGCAAACTCAACTAACACTAAGTAGTCATTTTAATTTTCTTTCATCTTTAAGATTAAAGGTCTTAGCTTGTATTTCATAATTTGAATTATCTATTTTAATTATCCATCCATTTATGGATTACAAGTCATATTGAATTTCAAATTGATACCTAACTCTTAATGTAGGCTTTTTCAAAATTTAAATAGAACCTTGGATCTCGATTTAGTACAAGTGAATTTAGGATTTCATGAAGCTTAACTATCTCATTTATTTTTACTAATAATTATTTTTATTAATTTTTATTTTTTATATATTAATTTTTTTATTAATTATTTAGATATTAATATTATATATCCAAATAATACTATCTAAATAATTATTTTATTGATTTTTTTATATATTTAGTTTAATATTTAGTATATATTAATATTATAAAAAATTGAATATATATAATTAATTTTAATATTTTTTATTTTAAAATCATGGTTATTGAATTTTGATCTAATGGTAAAATAAAAAGTATGATCTCACCTCTTTTTAAGAGAAATATGATCCCCCCCCCCCCATTATGAAATCTCATTGGGGTAGGCAAGTTTTCCACAAAAAATTGTGCCCACCATAATGCAATTTTTAATACTACAAGTCATAGCTGAAAACTCATGCCAAACCACTATTTTTGGTCTTTTAAGCAAGATTGAATATTTTAAAAAGCTAGATATCGTTTATGCATTAAGAAACTTCATATTTATGGATACCTCAAACCTTATACTAATGTGAGTTAGTTATATTCCTCAAGCCAATACTAAAAAAATGGCCATTGGGTAAATGTTAATTTTTTATTATTTCAAATGACTAAGCAATTTCACTATATGTTATTAAAATCTTCATAACTATTCTTGATGTATTTGTACATTATGCCATATTTCTTTAATTTTAGGATACAAATGATCGTATCAAAGATTGCGAGTCTAGGGAGCATTTATGAATAGTTTGTCATGTGTATGACTCCTTAATATATTTTATTTTGATTATGAATGATGTGACATATTAATTTATGTTGACATATTTGATTCTAATCAATAATTCAAACTATTCTATCATTTTGGTTCAAACTAATAGAGCAAACCCAATTACATGACATTTCTTATTTAGTGTGTCAGTTTAAATTAGGCAACTTGACATCTTTGAAACTTGTTGTTCATACAATTTTGTGATTTGTTAGCCATTCAACAACTTAGAAGCTTGCTGGTCTTACAACTGGCCAAATTAATAGCTCGATAATGCAGCCATTGAGCTACTATGTCGCTTGAAAACTCAAATAATTGATAACTTAGAGGATAGACCATTTTGTTCAGAAATGTGGCCATTCGATCTCTCCGATGCCTACCGAATCGGAATCTCTTAGCATTTTGTGTTTGATTCTTTATTGTTTTGGTAATGTATCTATCAATAATAATTAGGCCATTAAATAAAAAAACTACTGTATAATAGAAATTGATCTATATAAAGTCAAAGTCAATATGCGAGTGATCATCAATCAGCCATAGGGTTGAGAATTCATTTTTTCTATAAGTAATATTTCATTTCGTTGTCCTTCACATAAATTAAAGTATATAGTATCATAAAAATGGCATATACTTTGAAAAATATATCTGGCTCTCTCTCATTTATCATTTTCTATTTTTTCCTTAATTTTCATAATTTTTTTACTTAATTGAAAAAACTAAACAGTATTGTTAAAAAAAATAAAGAAAAAGTTAAAGGGTTATAAATATAATATATAAAAATTAAAATTATAGATATCGTGAATGAAATTAAAACTTTATGCAATAATTAAAAGATATAAAATATTTTGGATGTAATTAAAAATTATACATGATAGTAATCACCTGTGAATGCATTGCATAAAATGAAGTAAATAGCATCTTTATGGGGTATATATAAATCATTTGTTGTTTTATAATTTTTTTCCCAAATTTATATAATTTTTTGATGATTATTCCCTTAATTATTTTTTTTACTAAAAAAATAGACTCTCCATAAAAAATTATAAATTATAAATGACAAATTATAAATAGTTTATAATTGTGTAAATTTTTTGACATTTCTTATAAAATTAAGTCCACAAAGATATCCATGACGTGGTCCAATGAAAGGCTCTATTGAGGGGCATGTGTTCAAGCTCCATTTGTTACGGATCTAATCAAAATTGAGCCGTTTGACCCATATAATATGATTAATTCAAAATTTCATATGGTTTTTGAAAAGTTACATTTTGTGCTAACGTGAACAATCAAGTTTTGACCCCATTAAAAATATAGCGGAAGCAATATATATAAATATTCGATACACGTAAAGAATATTTAGAACTAGATGTTAATGAGATAACAAGCATGCACAATATAAACAACGATGAACAATAACGATAAAGACGCGATTTTTGGTGACGAAGTGAAAACTCGATACCCACGATAATCGAGAAAAACACTCCGGGCTTTAACGGTCAGGGAAGTAATGCACTATGAAAATCAACTTACAGATCGGGTGGTAACGACGCGCTAACCTAGCCAACTTACTCCCGTCACATAATCCCTACCAAGGAACTCCTTGGATTTGCCCACAGCAACAGAACCAGACACATTCCGGTCTTCACGTCAATCTTCCCTCGAACCACTTGAATTGACAATCACGATCGAGTCTCCTTCTTCACGAACCAACGTCTCCAAACGAAGGTAGAAGGCAATGTTTCAATGGTGAAAGAAAGTTGGTGAGAAAACTTATATGAGCATGAAGAGCAATCTTATAATGTAAAGCTTTCTCAAGAGAAGCTTTCTTACAATGGAGCATTAGAAGCTTTCTTCTCAAAGGAGGCACGAAAATCTTCAGTCAATGGTGATTAGGGTTTCAAAAACTTAAGGTATGTATTTATAGAAGGCGCAAAAAATCGTTCAAAAATTTTGTCCGTTGCACCAGCGCTCGAGCGGACGTAGGGTTTCGTGAGAAACCTGCCCGGAGTGCTGCTGCCGGCGAGAAGCGCGCGGCGGGCACCCTCCCAGATTTTCGGCTCGAGCGGAGAAATCGGCGTCGCGGCCGGTACTTTCTCGGGTTTTGGCTCGAGTGGGTTCGAGCACTAGGCGAGCGCGGGGGCTTCAGGCGGCTCGAGCGACTAGAGGGCAGAACGGACAGAACAGACTTTAACCCGACAACCCACAACCCGACATCGATACAATAATACATATGGTCACGGCATATGCCAATTAGACAAATGTCTCTAACAATCTCCCACTTTAGTAATTCCGTGACAAAACTCAGAAAAAAAATAAATACAAGTGAATCACGGATTCAGATACCACCGAAATAGAACCCGTGTACATAAAAATCTATGCCTAGTGATATACAAAAAAATAAAAGAAACTACACTATTACTGCTGAGTCGATGTAGGGACGGCTGCGTCAGTGTAACAGAGTTACCTGATCAAGCAGGGTTAGTACTAATAAGACAAAAATATAGGCAATACAGTACTAAGGTGTAACAAAGAGAATAGATAGCATGTCAATAGATATCATCAAAACAGATAACATCAATGATAACAGAAAGAGTAGATATAGCAAGTCAACATATAACAGCAATAGCAAATCTCCACCGAACAAAAGTAAGAACATCTCGCCCTAACAATAGCAAATCTCCCCCTAACAAAAAATAAGAACATGCTCCCCCTATCAGCATGCACCAAAAAGAAACATCGATCTCCCCCTTTTTGTCACGAAGAGCCAAAGAGAGGGGATTACTCAGAATCGTTGGGAGGTGGAGAGCTATAATGTCGCTGCCAACATTGAAACGCAGCCTCCTGAGTAGCCAAACGAGCATCCAACCCCTCAAAACCAGCAACCAACCGCTCAAAACCAGCAACCAACCGCTCAAAACCAGCAAGCATGTGGGACTGGAGCTGAGATTAAGAAGCAAGAATCCACTCTTGGAAGTAATACGGACGCTCAAAACGGTCAGCAAGGCGAGACATCTGACCCATCAGAGCGGCCGAGGAAGAGGTGGAGTGCTGATGAGAAGTAGACGGGCCAAGACCCGAGGGCTCAAGAAAGGACAAAGTAGAGCCAGAGGGCCTTCGTCCGGCTGAGGAGGAGGCACGTCAGGGAGAGGCTCATCGAACAGCTCCGGGAGGTCAGCAGCAAAACGACGGGCGTGAGACCGACTTTGAGCGAAGGTGGGGGAAGCCGGCTCATGCTCCTGAAGCCATGAACAGTGCTGCGGCGTCCGCCCGGCTGAGCCATTCCTTGTTGTCGGTGGCGTGAAGAGCCACGGGACAGCCTGGCGTGCTTTGCCACTTAGGGAACACAAGCCGAGGAGGTCACGGAGCACCACCTCCGGACCCACAACACCCGGCGATTTGGAAGGCGGGGAGGAGAACCCACACGGTGCAGCCATCGGTGTGGGAGAGAGCAGAGAAAACGCCATGAACGGCCGTTGGCAGGAGGGTCGAGATTCACGAGATCCTTGGACAATGAACCAAATCCACGCAAGAACCGGTGGATTTGAAGGAAGGAGGAGAGCAAATTGAGATCCGTAAAGTCAGCCACCCATAAAGGAGGCCAATTTAGGGCGAAACCACCATGAACGGTTGCGGTTGCACCCAAGAAAGCAGAGAGGGGACGAGGTGGAATTTACCTTGAGGCGCCGGAATCAAGAAAAGGAGTGAGGATCTGGCCGATCTGGTGATGAGGGAGAGGGAGAGAAGCGGCCGACGCAATGAGAGGGTAAGAGCAGCGAAGATTGTGAGGGTTTGTGGCTGCACTGTTGCTTGCTCGAAGATAAAAGGCGCGGGCGCGGGCCCACGAGCGACAAGCGCCAATGTGTTTTTTTGTATATATATATATATATATATAAGGTAGGAGTCATTCATCGGGTGGTGAGCACACTCGATTCGATTCTTAAAAATTCAAACCTTTGCTTTGTCTAAGAGTTTGGTGAAGATATCGACCAGGTGATGTTCGGTTGGCGTGTGCGTAAGGGATATGACATGAAGTTCACGAATGAAATGATGCCGAATATCGATATGTTTGGTACGGGAATGTTGCATAGGATTTTTAGAAATATTTATTGCACTAGTATTGTCATGTAAATCTGCATAGTGTCTGGACAATACCATAGTCAAGCATTTGTTTCATCCATAGGACTTGTGTGCTGTGTTGCCCATGCTATGTATTGGCTTTGGCTGTAGACAATGAAATAGAGTTTTGTTTCTTATTCAGCCAAGCTTCTGATTGAGCCGACATAAAAAACACACACGGAGGTGCTCTTTCGATCCTCAATATTTCCCGGCCCAATCGCATCGGAGTATTCAGCCAAAGCAAAATTGGATTCATTAGAAGAGAATCCCAAAATCGAACGTCCTGTTGATATATCGAATAATACGCTTAACAACACTTAAATGGGAGTCTTTTGGATTAGATTGATAGTGGCGCGAGACACCGATACTAAATGCAATGTCGGGTCGCTGGCTATCGAATACAAGAGACTGCCGATCATGCTTTCTATAAAGAGAGGATCGACACTCTTGCTGTGGGATCACGATCCGACTTGGAGGAGGTGCTCATGGGAGACCGAAGTATGTTTAGAGTTATCAAGATTGAATCGTTTGACAAGGTCCTTGGCATATTTTGCTTGGGAAATAAAGGTACCGTGAGGGAGTTGCCGAATTTACAAGCCAAGGAAGTATGTAAGTTATCCAATCATACTCATTTCGAATTCAGAGGCCATACATTTTGCAAAGGAATGTGCACGGGAGTCGACAGTAGCACCAAAGACTATATCATCAACATAAACTTGGGCTACCAACAAACATTTGTCAGTCATTTGCACAAATAGAGTTTTATCAATACTCCCTCGAACAAAACCATCATCATTAAGGTACAATGTAAGACGTTCGTACCAAGCTCGGGGAGCTTGTTTAAAGCCGTAGAGAGCCTTCTTGAGTTTGTACACATGGTCAGGGAATGTAGGGTTCACAAAACCTTTCGGTTGTTCAACATAGATCTCTTCTTGTATGAACCAATTTAGAAATGTACTTTTGACATCTATTTGGTATAATTTAAATCCCATGGTATAAGCAATAGATAGAAGGATACGAATAGACTCCGGACGGGCCACAGGGGCAAAAGTCTCGTCATAGTCGATGCCTTCTACCTGAGTATATCCTTGAGCAACAATGCGAGCTTTATTACGGGTGATGTTTCTATTTTCATCGGTTTTATTTTTGAATATCCACTTGGTCCCGATGATATTTGTATGAGTAGGATGGGGAACCAAGGTCCAAACATCATTTCTCACAAATTGATTGGGTTCCTCGTGCATGGCATTTATCCAGCACTCATCGAGTACGGCCTCTTCGACCTTTTTGGGTTCGATGTGAGAGACATAACAGGTATAGGCGAGCTGATTCAGAATACGGTGATGCAGCCTCATACCTTCATTGACATCGTCTATTATTAAGTCTTTTGGATGATTGAGCTTAACTCTGGAAAAAGGTTCCTTTGTAGGAATGGCGGTAGGAGTTATTTGCTCAATGTCAGGAAGGGATAAGTTGGGTAAGGGGTCATCATGATCATCTTCTTTATTTGAACAATCACTGCTTTCAGGATGGTCATGAGGAGTGTCATTTACAACAACATTTATGGATTCCATAACCGTTCGAGTGCACAAATTAAAAACTCGATAGGCACGACTAGTTAGGAAATATCCCAAGAATATTCCTTCATCACTTTTTGAGTTGAACTTTCCTAAGTTTTTCCTATCACATAGAATAAAACATTGACTACCGAAGATATGGAAATAATTAACATTTGGTTTCTTTCCTTTCCAAAGTTCATAAGGGGTTGTTTCTGTCCCAAGTCTTAGGTAGACCCGATTGATTATGTGACAAGCCATATTCACGGCTTCACCCCAAAAATGTATGGCAATATTTTGACATTGCATCATTGTTCTAGTCATTTCTTGAATAACTTGATTTTTACGTTCTACAGTCCCATTTTGTTGAGGGGTGATGGGTGAAGAAAATTCATTGTGAATTCCCTCATCATTACAAAATGTTTTAAATTTTGAATTCTCAAACTCCTTGCCATGATCACTTCGAATTTTAATGATGGAAGTACCTTTTTCATTGGCAAGTCTTTTACACAATATTTTTACGTGGTCAAAAGTATCAGATTTTTCTCAAATAAGGTCTATCCATGAATACCTAGAAAAGTCCTCCACAACAACTAAAATGTACTTTTTACCACCTAAACTTTCAGTTCTAGACGGCCCCATAAGATCCATATGAATTAATTCCAGAGGTCGTGATGTGTTGATATCACTATGAGATGAGTGACTTGATCGAATTTGTTTTCCTAATTGACAAGGACCACACACATGATGTTTTACATTTGTGATTTAGGCAGCCCCTTCAACACAACTCTTCTTGAGATTTTAGATAAGCTTTTAAAATTTAGGTGGCCAAGGCGTTGATGCCACAATTCAGTTGTGTCAATTTTAGCGATTTGCATTCAAGAATGTTGTTAGGCTCAATACCATAAAGATTGTCAGGAGTTCTCTTTCCCTCTAAAATAATTGAGCCATTTGTGTCATAGATGGAGCATTTATCTTGAAAAAATCGGACCTCAAAGTTGTCATCACAAAATTGACTAATACTCAGGAGGTTAGATTTCAATCTTGATACATACAAAACATCACAGGGCTTTAAGAGTCCAGAAATACGAATCAAACCTCGACCAAGGATAGGAGCTCTTGAGCCATCACCAAAGACAACCATCCCATCAGGATGGTCTAATATTGAAGAGAACATGGCTTTATTTTCACACATGTGTCTAGAGCATCCACTATTCAAGTACCACAGAGATTGATTTTGAGCTTTTAAGGCTATGTGAGCAACATGGCATTGAATTGTTTTTGAAGAATTTTTCAGCTCACTTTTCTTTACCCAAATCTTTCTTCCCGAATGCATTTTCTGATTCAACTTTTTTACTTGTTCATCCAAGTGCTGAATGTGATCAACGAGTTTATTCATTTTTAGCCTTTATCTTTGGTTGTACAGAAAATTCATAGTGTGGCACCGAGGACGAATATGACCTACTTTTCCACACGTATGGCAAGTAGGCACAAATTTAGGTCTGAAAGAATTGTTCATAGATCTTTGATTGAAATTTTTGGAGGCCTTGAAAGTGTTTGATGATTTGTTCACGACCTTTTGATTATGTGAGATAGGCAAACGAGTTGAGCCAAATCTTTTCTCCACACGTTGAGGCACCGTCTTAATGACTTTGGGAATTGTAGTATTTTTTAGTGGAGGTTTTGTAGCGGGAACAAATACAGTTTTAGGTTGTGGACCATGTTGGGAGATTTTCTCAACATATCCCAAACCCTTTTTATTTCCAGCCACTTTCCCAATTCCCAACATATGATCAAGTTTTTGGATTCCACTTAAGAATTTTTTCAAATCATCCTTAGTGTTTTCAAGCTCCACTTCTAGAGTCTTAATTTTAGTGATTAAGGAGCTGTTTTTTACTTCCAGATCATGACGAATAATTGTGGCACCCTTCAATTTTGTTTCAACTTCATCCTTTTCTCTTTCCAGGTTGATGAGTTTAGTATTTAAACTTTTATTCATCTTCTTTACTTTCAAGCATTCCCTGAAAAGTTTATCATATGCTTCTTGAAGTCCATCAAAATCACTATCAGATTCTTCATGAGAAGAGTCTGACTGTTCGGGAGGTCCATTGATGGCTTTGTCACCGCTAACTATAGAGGTCTTGAATGCCATGTAATTTACTTCATCATCTTCGGATGATTGTTCATTGTGATTTGTATCATCTTCATCATCCGTTAGAGACACATTTAATATTTTTTCTTTTTGACGCTTGAAATTGGGGCACTCAATCCGGATATGACCAAAATCGGAACATTCATGGCATTGGATTCCTTGAGATTTCTTAGTTTTAACATCTTTAGTTTCCTTTTTATCCCTTTTGAATGGAGTGTGAGACAGTTCAGTTCCTTTGGAAGGTCGTTTGCTGTTCTTATTTTTAAAAAATTTCTTAAAATTTTTAACGAATAGAACAAAATCCTCATCGCTACATAATTCATCGTCTGAGTAACGATCTTTCTCTTTCTTTACTGTTTTCAGGGCAATTGATTTGTTTCTTTTAGATTAGGGAAGAGTGTGCTCATACGTTTGTAGGGACCCTACAAGTTCTTCTATTTTCAATTTATCTAGATCTTTGCTTTCTTGATAGCGGTAACTTTGGGTCTAAAGCGTTCGGACAAGATCGAAGAACTTTGAGGCGGTCATTTTGGAATACGTTCTCCTAAATTGAATGTAGAATTCACAATGTCGTTCAACTTAGCATGGAATTCATCAAACGTCTCATCATCTTTCATTCGTATTTCTTCAAACTTAGTGGTGAGTATTTACAATTTTGAATTTTTGATTAGTTTCGTGCCTTCGTAAGTAATTTCAAGAATGTCTCAAGCATCTTTTAATTTTTCACACATAGAGATGCGTTTAAATTCTTCAGAAAAACAGCCATAAAAATAGCATGTAGCCCCTTACTATTCCAATTACATGCATCAGTTCCTATTTAGTCCATAAAGATAAGGCTTTTGGTTCGTTACCAGTGGAACTCGTGGGTGGAGTGCACCCAACTTGGGTACTTGCCCAAACACGCTCATCCATTGATTTTAAAAATGCCCTCATACGTACTTTCCAGTACGCATAATTGCTCCCATCAAAATAGGGAGAACGGACAGTGATTGACTCGAATGCATCTAGATCGGGGTTGTGGATCGTGGTAAGTCTCTGATACCAATTGAAAAGCACATTTTGTGTTAATGTGAATAATCAAGTTTCGATCCCATTAAAAATATAGCGAAAGAAATACATATAAATATTCAATACACGTAAAGGATATTTAGAACTAGATGCTAACGAGATAACAAGCATGCACAATATAAACAACAATGAACAATAATGATAAAGATGCGATTTTTGGTGACGAAGTAAAAACTCGATATCCACGATAATCGAGAAAAACACTCCGGGCTTCAACGGCCAGGGAAGCAATGTACTATGAAAATCAACTTACAGACCGGGTGATAACGACGCGCTAACCTAGCCAACTTACTCCCGTCACGTGATCCCTACCAAGGAACTCCTTGGATTTGCCCACGGCAACGAAACCGGACACCTTCCGGTCTTCACGTCAATCTTCCCTCGAACTACTTGAATTGTCAATCACGATCGAGTCTCCTTCTTCACGAACCAAAGTCTCCAAACGAAGGTAGAAGGCAATGTTTCAATGGTGAAAGAAAGTTGGTGAGAAAACTTATATGAGCATGAAGAGCAATCTTATAATGTAAAGCTTTCTCAAGAGAAGTAGGAACAATGGAGTATTAGAAGCTTTCTTCTCAAAGGAGGCACGAAAATCTTCAGTCAATGGTGATTAGGGTTTCAAAAACTTAAGGTATGTATTTATAGAGGGCGCAAAAAATCGTTCAAAAATTTTGCCCGTTGCACCGGCGCTTGAGCAGAGCTCGAGCGCGCGGCGGATGGACGTAGTGTTTCGTGAGGAACCCTACGGGCGCTCTAGCAGCCAGAAGGCGAGCAGCGAGCGGGCACCCTTCTGGATTTTCGGCTAGAGCGGATATTGAGCGCCTAGCGAGCCGGGTACTTTCTGGATTTTCGACTCGAGGGGGGTTTGAGCACCAGGTGAGCGCGGGGGCTTCGGGCGGCTCGAGCGACTAGAGGGCGGAACGGACAGAACGGACTTTAACCCGACAACCCACAACACGACATCGATACAATAATATATATGGTTACGGAATATACCAATTAGACAAATGTCTCTAACAGTTTTATTAAATTATAAAGGTATTATGGATGAATAAGATTATAAAATTAGACTCGATTAATTTTTTTGTGTGAGGCACAATCATAGTATCTTATTTGACTTAATCTGATTCTAATTATAATTTAAAAAATATATTTATTTATTTATTTTAAATAAATAATATATTTAAAATGTTATTTCAATAGATTATATTTTTATATAATTAATAATTTTTATGTCAAAAGTTGTTATAAAATATATAACTACGTAATATTTTATCTTAAATATTATAAATTTTAAAATATTATATTTTTTAGATATTTTTATGTAAATATAAATTTTAAGTAAATACGCTAAAAATAAAAATAAAAAAAAGTCCATTTATCAACCCGGTTCGGTACATATATGGGCACGGTTAAGGTATTTGGCACAAATGACCAAACCTTATTCAACTCTGTCTAATTTATTGGTTATAATTTTTTTTTTAAACTTAACCCGTGTTCAATTCGACTTTGATTTTAATTAGGTATAGTTCCCTCTCATTTGACCTAGTATACACTTTTGCATCCAAAAAATGATCTACTCATTTGGATATGGAGGAAAATTTATAACAAAAATAAACAAAATACACCAAAAAAAAAAAAAAAAGCGTACATAAAATAGCCAAAAACCTATGAAGGTCAAACCCAAGAGGCTCCCAGTAGCTTCCAATACCACATCAACTTTTCCAAGATGCAATTCTATTGAGTGGTTTGCAATCAGTCACTTTTAAATAAGAGGAACTGAATGATATATCTAAGTATCTAATTAGCAAAGTATATAAAGGAAAACTAGCAATATATTGGATAATTCTAACTAGATCTTCTTTTAACACAAATAAAAATCTCACTATTACTACTACAAAATGATAGACCGAAAACTTCCTAAAAAATATTGAGGCATCTCTTTAAGATAGCGATCAAGTAGAAGCTGCTTGGCACTTATCAATGGCATGTGGGGCCACAAGCATGATCCTAGAGGCCAAAATCTTCAAAATTATTTTGTGAAGGATGTCATAGCAAGTGATAGGATGATAATAAGTGGTCTTAGTTGGGGCCGGTACTTGAAGAATAAGGCTAATTAAGGTTGCATTAACTTGTATAAGCATTCGAGTAAGGATAGAGAAATCTTTAACAACATTAGAAATAACTGATCAACCATCAACTAAGACTTTTAAAAAAATTTAACGAAGAAACCATTAGGATCGGGTGTTCTATCATTGTTGATACTAAACAAAGGCCAATGAACATCATCGTAGGAGATGGATGCCAAGAGGGACCACATAAATCTGAAGGAACCTTTCTAACAATGAAAGGCTTTAACTCATCAGGTTTGATGGAAGGCTTACCATTGAAAGTTCCCAGCAGATTTTTAAAGAAAGAAATAACCACATCATGCACATCCTTAATGTCTGAGGTAGAGGATCCATCATCCCTCAATAGAGCAAGGATCCTTGTTATTATACTTCTCGGCCATCAACTTAAAGAAAAGACAACAGCAGCAATCGCCTTCTGGAAGGTATTAATTCCTTGCCTTTTACTTGAGTAGGGATTCCTCTCTTAAAAGGCATTCCAGGTAATCTTTGGACACAGTATGCTCTTTTAGGATAAGTCTCGTGCAACCAAGCGAGTGGCCAATCCTCTCCTAACATTTCCTAAGCAATGCTTTGGCCTTTAAAAGAATCTCCAAGACATTCCCCTGCGTGGCATTGATCTTCTTAAGCTCCCCTTTCACCGCTCTAAGTTTAGGAATGATTTGAAACATAGAGACTCCACCCACATCCAAATCTCAACCTCTTAAGATAGCCTCTTGAAAGCGTGGGTGGTTGTACAATAAAATACTAAATCTAAAGCATCATCTTCTTGATTAGGAAGAATTCGCCATAATCCCACGAGGGGCATAATCCGAGATATCTGAGGAGGGAATAATGCAAAGGAATCTAGTAAGGAGACACTCTATTTAAAGTGGATGCAGATATAATAAGGCTTCTTCACTAAGTTGTCATAAAAATTCACTCTATTACACAAAGTGAAAGACACCTAGTGAGGAAAATATTTTCTAGCCAAGCAGCTGTAAATGTATGAATCCATTGCTTTAGAGGAGCAAGAGTCGATTCTTCCGCTTATCATTTTCAAATGAGATGTGAAAGCATTGAAATCCCCTAGAATAGTCTAAGCAGCTTGAAAAAAGATAGAGAAAATCTAGAAGCAAATCCCAAAGTCTCCTCAGGGTCTCCTCATTATCTTTGTAAATTAAAAAAGAAGCAAGGATTCCAATCCATCCACCCCTAATGTCACTTTACAATGAATAACTTACTCCACCATACTAAGAACATCAAGGATGACTTCTTTAGAGTCCCAGCTCAACCATATACATCCAACACCGCATAGCAATGATTCATGACCTAGCTATACCCCACAGCCAACCTTTGTGCAATGGCTAAGGTTTTAAGCATATGAACCTTAGTGTCCACATTCGTGAAAACTTTGAGGTTATATTATCCAATAAAATGCCTTCTCCCACATCTTCTGGAGGCCATTAAGTCTTCTAATGTTCCTCTGAGCAGAACTATCATCATTTGACACCAATGCTAGGGTGTTTCTTTTAGGCCCTTCTCAAAATTGCTGAGATTATTCAAAGTTGCAAAACACTTACTCAACAATACTAAAAATCCATCAATATCAATCCCAACATCCAGACAATATAACGAACCAACACAAGATTCTAAAGACTGCCACAATCATTCCGTGGCTCCAATATTATGTCTTCGGATATAATATCGGACACAGAAAGATGTCACTAGATACTGGAAACCAACCATAAAAACCTACAGAAGCAAAAATATCCATAGATACAGTGAAAACTACACTATGAATATATCCTTATCATCAGTATCATCATATGCATACATTCGTGAATAAAATCTAATTTAAAAATATAAAATAATTCTATCAGAAGATATAAGATTATAAAACTAATTCCATAAGATTATTGTCATCATCTTCGAACCTAACTGACTCAAATTCTATATCCTATTTCAACAGGTGCAACTCATACTTATCTGGAGGGAAAAAAATAGCAATGGTGAGTCAAAAGATCAGCAGGACATATATATATATCAAAAACATGCATAATTTTATATTAGAAATATAATAATGCATATATGAAGGACAAATGTGCATATAAAATTATAATTTATGATTTATAAATGGATATTTTCATGATTCGTTTCGTATTTCTTTGGTTCATTTCCTTGTCATTTTCTTAATTATTAATTCATTGCTAAAAACTTATTTCGTTGAGGAATCGGGGCCAGTAGGCATTACTGACTAAATAAATGGTCAATCGTTATCTGGATTGTATTGAATCCATACAATCTAAGGTTGATATCCTCCTATTCTCGACCCAGAGGGGAGGCCATCTACATATAAACCCTATAAACAGGGCCAAAATCATAGACCGCAAGTGAAATTCGTAACAGACAATGACCTTCCACTATAATATACTAAAACATATTAAGGAATATCACCCGCTATAAGACAAGGCACAGGATACACGGCAAGAGTAATCCTTAAGTTTTCACTGTAACATTTATGGCATGTCAAAGTTTATTATTTGTAATCATCAGTCCAAGTTCTTTATTTCTTAAGGGAATATTACTCTTGAGTACATGATTCTTCGTTCCTACTCTGTTGGAGAACGTTTCATAATTCAATCAATTATTCGTTCCAAAGAACAATTCAATCCTCAAATACATAACATACTCATCATAACTCCTCAAATAAATCAATATGTCGTCAATAAACACAATCACAAATTTATCAAAGTAGGGTCAAAACACCTGATTCATCAAATCCATAAAAGTAGTAGGGGCATTTGACAACCTAAAAGGTATAACTAGAAATTCATAATACCCGTACCTCGTTCGAAAGGCCATCTTTGCTACTTTGTCCTTCTTAATCCTTAACTGGTGATATTCCGAGCAAAGATCAATCTTTAAAAACACTTGTACTCCTTACAACTGATCTAATAGGTCATCAATCCTCGACAAAATATACTTATTCTTAATAGTGATTTTGTTCAGCTCTCGGTAATCGATGCAAAGTAATAATAATCCATCCTTTTTCTTGACAAACAACACCGGGGCATCCCAAGGAGATATGCTCTGCCGAATAAATCCCTTATCCAAAAGCTTCTACAGTTGCTGCTTAAATTCTTTCAATTTGGCAGACACTATCCTATATGGTGCCTTCAAGACTGGTGCTGAACCAAGAACAATCTCAAACTCAATTTTTTGATTGGGTGGTAACCTAGGCAATTCTTTGGGAAAAGCATATTTGAACTCGCTAACTATCGGGATATCCATAGCCGGGGCACACTATGACTCGATAATATAGGCATAAGTCAAGTAGGCTTGATATCCGGAATCCATCAAATGACTGGCGTACAAAGTCAAAATAAAACACGGTGGCTCCTTTCGCACCCCGCCTTGGAAATAGAATAGTTCACATCCCATAATGGCGAAGTGAACTTGTTTTTGAAAGCAATCTACATTGGCGTGATAACTCGTCAGCCAATTCATGCCCAAGATCATATCAAAATCATGCACTTTGAGCAAAATCAGATCCACCATTAATTGTAGCTCGTTAATCCAAACTTTACACCTAGGATATAAGATATCTGTAACCACTGACGATCTCGAGGACATGAAAATAACCAAAATATGATCCAATATTTTCAAAGGGGACAACAAATTACTTGTAGATCGCAGAGACACAAAGGAATGGGTCAAACCTGAATCCAAGAGAACATGTGCAGTAGTATTAAAGATGACAATGGTACCTTCTACCACATTCGGTGGCACCTCCGCATCTTAGGCCGTAACTGCAAAGCCTTTCCCTGGAACGATCGGCTTCTTCTCCACCGGCCTCCTCAAAAGAGGGTAATCTTTAACCTTATGGTTGGACTTGTCGCAATTAAAGCAAGCTCCTAACCACTTATAGCATGATTTTCCTATGTGAAACTTTCCGCAGTAGTCACATACATTATCAGTCATCGACGGACTAGGTGCTACTACTACTGGATGCTCCGCCTTCATCTTCCCTTTGTCCTCCGACTTTGTCCTTCTCGAAGGGCCTCACGATCAACGAGCCTTGGCTAGCAAACAAGCCTCCTTGGTTTCTAGCTCTCTTTGTGAAATATTGCTGTTGCTCAAGCTCCTTCTCAAATATGAAAGTTCGGTCCAAAATCTCTCCATAATTTTGTAAATTTTGTGCAACCAGCTGCCTCATAATGTCATCCCTCAGCCCTGTTTGAAACTTCATGATTTTTCTGGCCTGGTCATCAACTATGTGCTAGGCATATCGAGACAACTCTATGAACTTTGCTGCATACTCTGCCACGGTCCAATTCCCTTACCGTAGCTGTGAGTGCTCATCCTCCTTCTGCTCTCATAGATTGGTCAGAAAATACTTTTCAAAAAACTCATCCTTGAACATTTCCTAAGTGATCTGATCCTCATCGATTCCCATGGCCCTCTTCTGAACCGACCACCAGTGGTCAACTTTACCCTCCATCTTGTACGTTGTAAAAGTCACCTTATCTTCCTCCGGGTAGCGAATAACAGTGAAGATCTTCTCAATCCTTCTGTTCCACGCCTCTGTCTTGGCTGGGTCTAGATCTTCCGAAACTCCGGGCCCTCTCATTATTAAATCGATCATACACTGTAAGGCTCGCAATCAATGGAATCATTATTATAATTACCTCTTCCCTATAGATAATTGTCTCTTTTCTTCTTTCATTGGGAGTAACTCAACAAATGGATTTTGTCATTGGAGAAACTGCACGAAGTTGGTCGGGCAAAAAAAAGAATTTGGTCAATACCCTGTTGACCAATAGGCTATGAGGAAGAATTTGGTCAACACCCTCTTAACCGGTTAACAAGGATATGGGGAAAATAATTCGGTCATCAGAAGGTTGACCGGCTAAAAGAGGACATGCATTTTGCTAGTTGCCAAATGAGCCGGTTGTCACAAATGCTCTGTGGCCTAAATATTCATTCCAATAGTTATCACCCATACTAGCCAAAATGACCATGCCGGTCAAAATCACTATTCCGGCCAAAATACTGGTCAGTGACCATTCCGGCCAAAATAACCATGTTGGCCAAAATGATCATGTCAGCTAAAATGACCGTACTGGTTAGTGACCATTCTAGCAAAAATGACCATATCGCCCAAAATGACCACTCTAGCAAAAATGACCACTCCAACCAAAATGACTATGCCGGTCAAAATGACTATTCCGGCCAAAATGACCATACTGGCCAAAATAACCATTTCGAAAATTATCATACATACCGGCCAAAATAATGATCTCGACAATTATCATCCATACTAGTCAAGCAAAGTATACCAAAAATCCATACCAGTAAGTAAAGCATACCGAAAATCCATATCGGTAAGAAAAGTATACCGGCCAAAACATTTATTCCATTGCCAAACCGGTCAGGTAGCCATTCCGGGAAATATCATTTTGAAAATTCAAACCGGTTAAAATATCCATTCTTGGAAATATCATTCCGAAAATCCAAACTGGTCAAAATGCCATTCCGGCAGTTGCCATCCTAGAATACTCAAACCGGTTAAGCAGTCCATTCCAGCATTATCATTTTGAAAAAAATCAGATGTAGAATATACCATAACCTGCCTATATTAATCAATTGGCACGTGAAACTCTAAACTTAGCTTAATGATTCAACCCTACTAGACTAGTGACCAAACATTATTAGAGATACCAAGATAGTATGCGGGCACCATTTCAGCTTAAGAGGTTAATGACTAATTAGCATTAAAGACACCTAAGATGGCGTGCTGGCAGTAGTGCAGCCAACCAAAAAAGTCTATATAAGGATGGGTAAGGGAGAAGGTGAGGGAATAAACGGTAAGGAGAGACAAAGAGAAAGCAGAAGGAAAATAAGAGAGGAAATAGAGAAGAACCAAAGAAAGCACAAAGACAGTAAGGGAAAGTAAGTTGAAATCTGACAAGTGTACTTAAACCCTTTCTTCCTTGGTCTAATTATTAATCATTCTTTCGAGTATTATTCTTACAATACTTGCCTTATATTAAATTCTTGCATAAAAATATGAGATATACTCAGTTGGTAAACTGAACCAGATTTTAAAATTTGGTTGTACTGGCAACCAATGAACTCCAATCTGGCCCAAGTTTGATATACAACTAACCAAATGTTTCACCTACGTCGTGACCAAACGGCTCATGAAAATGAGTCGGATCGGTCAGTGAACCGGGTTCTTACATAGCAAGAAGCCTTGTTGAACTATATCAGAATGGAGTATAAGGTCAACTACAAACCGAGTCCCAAATTGGCCAAACCGGCATTTATATAACTTTAAGAGTCTTAAGATTAGGTTCAAATGTCACCCTGTCACTTAGTCTCCCACAGCCTTAATGGAAAAATTGACAGAGGTAGTATAACGACCGGTTGAAAATTTTTGACCGGATAGGATTTAATCGATAGGCGGTCACATAATTGACCGGAATTATAAAAGTTGGCCAGAATTAGAAGAGTTGACTAGGTTGACTGGAATTAGAGAGATAACCAAAAATGACCATGACAAAATAGCAACAGTCGAGATCTATAAACAAACAGTAACGACCAAATAGAACAATCAAAAATGATCAAACAAATATGACCCAGGTCGTTTGGGAAATTAGGAACAGATTGAGGTCTCATAAAAAGGCCGAAGAATTAGATCCCGAATTGATCGCGAATAGCAACCATAATAGAAAGGACTAAAGCAGCCTACTAGATTGTAAATTAAGACTTAAACCGGTTCCCAAATCAGGCCTCGAACCAGCCGAATATAATTCATGTTTAATTTAAAATTTCGGACGCATGTAAAAAGTTTAAGGTTAAGCTACTAAATGGACAATGTATTGATTTTTAAAATAGCTGCAATTGTTGAATATCTAACAACTAAGAATCCCTTTCTATAAGCATCATTTTATTATCAACCCAGTATATATAATTATATAAATAAACATTACATGGTGAACGGATAATAACATAATATTGGTTAATACAATTTTCTAATCCAATGTATTTAATTCACAAAGCAATTATTGTTTATATTACATATATGATTTTGTTCCATATACTCTTGAAGTGTGGTGAGGGTGGTTATGCTGATACCTGTTTTCTAAATTGAGATTGAGTTACTTTTAAAGGATGTTTTTCCTCCTACTAAAATCAAAGATATGGAAGGACAATCAATAGAAAATCAGCAAGTTTGTCCTTTGTTTTTCGTCCTCAGATGAACTATATTTTGATCAAACAGTTGTGTCCTCCTCAATACTTCGTGCCGTACATATGTTCTTAAAAAAAGGCATAATGTTTGTGACAATCCCTGGAGTATGATAAAAAACCTAATAATAAAGTTAAACAGAAAAACTATATAGATAAATCACACAGAACATATATATACTTATCCAAAATATCTAACTTTTTCAACATTCTAGTACCAATCACTTCCATTATTTAATATTTACATTAGGAGGACAATTTTCAATCCACTCTGTCAATTCTATACTTCTTGTCATAGTCTCTTCGTAAACTAAAATGCCAAACGTAGAGTTTTCTCATCAATTCTTTTTGAATCGCCATATTTACATCATTTTTATTTGGTAATATATATTTTTTTTACAAAAAAATAGGCCTGGGTAATATATCATGCATGCCAAAAATAATATATAAAAAAAGATACAACCAAATCTCTTCACCTATCATTATAATTTTTTTTTTTTTTTGAATTTAGCTTCAATTTTTTAATCAATTTAATTTTGATATGATCATCAATTTTCTTTCAATTGTCAACATTAACTAGATAGTACAATTTAACAAGATAATTTATCTCTATAACAAATTGTTATACATTTTCTTTGATAATACGTTATAGGGATGATGGTAGAACAATCTTCACAGGTTTTAGATTATCATCTCTCTTCTTTTTCTATTTAACACAATAAGTTTTTTAACACGTTGTTTGAACTATTAAGAAACACAATATATAGAAGTTATTAAATATCAAATATATTTTTACTAAATTTTTTCTTTTATACCTCACACTTCTTGTTCTGGTTGATTTAAACTTTCAACCATCGCTTAAATTTCACATTCATTATTGGTGAGCTTGTTCTAGGTTATCATCTCTCTTGTTATTCTAGTTGATTTAAATATTTTCTTTAGTATTTCTTTTGCCTAATATTTTTCAAATTTGGAAAATACAAATAACCCTACATGTGCTTCACGGCCATCAAAATTTCGTTCTTTTTAATTATATTTTGTTCTATCCTATTCAAATATCTAGTACAAAACACAAGACATTCTTCTACAATATGACATTTAGTTATAGAGCCTTCTATGCAAGCTTTATTACATACATAAGATTTTAGCTTATGTATGTACCTATAAATAAAACTTTATTAATTCAAATGCTAAAACCATTATGTTTAAACTACAAATGCTATAAATTTTATGGATGTCTTACCTTTCAAATAGATACATCCACCGATATTGAACTGATCCTACAACTTTCATCTCATTTTCTAAATGAATAGATAAATGTAACATGATATCAAAAAAAGATCAGATAAAGATACATTTCATTTTACAAAGGATCAAAACATTATTTCATTCAAATTTTTTTAGTGCATCCACTTGCAATTTTTTTTTCCCGTGACTATTTAAATAACACTCCTAATTTAACTAATAGCTCATATACTTTTGTAGGTAAGAAAACACGAAATGTCGGTGTAATCAAATCTTGTATAAATACATGATAATCGTGACTTTTTATTCCTGAAATTTTACTATCAACATAATTATACATCGAGTTATATTGGAAGAGTAACCATCTAGAACTTTTAGATTTGCAAAAAAAAAATTACAAATAACCCTTCTTTCTTTCAATGTCAATATATAGACAGTTTTAGGAATTAAATATTTACCTCCGATTCCAATAGGATGCAAGTCCTTTTGAATTCCCATATTCCTCAAGCCTAGATGAGAATTCATATTATCTATTGTCTTGCCATCAATGCCTAATACCATTCTTATGATGCTTTCACTGAAATTCTTTTTAATATGCATAACAACTAAATTATAATGAACTTAAGCTTTATTATGATAAGACAACTTGAAAAAAAAAATACTTTTCTTCTTCCAATTATACTTGAGAGTATGTTCAAATTACTTTTGTTTGGTACCAGCCCTCACAAATATCACATTATCGTATCCACTAAATTGATCAGAGGCATCATCCCTAAAAGGATTTCTATAGTGCCATCAAAAAAATTTTTATCAAATCTCCATTTATGATTAGCATCTAAGAATCTACAATGAAACATATAATACAATTTATGATCATTTGACAATTTACAAGAGAAAGGATCCACATTACAATTAGGACAAGCAAATTTCTTTTTGTACTCCAACCTGATAAATTTACATAAACTGAAAATTCATTGATAGTCTATAATAATAATGCATATAATTTAAAAATGTTCAAATTGAATGTGTCATAAGTTTCAACCCAATCATACCATAATTCCTTAAGTTCATCAATATAATTTCTACGAGCTTTTGGACTAGGAATTAATAATGACAGTATAAAGTATTTTCTTTTCATGCACTTGCATTGAGAGAGATTATATAGAACTAATATCACTAACTATATACTGTAAGATGTACTTAAGTTCTTAAAAGAATTAAATCCATCAAAAGCTAAACCAAACCTTATATTCTGAGAATCTAGTGTAAAGTTTAAATACATTTTATCAAAAAATTTTTAAGCTTTTAAGTCAGCTAGATAACTCAAAACTCCATCAGTGAGGCATTTCACTTTATACCACCGTATATGAGATGCTATTTTTGAAAACATATAAAACCTTTGAAATCTAGATATTAGTAAAAAATGGCAAAAAATTTTATGTAAAATTTTTTTTCCTTCATTATCAATTTTTCACCTTGAACATCCATGAATTAGAAGGTTTTGATATTTCATATATATTTAGATAAAGGACACAATCATCCTTACAAATATCAATCTTAATACAGTCTAATCTAAAATCTCTTATATACTTCTTTACTTCATAACAGTTACTTAAAAAATTGCTATCATAAAAAAATACTAATTTTAATAAATTCTATAGTATTGAGAAAAATTTATTACTCTAACCATGAATACACTTCAAATGGAAAAGATGTAAAATAAATTCTAATTTATTGAAACGATTAAAATCTGAAAACAATTCTTGTTCAATATCTTTTATGAGTTTATAAAAACCTTCTGACATTGCATCATTTTGATCACTTTCATCATCTATATGGTCAACATTTTCATTGAAATCTAAATTTCTAACATTTATAGTATCATGGGTCAAAGAAATAGTGTTATCATATCCGAAATTATTATTTTCACTTTCTTTCTCATCGTCATCATATCTTACATCACTAGTAGACTCATTTTCTTCGTCTTTATAAAAAAGTTATTATTTGTAATCTCTTAATATTTTATATATGAATAAGTAGATAAAAACTATTCCCTATTTTGACCAAAAAAAAAAAGATTATTTTAATTATTGTATGAATAACATATCTTATCTCCATTTTTAACTTTTAAAAATGCGAAATCAGAAAACTCAATAGCTCTTTTTTTATACTTTGGCTTTCGTCTATCATTAATACTCGAAAATTCCTTTAATTCTTATCCATCCTATAATGCAAATAAAAAAAAAGTTAGTATTAATATATCAATTGTAGATAAACCATTTTGCTAAAAGGTAAATAAATAAATAGATAATAAAAATTGTAAATCAATATTTTATATGTTATAAACAATAAATACACATTATTGAATAAAAATTATAAATATAGACTCTTCTACCGCTTTAGCATACAATGTAATATCTATGAACGTGCCTCATCGTAAATTTATATAATCTAATGCTTATCAAGATATAAATAATCTATCACACAATAAAAACGCCTAATGTCTCACCAAAAAGAAAAAAAACAAATAAAGAGGATTTCAAAATATAATCGACCCAGTAAGAAAGGTCTTCATCATTAGCTTTGTCCATGGCAAGGTCCCCAGCTACTTCAAAACCTAACAAAATTAAAAGAACCACCAACGATTATGCTTAGTACCTTGAAAATATAATGCAAAAATACAACCAAAACTCAAACTTTTTAAACTAAGTAAACAAACCCCCCAAATAAAAGAACTAAATCCTGCCGACAAAAAAATTAAAATATCTTATTGAATTTTGAATTACCACTAGTGCACATGCACACAAAGTGGAGTTGAGGAACAGTCAAACGAGAAATTGTTAAAGGAATTGAGGGAATATGTGATTTAAGGGATTCTAAGAGGGACACGATTTTTATGGGTAGGAATATAAATGGTCATATTTAAAAGGATTCATATGGGTTAATGGAAGATATGGTGTCAAAAAGTACAAATAATTTTATATCCGGCTAAACAGATGGGCGTACGGCAAGCAACTTAGACGAGCAGCAGACGAAAGCTTGGACTCCGCATCCAAAGTTCGAACATAAGCTATGGTGAATCATTTATTGATCGGATGCTATATGAAGCAAAGTTGGCCAAAGTTCTTAATCATTTATTAAGAAGAGTGTGCTATTTAGGTTTGGTTGGTGAAGTAATTTACTTTTAACACTAAATCTAAGTTGGCCTTGTTATCAAATTTTTATTACAACATGAACTCTATCATGCATAGACTTTTTGTCTTCCATATATGTTATCCCAATTTCGTTTTATTCATTTTCATAATTTTCTTCCCAAATTAATGTAACCTATACATTGTCACATAATACTGTCTTATTTATCAATGTATGAATTAAATAAATGGGAAAAAAAATTTATCATCCCATTCCTTAAAAACATGTATTTGATATGTCTTTCTGAAATTATGTCTAGTTATTATCTTATGTTAACAAAATTAAAATTTAAAACTCTGAATAACTAATAATTACAGCCGATAAAAATTTTCTTTTGACAGATTTGTCCTTAAATCGTAATCGTTCAAATTATTAAGATAAAAAGCTCCTGTAGAGTTATAAAAAAAGGGAACTAAACAGAGAGAACCCGGCAAAGAGATGTGTTCCCCTTTTTCTGTTTTCCTAAATGAAACTGGACTTTTGACAGGTGTGCCCTTTTTACACACAAAATACCAATGCATTTTCTTTTCTTTTTTTCAGAGATGGATAGTGGTACATTATTTATACAATAGAAAAGAAAACTACTAAAAGCTCGCACAGATTCAGAAATAGACAGTGATTAGCCAAGGAAATACAAGAAAAGGGGTAAAAAAGGAACTTTCACCCTCCAGACACACAATATGTACATATATATAACTTGAAGCACGTATCAAATAACACACAGGAAGGAAGCAGATTACCACCATAGAAGAATGAAGAAGCCTCGGCTGATGATAGAGAAGAAACAATTACACCTTTTTGAACCCCAGTCTTCAAATTAGCAAGAAATTTTGGAAAAAAAAAAAAAAAAGTCTTCACTAGAATTAGATACAGTATGGAAAACTTAAAAAACCAAACAAACAAATAATAAAATGGAGAAACGCTTTTCAGCGGCCAAATACGGATCAAGTGAAATTATTAGCATAAATCCTCAACGGCCACAAAACAATTGATATAGCTCAAAACTGTCGCTATACCTCGAATAGACAATGGAGAATAACAGCGACTCCTATTCAGACTTATAGTTATGGTTTTTGATCAACTGGAAGCTTGAAGCATATTCGGAATAAGAAATGAGAAAAAAATGACAGAAAAACAGTTGAACAGAGAGTAGAAGATAACGATATAGTTTTCGTGAGATGTTAAAAAAATATCAAAATCCGACAGATGTATTCTATTTCAATATAAGATGGAAACAAAATATGTTTATAATTAATATTAAAGTACCGATTCAAAATATTTTGAACCAAAGAGATAGAAAGGCACAGGAGATACCAAAGGAGGTGAATGAGTCGTTATTTTTTGAAGCTAAATGGCCGATTGAATGTGAAAAAATTGAAGAAATTCGTTGATTGTGACGCAAAACAAATACTTGAACACCAGAGTGCGTAATCTGTGATTTAGGGATGTGAAGGAAGAAGCGCGAGAGAGAGAGAGGAGCGAGGTGATGCGTGCGAGCGTCTGGCCGGAAACTTCCGGATATAAATTTTTATAAATTAAATATTTTTATATATTTAAATTCTAATTATTTATAAATATTTAATAAATAATTTATAAATTATTTATAATTTATTGAAAGAGATAAGATTTTACAATAATGATTTAATTAACAATTTATAAAATTTTTTAAATTTTTTTAAATATTAGAGTGTATTTTTTATAATCAGTGATAACATATTTTTGTCACTATTATTTTTATTATTTCGCATTGAATATTGAATCCTCCACGCTTGTATACCACAGCTGACATCCTCTTCCGACTTGTGGAGTAGTTACGCTTAGCATGGTCCAACCCATTTGGATGACCCGTATCGAACAGAAACCCACAAAATAGAGAAGCGGTGCTCTGTTTTCTTCCTTAACCTTTTGATTCAAAAAAAAAAAAAAAAGAAATGAAAATCCCAACTTTCAATTTCTAATATCTAAAACGAGAATTCTGTAACTTAACTCACTAATTAGCATGCTCCAATTCGTTGTAAAACTCTCGAAAATCGATTTCCCGTTGCCCAGAGTCAAGAGCTCTGTTCTCCCAATTTCTTACTTCACCACCCGTTTTCAATCGATTGACACGAAATCTCGGCATGAAAGCAGGAATACTAACATCAACAAGGAGAAAGGAATGATTTAATTGCTAGAAATAGAGGCTCACGAAAATTACTTGCCTCAATTTTCTGCTTTTCTCCCCACGACGGCGTTAATGGCGGCTTCGTTATTCTCCCGGCTCTTGCGAGTCTCTTCCATCCCTTCACACCACTTTGCTGCCTGAATAGTGCAGGAAAATCAAGATTAGGGTTTATTTCGTTTCTATTCTAGGCGTCAATTTCTTCCTCCGCCTTCGGCAACGAATTGTGCCGTCTTTTCTCTTTATTCTTATTTCCTTATTTTTCTTTCATTCTTTCTTTTTCTGTTGTGAATCACTCCTGTATAAAAGTCCATGCGACTGGAAAACTTAAACGGAGCACGCATATGCTATTATAAGTAGAAGAAATTTTAATCAAGTAAGTTGATCAGAACCTTCTGGACGGACAACTTCAACCGGTCAATATGTTGACCGGTTAAAGTCGTGAGCCATCTAACTCTGCTAAAGAAATAAGATGGACTATTTCGATCCGTCAACGGGGTGATTGACCTGCCAAGAATAAGAGGATAGTCAATAGGGTTGACCGATTGAATATAGAAGATCTATATGACTGTCATATCCCAAAAGATGTACAGTTGACTTACCTGATTGGATAGTTAGTAGATATTATTCTTGGGACTCCAACAACTTATCAGTTTGTAGGAGCAGGCATGTGCCGTCTGTTGCAAGACAGGGCATGCGCATGCACGTATATAGACCTTAAAAGTTGAGTACCAACCACCAAGTTGGGCTATGATTGCTTATACTGGTAGAGGGCATATATATTTGTGTGTGTATATGCACACTCAATACAAGTGTGAGTGTGAGAAATAGAGGAAAAAAAGTGAAAAAGAAAGACAGCGGTGAGTGTAAACTAAGTGTTGAAATTATTCGTTTACTTTTGCTCTGTTCTTATTTTTGCCTCCTGTGATTTGTGTAACAAATATCTTATACTTAGTGAATTTTTAATGGACTTAGTGTCTCGTGATTTTTTTCTTATTTCAGAAAAGCTTTTCACGTAAAACACTTGGTGTTCATTTCTCTTCTTTTACTTCTACTTTATAAAGTATATCTTTGTTAGTCGGCTATCCATCCGGCCAACAGGAGTATTGTTCTTGTGTCTCTGTCAGTAGTTGGCCCATTACTGCCAATAAGTGATATCGGAAACAGGTTTAGAATTCCTTCTAAATGGCGTCATCATCCTCAAAGAACTTGCATTCGGCATAAAATAATTTAATGGGTAAGGTAACTTCATCCTCTGACAGGAGAGGGTGAAGAATATCCTAACTAAAGAAGGAACAATAAAAACACTGAATAAGAAGAAAGATAAGTTGAAAAACCTATCAGTACAGGACTCGCAAGATAAACAAGACATTACCAACTGCACTATTAAGTTATGACTGGCGGACAACACTCTCCAAGAGGTTCTTTGCCTAACTGATTCGGCAGAGGTTTGGGAGAAGTTGGAGAACCGATATAAGTCTAAATCTTTGACAACCAGATTATATATAAAGAAACAGTTCTATGATTTGCGTTTATCAGAAGGTGACAATTTTGAGAAGGATTTGGACGAATTTAATCGAATCGTGACGCAGATGTCCGCCTTTGATGAAGAAATCAATGAGGAGGACAAGGCGTTGGTATTATTGTCCTCTCTGCCAGCATTCTATGATCAAATCATCACAACCTTATTGTTTGAAAATGATACACTGTGGTTGGATAAGGTTATTACTTCCTTACTCATGAACGAGTCAAGGAGGTCACAAGGGACTTCACCGTCCTCTCACTCTGAGGTACTTGTGACCGAATCCAGGGGAAGAAGTAGAGGTCGTGGCGAGAAACAATGATAGAAAGGCCGTAGCAAATCACGGTCAAGATATCAAAACCTTAAGTGTCACATCAAGAAGTAGTGCTTTAAGTAGAGGCATGAAAATGTAGAAAATGAGAAAGGAGAAAAGGGGCGAGGTGATGACAAGTCCTCAATCTCAATGGTCATAGGAAGCGATCTCCTGTTGACATGTGAAGAGAACGTGGCAAACCTAACAGACAGGAGTCCGGTTAAGTGATTGATTCTGATGTCATCTTATATGCCACGTCTAGAAGGGGATTGTTCACATCCTACACTCCATAGGACTTTAGACTATAAGGATGGGTAATGAAGGAATATCTCGAATTATTGATAAGAGTGACGTAGTACTAGTTACTAATAATGAGACGGAACTGTTGTTAAAAGATGTTCGACATGTCTCTGACATCAGGCACAATATCATCTCAACTAGACGGTTGGATGATAAAGCTTATTGTAACACCTTTTGTGAATGTGAGTGGAAACTGACTAGAGCATCTCTGATAGTGGTAAGAGGAAAAAGGTATTCCGGCCTGTACATAATGAATGTGTCCATAACGGCTGGAGACGTAAATACTACAATCAGCAAGGAGACTAAGGATTTGTGACACAGGAGGTTGGCCCACATAAGCGAACGTGGACTGTCTCATTTGGCCAGAAAGGACCTTATTGCTAGAGTGAATGAGGACGGACTAAGGACGTGTCCTCATTGCTTGGCCGACAAACAAAGAAAAGTCTCATTTCATGGGGACTTGTCCGCTTCAAAAGAAGAATTGTTTGATCTCGTCCATACAGATGTGTATGGGCCATTCAAAGAGAAGTCATTTGGTGGAGCACAATATTTCATTTCTTTCATTAACGATTGCTCCAGAAGGTTATGGGTCTATCCATTGAAAGCCAAGGACCAGGTCCTCGGTATATTTGAGCAATTTCATGCACTTATTGAGCGATATACGGGAAAGAAAATGAAGGCCATCTAAAGTGATAACGGCGGTAAATACATAGAGCCTTTTGATGCCTATTGCCAGTCACATGGTATTAGGTTTAAGAAAATACCTTCAAAGACGCCACCGTTGAACGTAGTGACAGAGCGGATAAACCGCACATTTCTAGAAAGAGTATGGTGCATGTTTTTTGAAGCTGGGCTTCCTAGACACTTTTGGGCCGAAGCATTGAAGACGAAGGCCTACATTATAAATAGGTTGCCCAGTAAACCCTTAAAAGGTGAAGTGTCGGAGAAGATATGGTCAAATTAGAAGCCATCTTATGATCATCTACTGGTATTTGGACGTAAAGCATTTGTTTATGTCCCAAAAGATTAAAGGATAAAGTTAGAGCCAAAGACGATGTAGTGCGTCTTTTTGGGTTACGGGAAAGATAAGCTAGGTTACAAATTTTATGATCCCATTGGGAGAAGACTTATCCGATCAAGGAACGTAACCTTTGTTGAAGATGAAACGATCAAGGATATTAGCAGAAAGGCCAAGTGTGATGTTGAGCAGATGAATAAAGTAAGTATCGAGATTATCCGTTCGGTATCTCTGAAAAACAAGAACAATCGTCCTAAGGCGGTTGAGTATAATGGAGAGGCAATTATGGCACCTGATGAAGATTGGGATGAAGTTATCCCTCAATCGGTCGAGGATCTGCCTGTCAGACGATCCTCACAAAATAGACGGCCATCCGTCCATCTGTCACCCAGTGAATATGTTATACTCACTGATGTTGGAGAATTCGAAACTTATGAAAAGGCTATGGAAGATGAGAGTAAAAAGAAATAGCTGAAAGTTATAAATGATGAAATGAGTTCTTTTTATGAGAATCACACCTTTAATTTAGTCAAGCTTCCTAATGGGAAGAAGGCCCTAAAGAACAAATGGGTCTTTCGGTTAAAAACGGATGAAAATACCATGAAACCGAGGTATAAGGTACGGCTAGTAGTGAAAGGTTTCAGTCAACGAAAAGGAGTCGATTTTGATGAGATTTTTACTTAAATAGTGAAGATGTCCTCCATACGGGTTGTGTTGGGTTTGGCAGCCGCTCGAAATCTGAAAGTTGAGCAAATGGATGTCCAGACGACTTTCCTTCATGGTGAACTTAAGGAGAAAATTTACATGGAACAGTCAAAAATGTTCAAAGTTAAGAGAAAGGAGTATGTACGATTTGAAACAAGCTCCTAGACAGTGGTACAAGAAATTCAAATTGGTGATGACTAATCAAGGGTACCGGCGAACTATTTGTGATCACTGTATTTTCACACAGAGGTTTTCGGAAGACAATTTTGTTATCCTTCTTCTTTACGTGGACGACATGTTGATTGTTGGACAAAATAGTACTATGATAAAGAAATTAAAGGAGCAACTCAGGCAATTCTTTGCCATGAAAGGCTTCGGACCGGTAAACCAAATTCTTGGTGTTAGAATCATTCGCAATCGGGAGGCAGGGAGACTATGGTTGTCTTAAGAAAACTACTTTGAGAAGATACTACAACGATTCAATATGGGTAAGTCGAAGTCTGTCAGCACTCTACTTGCAAATCACCACAGGTTGAGTAGTTGCCAGTGTCCATCTTCGGATGAAAACAAAGCGTACATGAGAGGCATTCCTTACTTATTAGCCATAGGAAGCCTCATGTATGCCTTGGCATGTACCAGGCTGAACATAGTACATGTTATTGGCATGGTTAGTCGGTTTCTATTCAATCTAGGAAAAGAGTATTGATCCGCGGTAAAGTAGATTATGAGATACAATCGGAAACTTTCAAGAGGTGCTTGTGTCTTGAAAGTGACAAGTCTCAGTTGGTGGGCTACTCGGATGCTGATATGGCCGGAGATATTGACAGTTGCAAGTCCACTTCAGGGTACTTAGTGAAATTTATTTGAGGAGCAGTTTCCTGGTAATTCAAGTTGTAAAAATATGTTGCTCTTTCTACTATTGAAGCCGAGTATATTGCCATGATAGAAACTTGTAAAGATATGTCGTGGATGAAGAAATTCATTCAGAAACTAAGCCTTGAATAGGAAGTGTCTGGTACTTTGTGATAGCTAGAGTATCATTCATCTCTACAAGAACTTATCACTCCATTCAAGATCAAAGCATATTGATGTGCGATATCATTGGATCAAAGATAAATTAGAAGCCGGTCTACTGTCTTTGAAAAAGATTGACATTGAAGAAAATGGGGCAGACATGATGACCAAGATTCTACCGAAAGGAAAGAATGAAACATGCTGCAGGCTGGCTAGGCTGATAGACTTAACTTTCTCACGGTCGTGAGGAGAAGTTTATTAGGAATCACTCCTATGTGGAAGTCCTTATGATCGGGGGACTTAAACGGAGCACATGTGTACTACTATATGTAGAAAGAATTCCGATCAAGCAAGTTGACCAGAATCTTCTGAACAGACAACCTCAACCAGTCAATATGTTGACCGATTAAAGTCGTGAGCCATCTAACTATGTTGAAGAAATAAGACGGATTACTTCGATCAGTCAACGGGGTGATTGATCGGCCAAGAATAAGAGGATTGTCAACAGGGTTGACTGACTGAATATAGAAGGTTTGTATGACTGTCATATCCCAAAAGATGTACAATTGATCTACTTGATTGAGTAGTTGGTAGACATCATTCTTAGGACTCCAACAGCTGATCAGTTTGTAGGAGCTGACATGCGTTGCCTGTTGCAAGACAGGACATGCGCATGCACGCATGTAGACCTTGAAAGTTCAGCACCAACCATCAAGTTGGGCTATGGCTGATTATACTGGTGGAGGGTGTGTATATATATGTGTGTATATGCATACTCAATACAAGTGTGAGTGTGAGAAATAGAGGAAAGGAAGTGAAAAAGAAAGAGAGCGGTGAATGTAAACTAAGTGTTGAAGATCTTCTTTTATCTTTACTCTGTTCTTGTTTTCCCCTCTTATGGTTTGTGTAACAAATATATCATATTTAGTGAATTTTTAATGTATTTAGTGTCCCATAATTTTTTCCTTATTTCAGAATGATTTTTCACGTAAAATACCTGATGTTTATTTCTCTTCTCCTACTTCTACTTCACAAAGTATGTCTTTGTCAGTCGGCTGTCCATTCCGGCCAACAGGAGTATTGTTCCTGTGCCTCTATCAGTAGTCAGCCTATTACTGCCAACATCTTCCTCGTTTATTATTATTATTATTATTATTATTATTATTATTATTATTATTATTGTATTTTTATTTTATTTTTATTATACTCTAACTAATGTAGCCACTGGTACTTAGGCCTTTCAAGACATGGCTACATCTAAAATTTTAAGTCCAAATATCTAAATTTTAAGTCCATTAAGCCTAAAGATGTAATATTTACTATGACAATATCCTCTATTATTTAATTATCTCAATTAAAAATTAAATATTTAATTAACAAAAAAAAAAAAAAAATATCAGTGTTAGACCTCTGACTGCCGTTTTGCCCCTCTTTGTTACTTCGCCTTACTCGGTCGCTTCACCAGGGCCATTGGCTTCACAAGACCACAAATATATTGGTGAAATCAAATCCTAAGTGGGGTTATATTTTCGCATGCACCGCAGCCTTTGGATGATATTTTCATCTACTACGGCAGCAAATTCTCTTTTTTTTATTAATAAAATGATGTTTTTCTTTTAACAACAAGAAAATGGCAACCGTTTATAAAATTCAACTGCTGCCATTTGACGGATGTCGCAATGCCCCTTCGTCACTTATGTGGTGGGTAACTCTTTTCCTCTAATTGGATATAAATTCCCTTGCTGTCGCCTCATGAGAACCGTTGAAAGTCTTCATGACTATTTGAGTTGACATTAATAATTAATTTATTTCAAAAATAATCAAGTTAATTCTAATCTAAAAGACTAATCACGGCCGTATGGGATGGTTAATGTAATTTCAAGGCTATTATGGCTATTATGGGCTACTCTAGATATCTAATAGTAGATTATCCTTGTTTGAATTAATGTAATATTCATTAAAAACCATCGAATCCAAAAATATGTGATTTCTCTAAATTAAAATTTTCCATATTTAGACTCTTTAACAATCTTTAGGTTTAGCATAATGAAATTCTAATAAACATAGGTAATAGTAGTTCATATTGTCATGCTTTCATATATATTATTAATAACAAAATATGATCATAATTAATATTAAATATGACAGTTACTTTTAACAAGCCGTGTGTTAAATGTACTAATTCGGTCATGTTTAGGTTTTAATAAAACCATATGGCTTTAAATATGATCACATACCCAAAATTTAAAAAAAAAAAAAAAAACTCGAGAACTTAATAATCAAGTGTTTAATACCCTTTTAAGAGATCAAGTATCGAGTGAAAAAAAGTTTATTAGGATTTGATTATTAATAACTATTAGACCTATCAAAATGCAAAAAATGCTGCATGTATGCAATGACAATGAACCCCTTGGTAAGATAAGCAAAATCAGTCACATAGTTAAAGACAATGGTCCTCTATCACAAACAATAATAGTTTAAAGATTTAATTGAAAATCAATTCTAACATCGCACTGTCAAAGATTCAAAGACTATATACTCAAGGGAAGTGCCCCTCAAAAGGGCATTGAAAAAACAGCTCCAATTAAGATAAATTTTATAATATTTATAATGTCTGATTTTTAGTATTAAATTATAATATTATTAATAAGATTTTTGAATCAATTTAAAATTAATTATATAATAAAAATTTATGAAGAAATTAAATTTTTAGAAGCAAGCAGAAGCTGCATGCCTAATGCACACATTTGCAACACTTATGCATATTTATGGTAGAATTATGGCACTTAAGGTGTGCCTAAGAGAAAATTCCTACGTGGTTTAAGACATGCAGTGGTGCCTAAAGTATATATAATATCTCAGATCTTTGTTTAAATTATTTTAATATTAATTATGATTTTAAATAATTTATTTGTGATAAAAATTAATTAAATATTATAAAATTTTGAATAACATTTGGATTAATTAGGTTAGCGCTCGAGGTACACCAATGCTGCCCGAGTATCAATTTGGATGATGAAATAAAAGAAAAAATAGAATATATAATAATAATAATAATAATAATAATAATAATAATAATAATAATAATAATAATAATAGAAAAAAAAAGAAAAATCGGAGGCAGTGGGCCTCGTGGAGAGAGATAAAAAGAAGAATAAGAAAGAAAACAGGAAAGGATGAAGGAAAAGAGGAGAGAGAGGAGGCCGGTGCAGAGTTGCCATCGCCGGAGGAGTTGATGCCAGGAATTAGAGTCGGCAAAGCTCTCTGTGTTATTACCCTCCATTTTGTTCTCTAATGTGAGTAAATGAAAGAATCATGAACTAAAGCAAAACGGTCACCACTGTCGCCGGAGGAAATTGATGAAACCGAGGCAAATAAATCCTTTCCTTCTCCTTATGAATGCCGATTTCAGGGTTGCATGAATCGATTTTGAAAGAAATTGTCTGAATCGTGATAAAGATCAATGAATGAGGCACGGTGGAAAGAGAAAGAAAGCCACAGGCTTGCATGTGCTGATGTTTGCCACCATGTCATTACTAGATTGCCGCCACCGTACTTGTCACTGTCGCCCGTGCCAGAGCCACCTTTGGCAAATGAGGAAGGCAAAGAGAGGCAGAGGTGCGTTGCAACAGGAGAGAGAATGGCAGGAGAGAGAAGGGGCATGCCCGAAGCAGGAGAAAGAAGGCCCAATTTGGAAACCTCATAATATCCTTTTAAAAAATTTACTTCAAGTAAAGTTAAGAAAAGTATCTTCTAACCCTACCTTTTGTCTGATTTTACATATGATGTATTTATATTTCAATTTGGAGGTTTTAACCTCATGAGTGCACTTTTAAATTATCCAGTTTATTTTATTATGCACGCATGACCTTTTTACAGTTGTTTGAGGGTTTTATTTTAATTTTGTTGATATTTATGGATTTTATTATTTTTTAAAAAAATGAGTAATTTTCGGACACTATATATTCATACACTATGTATACAAAAATGTAAATAAAATTTACATAGGCCATGTATTTTTATATACATGTGCCAGGTTGTAATCATTACATTAGATTTGTTATTGGATATTCTGGTTAGCTCCCGACAGAAAGATATTTAGTGTTGAAAATCCCCTTTTACCTGCAAGGAAGGCTTGGAGTGGTGATAATTTCTATTTAGATAATTTGATTCGACCTTAAATATATTCAAATTTTTTAATATATCTAATAAATTTGAGAATTGTATTCAAAATTACAAGTGGTAAAATATAGTGAGTAGCCTTACCCATAGGAGGTAGAGTACATGGGTGGTCAAGCACGCTAGCCTAATTTACATTTGATATCACTTAAAGTTATCGAGAATATGTGTAGCCCTTTCTCAAGCAAATTTTTGAATAATAGAAATTTAAATTTATTGCTTGATTTGTATTTTCACATAGATTTGTATTAAACTTTAGTATGAAATTGGATATTGGATTTGAATTTGAGATTTGCTGATTTTATCGACAAATGAGTTTTGGTGTGTCTTGTACAAATAATTTTAATTATATGTTTTGATCTGGACCTCTGGACTATTTATTACGATACTGATCCGACTTCTGCGCATGCTATTAGATATCTGACTATCGGATTCTACCCCAAATTATGAGCTAATCGGGCCTTAGATTTGGACTTAAACTCAGATTTGATATCTATTTGTTGGAATTGATTTGGATCACTTTTGTTATATATATATATACGTCCTAATGAGTACTATTTTATAATTAGATATTTATTTTATATTTGGATATTTGATTTAAGTATAAGATTTTCATTGAATTTTGGATATTAGATTTCTAATGGATTTATTTTATTGATAATTTGAATTTATTTTGTTATTTGATTAGATACTTATCCATTTGATCATTCCTTTGATTTATTTGACTAGTTTTATTTAAATATGATATTTATTAAATTTTAGATTCATATTTTCTATTTTATCCCTTCAAAATAGAAGGTTCAAATGTATTTTAGGAGTAATGATGTGATTAATTAGCTATTTGTCCGATTTGTGAGTTTTAGTTTCGTTATAGTTTAAATTAATATTTGATATAATTAAATTTTTTAATTGGCCTGGTAAAGACCCATAGTTATATTTTGGGAATAGTTAGGATATTATATTATACCTAATTATGATTTTAGTTGAATTGCTACCTCCCTTACGATGATTGTAGAATACATCGTATTTGTATTATCTAGACGATTGTCCGATAAGGTTCTGTATGGATTTTGATTTGTCAGGTCCTATATGTTTGATTTATCATACCAAATTTTTAAAATTTAGTATTATTTATTAAATTTATTTAAAATTTTAAAATTTTAAAATTATAATTAATTATTTAATTGACCTGTTTAGTTTGAATTTATCACAGTGTAGCTGTGCATGAGGCAGAATGTTGACACTCGTGTGAGAGAGTGGTGTCTGATGCACCCGTTCGGTGTTCATCCACCAATTGTGGTATATAAGCATCTACACACCTGTGTCATCTATTTTACGTGGAAAAGAAGAGAGAAGAGAGAAAAAGAAAAAAAAGAAGAAGAAGAAGAAAGAGAAACAGGAGAACCAAGATTTTGGAACTATTTTATGACAAATATGTTAGATGAAAGGTAGAATATAAGTATTTCTAAATTAGTTGTTTGATTTATCTCTAAATACTTTAATTTTATTTATATATCTTGTTTATTGTATATACATGTCATCTTTGATATTCTCGCTATATATATTATTACATGTATATGATTTTTATCAATTATTTTAATATCTTGTTGGATTTTATTAGAGATTTGAAAGATTTGTCTGTTTTTTATAAATTAAGTAAATATTTTGAGATAATACTTTATGTATAAAAATATTTATGAAAAAAGTTATAAAACTTGTGCATTTGGCTTTACATGTATATTTCATGTAAGCATTTTGGTTCAAATTCTATTTTATCTTGACATGAGATTGTACTTTTCTATATGATGAAAAGTTTTGATTTATACTTTTCTTATAGAAAGAAAATTTTTTATAGTTTGTTATAAAGTCCACTATTTTGCATTTTTTTGAGAGTTGCTGTGGTTGGAAAATATTCGCCTCATTTGGTGTTTTTTATGTTGTGCAATTGAATGGACTTTTGTGACAACTCAGTGAAGAAGCCTTATCATATCCTCATCAACTCCAAATGGAGCATCTTCTTACCTGATTCCTTCACATTATTCCTTCGTATAGATGTCTTAGATCACACCCCTTGTGTGATTATGGTGAATTCTTCCTAATCAAGAAGATGGTGCTTTAGATTTAATGTCTTATTATACAGCCACCCACACTTCCGAGAGACTATCCCAAGAGGTTGGGATTTGGATGTGGGTGGAGCCTCTATGTTTCAAATCATTTCTAAACTTAAAGTGGTGAAAGGGGAGCATAATAAGATCAGTGCAGCGTAGGGAAATGCCTCAGAGTTGTTTCAAAGGCCAAAGCATTGCTTGGGAAATGTCATGAGAGGATTGGCCGCTCCCTTGTTTGTGTGGGACTCATCTTAGAGGAGCATTGTGAGGTCCCGAGATCAAAGTAAAATATTACTACTTAAAAATTAGAGTGTTTTGATTTTAACTTAAACCGGAGTGGCCTTACACCACTAGTAGACCGAAAATAATGGTAATTAAAATATTGACCGGTGTCACAATATTGACCGGCGTCAAAATATTGACCAATGTCAAGATATTGACCACCGTCAAAATATTGACCGGTGTCAAGACGTTAACCAACGTCAAGATGTTTATCGGCGTCAAGATGTTGACTGAAAGGTTGACCAAAAGGTTGACCGGTGTTTAGAAATATTGACCAACCTTGAATAAGGAAAAGAGACGTTGGTCGGCTTTGAGTAAAAGTTGGACCGGATTAAAGTAATAGCGTTGACCAAAAAATTGACCAATAGAAAGGTTAACCGACTTTGAAGAAAAAATATTGACCGATTAGAATTGACTACCGAATTCAGAAGATAAGGGCCAACTTTGTTGTTAGATCCCAACTAGATCTCAATCTAATCAGAGCAAGTAAACTACCCCGTTGACTTTCTAAGTGAAAGCACCAAGTAAGTAACTTACCCCACTCACTCCCACCTAACCACTGAAGAAAAATATCAAATAGGTAACCCACCCCACTTGCTCCACCTAATCCCTCCTCTTTATATACTAAGTTCCATTTGAGGGACGAGTGTGGAATTTTCTGACGAGAAAGGAGGGTAAGGAGTAAAGAATGGGAAAAGTTTCAAGTTAGTCGGAATGGGCGGTCAACAGTCAGGCAAGTGTACCCCCGTTTTCAAGCTTAAATTGTAATAAAACAAATGTACCTTTCCTTTTTACACTTAGATTTCAATTCTGTTTTCAAATCCCGACTTTAAGAAAATTGCAAGTGTTCTCTTCAGATTTAAACGTTTCAACACATAGTATATCAGACTTGCCGTTTTAATTTACTGTTTGATAATTTTGAATCCTCGACGCCTTGCTTGTCTGCATGCGATTGGACTGAAAATATGATTTTGATTTTATGGTTAATTTATGCCTTCTGCTTTCTGCTTTCCGTTTTTTGCCCAACTTATGATTGGACTTGAATTGCATAAGAATGGAAAAGTAAACTGGCTTTAAATCATAATGTTATAATTATTGACCGGAATGAGATTTATGGATTTAAAACCGGCTTCATGTCAACTGAAAGTCTTTATACTTGACCGGAATAAGAAAAATAAATTTAAAATCGGCTTTGAAAAATGACGATTGAAAGTTTTGTGCTCATCCGGAATGTGAACTAAAGAAAAAGTAAATCGGCCTTATGACAAGGTAAATAAGATCGGACCTTAGCACTAGGAGATAAAGTTCTCTAGTATGCCCTAGAACATTATGATGGTAATTGAGGATAATGAAAAAGAGCCGTTCTCTGGGCTTTATACAAGGAGAAAATGAGAGCCGTCCTTGGGGCTTTGTACAAGGAGAAAGTGAGAGCTGTCCTCGAGGCTTTGTACAAGGAGGTATTACCGTGATTGTGAGGAGATGTGCACAATTTATTTTCGATTATTGCCTCCTCCACTAGCGATGTCCTTTACCGATAAAAATAAAAGAGAAGAGAAATTTTTATAATATGACTGACTTTGTTTTATGTTCCGATTTTCAGAATTTGACTGCTCCGGCTTTTCTAACTTCCTTGCATTATTTATTTGTCTCGTCAATTGTTATTTTATAATATTCATGCTGTTTATAAATTTGTTCGGTCAACTGCTATTTTATAATATTCATGCTGCATATGTATCTGTATCCGCCTTACAGCATAAACGCTTTACGAAAGATCTGTATGTACCTTATTGAGTTTCGGCTCATTATTTTCTATTTTTTTCCCTCCATATGAGATATAGAGCTTGTGTCTGATGAGATGGAGTGACTAGAGTTCCGTCTGAATGATCCTAAGGACTGGGAAGCATATTTTGAAGTTACCCGAAAGAAACAGTTTTATTGTAATGATCCGATCGAAATATGTGCATTTTTGTAATTGGACTTTTATGATTATGTATGCCAAAGAATGAGTTTTATGGGTATGAACGTAAATACTTTAGCAGGTTAATAGATTGGCTTCCGTTACATATTTTATTGGATATCGTGTATGGTCCTAAATGGCATCTATGATCCTGTGATCGATAGGTATGACTGGTCCAGCCCAGACCACTAACACCTTGGTGTCAATCCTAGGAGGTCACTGGCGGAATAAAAAAAAAAAATCCGTTCCGTCACAAGCATACTATGTCCAAAGATTACCTATAATGCCTTTCAAGAGAGGAATCTCTACTCACGCAAAAGGCAAGGAATCATTGGCCTTCATAAGGTGATTGCTGCTCTAGTCTTGGTGGCCAAGAAGCATGATAACAAAGGATCGTTGCTCTGTTGAGGGATGATGGATACTCTACCTCAGACATTAAGGACGTGCATGATATTGTTATTTCTTTCTTTAAAACTTTGCTGGGAGCTTTCAATGGTACGCCTTCCATCCCACCTGATGAGTTCAAGCCTTTCATTGTTAGAATGGTTCTTTCATATTTATGCGGTCCCTCTTTGCATCTATTTCCAACGATGATGTTCATTGGGTTTTGTTTAGTATCAACGATTCTAATGGTTTCTTTGTTAAATTTTTCAAAAAGTCTTGTTCGATGGTTGGTTAGTTATTTCTAAAGCTGTTAAAGATTTCTTTGTCATTACTCATATACTTAAGTAAGTTAATGCAACCTTAATTAGCCTTATTCTTAAAGTACTAGCCCCAACTAGGACCACTTATTATCATTCTATCTCTTATTATAGTATCCTTTACAAAATATTTTTGAAGATTTTAGCTTCTAGGATCATGCTTGTGGCCCCACATGTCATTGATAAGTGCTAAGCAACTTTTACTTGATCGCTATCTTGAAGAGATGTCTCAATATTTTTGAGGAAATCTCCGGTCCATCATTTAGTAGTAGTAATAGTGAGATTTTTATCTCTACCAAATAGGATCTAGTTAGGATTATTCAATGTGCTGCTAGTTTTTCTTTATACACTTTGCCTGTTAGATATTTGGATATATTATTCATTTTCCTCTCATTTAAAAGTGACTTATTGTAAACCACTCAATAGAATTGCATCTTGGAAAAGTTGATGTGGTATTGGAAGCTACTGGGAGCCTCTTGGCTTTGATCTTCATAGGTTTTTGGCTATTTGGCGTACGCTATATTTTTTTGGTGTATTTTGTTGATTTTTGTCATAAATTTTCCTCCATATCCAAATGACCCAATCATTTCTTTGGATGCAAAAGCGTATACTAGGTCAAATGATAAGGAACTATACTTGATTAAAATCGATTTTGAATTCAACACGAGCTAAGTTTAAATAAAAAATTATAACCAATAAATCGGACAGGGTTGAATAAGGTCTCGTCTTTTTGCCTCACATAATTGTAGTCTGGTGTAATTCTTTGTCAGTCCTCTCTTTGTTTGTGTGTTCCTCTCTCTCTGTGGAAAAGATGCTGTATTTATAGTGAGAGGTGTCATTTAATTGACGGACTCTAGAATCAATCGTGGTCATGTGTCTCTTCGATGATGAGGGGCATTACTTGTTCATATAATAGTCACATTAATTTAATGGCTGGACTGTCTAAATTCTACTTGTTGAAATTGACACAACTGTCAAAACAGTTCATTGAGTGTTCCATTATGAACCTTTAATGCTTGGTGATTCAGACGTGTCCTTTGGTTCAACAACCTGGCTTCTAACTGTTAGAATTGACACAGCCACCGTATAAAGCCATTCATTAAATGTTCCACTATAAACCTTTAATGCTCGGCAATTTGAGTTGCATCCTTTAGTCTAATCATTGTGTCATTTGACTAATGGGCTCAGAGATATCTTCTATTGGGCCGTCATCATCTAAGCCTCAAATGCATCTCTGAGTTAGGTCGAACAATTTCTAGCTGTAATCATCAATATATATATACATTTATTTATTTATTTATTCTCTTTTTAAATTTTGGATTTTTAAATAAAATAAAAAAAGTAAAATTTTAAAATTAAAATAATTATACAAAAAAGAAACAAAAAAAAAACGAGAAATAAGGAAGAGAATATTCAAAATTAAAAATATATATTAAAAAAATAAAGCAATAAAAATTTAAAACAATGAAAAAAGAATAAGAAATAAGAAAAATGACATAAAAATATAAAATAACAAATACGAAACTTAAAAATTACCTAATATAAAATAGAATAATATATTATAAAAATGACAAATAAAAAGATTGAGAATATGAAAAAGAAATGATATATGGAATGACATACGACAAATAAAATGATATATGAAAAAGAAATATTAATAAGAATGAGAATGAAAAAAGAATTAGAAATAAGAAAAATACAAGCAAGAAAAATGAATGATGAAGTAACAAAATTATAAAATAAAAAATCAAATCATGAAATCTGAACGTCCATATTAGATAAAAAGAATAAAAAAATAAAAATAAAAATAAAAATAAGACCAAGTTGAATGTTAAAATCTTAAATTAACACTAAAAGTAAAATAAAAATGTAAAAATCGAAAAATAAAGAAAATGAAAAAAATAATTCCTTTTTACATTTTTTTTTATTTTTTGATTTTTTTATTGTGCTTTTTGTATTTTTATTCACTTTTATAATAGAAAAAATGAATGAAAAAGATAAATTAAAATTTTAAAAATCAAATTAAAAATTATAGAATAAATTGTTAAGACAAAACTTGAAAAAGAAATATGGAAAATGAAAAATGATAATTTCTGATTTGTTTTTTCATGCTTTTCCCTTCCTCCTTAAAATGATTAAAAATTTCAAAAGGTAAAAAAACAGAAATTTGAATGACCAAAAAAATGTAAAACGAAAATTAAAAGAAGGAAAATCATAAATTTATAAAATGATCTACAAATAAAAAAGATTAAAATTAAAATAATAAAAAATGAAAAACACAAAGAAGAGAACAAAATTTTTTAGGTAGTTTTGTGTGGAAAATTAATTTTTTTACCAAGTTATCGCTTAATATTATCAAAATTTTGGTGGCACTCTAAACATTAAATTCCAAGAGTATAAGTTGAATCAAGTGCTAATAATAACATAGTAGAAGAAAGAAAATTTTACAAAATATTTTTGACATTTCAAATAAAAAAATAACTAAAAAAAAAAGCCTTGTAGGATTGATGATAAGAAGAAAACCAATTGATAGAACAGAAATTTTTTTTTTTTTTTGTAAGTAATTAAAAATACATTGAAGAATAAAAGTTACACAAATCTATAATTTATCTCCAAGTATTTTTTTGACTTGGAGTTAAATTATAAACGTTAGGGTATATCTCGAACACCATGGTATATCAAATGACACCAAAGAATAAATACATAGGCCGTCATCCAAACGCCATATCGACAAACCAGTCAGCTAACAAAATTCTATCTAGCAGATTAGCATACAGTGTCCTTAGGATTCGTAAGAGTGGATTTATGATGTCTCCGGGACTAAAATTTCTTCACTGATCCTGCTTGCAAAAGCAGCAACAGACAGACCAAAGGCTTCCAAACCGATAAAAAGACGCATACCGGCAAAAGAGGTAAAGGAAAGGCATACCAACCGGAATGCCTACAATTCCTTTTTTTTTTTTTATCCAGAAGCCCATAGGCCGGTCAACGAGTTGACCAGCCAAAAGCCATTTATGCCAACCAACTCGTTAATCCGGGAACTTCATTCCGTCCAAAAGCATACAGGTAAATCCAAACCGGACAAACCCGCTTTCCTCCCATTTCGGCCAAGCCGGCCATCCAAACTTGGATTTTCATTCCGTCCAATCTACCAATCCGCCATCTTCACACCGGTCAACCCATCAACTTCATACCGGTCAGAACAACGAAATCCTTCCTTTTTTTTGTAAGTAGAACAGCCAAATCCATACTTCCCATTCAAAGCAACCCCATAAATTACACCAGTAAATCAAACAGGTCATGTGATGTACCATACCGATTAAGCATACCTGGCAACAAGGCAAGACCATTCCGAGAATGGATGGTAAGGCAGTGGTATCCATTCCATTCTGGGAATCCAAAAAGGCCATCAATTCTAATAAATCCAAAAGAAAACCACCACTTCAAGCAAATCAGCAATTTTGTTCCATTTCAGTCATGTGCAAGCCAGTAATGTGCTTCGATCCGCCAATTCGCACAATTCCAGTTCATTCTAATCCGGGAATTCTAATAAGGTTATCCATTCCGGGAATTCCAAAAGAAAGTAGCTACTTCAAGCAAATCGGCATTGGTGCCCCATACCAGTCATTTGCATACCAGTATATTTTGCCATTCCGGTAATTTGCACCATTTCGGAAAATTGCTTTAGTCTAGCAAAAAATCCAAACCGGTAAAAATACTATTCCGGGCAACGAACCTTCATACTGGATAATAGTCACTAAATCGGCCAGACTGACCAAACTGGCAAAAGGAAGCATGCCGGCCAAAACCGACCAAACCGGCAAGAGGAAGCATACCGTCTAATGAGCTAGCAAGGCGATCTAAGGCAGCTTCAGAACTGAGGCAGCTTCAACTCTAGCAAATATCCATCCTCGGTAGTTTGTAGACATCTTGTTCAAATGCCCCTACCCTCTATTTAACGGAATACCCCATCTAATCAGGGTAGAACACTCATTCTAGTTGGACTTGGTGACCCAAATTTCAAGCTTTCTACAGACAGCGTTTGTGATAAGCTGGGTAACTTGAAATATATCCCTGTGAACTGCAGTGTTGAACACACATTGGTTTCTTTCATGCCAAAGGTAGTACACAATTGCTGCAAGGGTAAGCCGAGATGAATACGCTTTGAGATTCTACCCCTTCCATCTACTGGCCGCCCATGAAATGTTGGATGGCAAGTCAACGTAGGGCCAACAGATTCCAGCATGGCGACACATCAATCCCCACACCTCGAATGAGAAGGGATAGGAGAAGAAAAGATGGCTGTGACTTTCATTGCCTAGGTTACACAGAACACAAGTCAGCGGACATTGAACAAATGAATTAATTCTATCCATGGTGTTGAGGAGTTTACGCATGACCAGCCAAAGGGTAAAGGCGTGAGCTGGAATATGTTCTTTCCCCCAGACAAGATTAACCCAAGGTACCTTATCTCTGTCATTCTGGAAGATTACGTATGTGGACTTTGCATTGTAGCTACCAGAACAGCTCGCAGACCATATTATAACATCATCTTTGTTTTCATTCGGGTTGTACCGAGGCATATTATCCAAAACGTCAGTAACCTCCATGTCAAGGGAATTCGGCCATCTCTATTTACTTTGATGAATAATCTCCTTGACTCTGGCCTCAACAGGTAAACCTATAATACACCGAATTCTCTCCGAGTACTGATCAATAAGAGGTCCATGGGGATGCCAATTGTTAGTCCAAAGGAACGTATTTGCACCATTCCCTATATGGTGGCGAATAATGGATCTGAGAGTTGGACGAAGGTTCATGATTTTCTTCCAACACCATGGTGTTGTGTCTGGCACTTTTAAGGTCCAAATATACCGGTCTTTAATACGGTTAGCATGACACCAGGTTGACCAGACGAGCCGGTGTCACGCGATTCAAGTTTCCAAAACAGGCGACTACTAAACGTTGTATTAGACGCCTCAAGGTTCTTAAGACTAAACCCCCCTTCTTCCTTAGCAGTGCAGATATCCTTCCAAGCGATTTGGCTACAAACTTTCCATCCGCAGATCCATGCCAGAGAAACCTACACATATACTGTTCAATCTGCTTCAAAATGGCTTTCGAAAGGATGAAAATAGATGCCCAATACTGGTGAAGTGTTGATAAAATAGAGGATATAAGCTGCAGTCGACCACCAAAGGAAAGCCAATGGTTCTTCCATGAGGATACACATTGAAGCACTCGGTCCGTCAAGGGTTGGCAATCTTTCAACAAGAGCCTGGAGGTGATTAGGGGGACACTCAGATATCTCATGGGAAGCTGGCCCATTTTAAAACCCATAATGTTCTGAATCTCCTTCCTGGTGGTCTCGTCCCTAGAGCATATAAAAATTTCGCTTTGGTTTCTGTTAGCCGTGAGGTTAGAGAGGTCTTCAAAAACATTAAGACATTCATGAATAAGCCAAATAGAAGTAGGATCAGCTTCGGAGAAAAGAAGAAGGTCATCCGTGAAACTAAGCATAACCGTTCTTATTTTAGCACATTTCCAATGGAACAGAAAATTCACCAACAGCTAATAATGGGGTAGGAAGAATTTAAATTTAGGAGCTTAGAATGCACAACCAGATAGCCGGCAAGCGATACTAACAATATATATGGGAATATTTAGAAATATTCTAAGGAGAAACAGCCCTATATATGGCATAATATAAATAAAAGAGATCGTCCTAGAGCCATTAAAAGCTAGAATATTTAGAAATATTCTTATAATTTTACAATGCTAAAACCAAGTGGAACGTTATATGTCACGTGTGATCTTTCAAGTGGAAATGTAAGTTTACAAGATATAGGCTTAGTTTACATGATGTAGATCAAATACGGCTTATGAATTGGAAATAGCTTAGAATAATTATTATTCTGAATTAGCGTCAAAAGCAGTGTCGACCTTGGCGCTAGGCGGCGGCAGCCATGCCTAGCCTCGCTACGTCCTCTCAACTGTTTTGGCTCCTTGATTGGCAGTAACGTAGGCTAGCATTCTCTTTTAATAAAAGTATTAGAACTATCTAAGGAATTTTAATAGTTAATATTTAGTGTTTTTGGACTAAACATTTATGGCTTAAGTAATTATTCCTCAGTGATTTTAACTTTAACATCTAAAATTTACCACGTGACATAAAAGTTTATAGAAATTTACTTTAGAAATTTACATAAAAGGCAAAAGGTAGTTCGATCCACCAAAGGAAGAAAAGTCCAGGTGTCAAAGGCCCATCACACGGACTATTAAATCAAAGGCTCAGACAACAAAGAGGTTAGCCCGCCTGGGTCAACCAGTAACAGTTCAGTAATGAGTGTGCAATTAAACTTGCGCGCAGTAAAGTGCCAACAGTTGTCCCTTCTAGGTGGCCACTGACAACCATGATAGCACAACGCAGACAAGTAAGAATAACTTGTCATAATGCGACCACAACAGTTGCCTCAACAGCTCAACAAATATTTTTAAAATATTGCCCGTGATTGTGCATTGCCCCAGGATGGTAGTTATGGCTCTGTGAATCTTTTCGAAAGGCAATTGCCATGCAGTGACTTCCACACAAAATCATAGAAACAACTGAACGAATTTGCCACACTTGCTTTAATTCTATAAATATTGCTTCGTTCTTACGGGAAAGGGGACCGAACAATTCTAGCTCTCAAGTATTCTTGAAAGATCGTAGAGCTCTCTCTCTCCAGCCACTCAGCCCATGAGTGCATATTCTCTCTCAAGCCACTCACCCCGTCGAGTGCACCAAAGCCACTCTATGTCGAGCGCATTCCTCGGAGTGAAGACCAAATTTACCTCAGTTTGACCTGTCGGGAGAAATTTGGTGGCTCCCTAACCCTCGCAGCAATCAGGATCCAAGGATGCATTATTAGTGTCATCTATGAGAACGACTATAAAAGTCTAATCACCACTCTTCCGAAAGCTAATATGGTCAACATTAGGGCAAAAACCAGTGCACCAATTAGGGACATTGTCCCACACAATGACGACCCCTCTATGGATAGCCATACAAAAGAGCAGCCGATTCTCGACAAGCAGATGCTTGCCACCTAGATGGATGACATGTCTAAAATACTCCAAGCCCTCTGCATGCTTCTGGACGAAAAACAGCTGGGGGCTCCATCATCTATCTCCCAGACTTTGGCCCTCAAAGTGAAAGAGCCGAAGGAAGAGGCACCTAGCCAACAAGGGCCTAACAACCTCAAGGCCCAAGCGGGCATGAGTAATAGAGCCCAGATAGGGATTGAGGGCTAACTGAGTCATGGAATCTGGGAGGAAAGCCCTGAGTAGTGGAATCCGTGTTGCTCCTGTGACGACTAGAGGCCCCCTACCAAGGAAGAAACTTCTTGCAGTACCAAGCCGGTGAGAGCCAACAACCGTCCAGTCCAACAACTCTCTCCGAATCACTCAAAATTGAGAACCTTCCTCAATGTAAAGAGGATTACGTCCTTCCCTCAAATGAAGGAGTGAGTAAAGAAAATTGAGTAGCAAGTGTTCAGGGGAAGCGCCAATAGGCATTTTGTAGGTTTGAGCAAGTCACCGTTCATAAAGGAGATACGAACGCAGCCATTCTTTCATAAGTTAAAGATGCCAACTCTGGAACTTTACGACGGAAGTTCCAATACGATAGATCATTTGAATCGCTTCCGCATCCTATTAGGCGTCCAGGGCTAGGACGATGCCGCCATGTGCTCGTACTTTCTCCTAACCCCTGAAGGGCACATCTGGATTTAGTTCTATCACCTGCAATCAAATTCAATCCTGACATTTTAGGAGCTAGTTGACAACTTATTGTTGTTTGCCTCCAACCGGAGGTAAGAGAAATAGCCTTGACACCTTTCCCCCATCAAGTAAGGGACATGTGAGAGTTTGACACCTTTCCCGACGGGGTGTAGCTGAGTACCTTCATATTGACTTTGGAACCGAATGAGTTCTTCAAGCATTTGGTCCATCAGGACCCACAAAGTTTCTAGAAGGCTGTGACTATTTCTTGTGCTTACATAATCGTTGAGGAGGCTAACAAAGTGAAGCGATTAGAGCACATAGACCACTTCCGCCAGGGGCCAACAAATGAGAAGAGGAAGAATGGAGACTATAACTCCTAATACCCCAGGAAGCAACCTAGGATGGAGCCAAGCAATCGGAGGGAGTTTAGACCCTTGAACTTGACCCTTCTGAATAACTTTAGGATTAACATTTTCATATAGATCCAGGACGAAAAGTTTCTAAAGTGGTTAAAGCCATCCATGAATCCGAAGGGAGGACACCAATCGAAGTACTGCCATTACTCTCAATCTCTTGGCCACAGCACGAAAGATTGCTTGAATCTGTAAAGAAAAACCGAGATCCTTATTATGAAAGGCCACATTGCCAAGTTCCTGCAGAACCGGGGGTGAGCCCTCGGTAAAGCAGAAGAAGATGAATTAGTGTAGTAGCCGAGGATTTGGGTTGCAGTTGGGGTAATAACTCAGACCACCCGAAACAAGCTTCTAGTAGTAAGAAGCCATGGGTAATAGTTAGGGATGTTATCATTAGTTTTAGTAATAACGATATGATACTGTAATGACTCATTATTCTGACTCTTTGTTATTTTTGCGCTTGTTTTAGACCGTACGGTTGACTACCAATTGAAAAAAAATTTTATTGATAATGAAAGCTATTATAATTTATTATATCTTGGTATATTCTTTAAATTTGGATTAAAAAAGAACCTAGCGTGGTCTTGAAATTTGGATTAAATTTGGTATATTTTTGACGCTACACGTAGACGAATTATCGATGCAATTGGGCAGCGGAGCAAGCGTGGTCTTGAAGACTCCTAATGGATCGAAGATAAAGTATTCGGTGACCCTTAGATTCCTAGTGACCAACAATGTTGTCAGGTACGAAACTTTACTCGCCGGGCTCTGACTTGCAAGGGAATGCTCGGTAAAGAATCTAGTGGTCTACAATGACTTGGATTCAATTGTCAACTAAGTTCTCCATAATTTTTAGATGTCTAGCCCTATGGTCGCAAAATCCCTCGCTACAGCAATAGGCATGTCCTAAATGTTCAACAAAGTTGAGGTAATGCACATCTTGAGAGAGGACAACTGGAAGGCTAATCAGTTGGTAAAGGTGGTGGTGACCAAAAATCTGGAGCAATACTCCCATGACATGTGAGAATTCTTGACCTCCCCAAGTATAGAGGAGCTCGAGCAGGAAGTGCTGCAGGCATCAAATGACAAAAGCTTGATGGCCTTTTACCGAAGTTGTATTACCGATGGTACTTTGTCAAAAAAATCCAAAAGAAGCCAAGTGCGTTAAAAGGACGGCAAGTTGGTACACCATCATGGATGGAAAACTATATCATCGAGGGTACTCCATCCCGTTCATGTGGTGTCTCTCGCTAGAAGAAGCCTACTACACTTTGGGTAAGGTACATCACGGTATTGAATAATTCACAAAGTAGGCCCCACTAACTTAGATCACCGAACAAAATTCAGTGGAGTTAGTTCGGTAAGGTATTGTTTGCGAATTCGAGATTTTGAGATCATTGTATTTGACAACGGAACCCAATTTATCGGTGAGTGTTTCACTAAGTACTATTTGAGTCTGTGAAAAAAGTTGGTTCACACTTCCATCACCTATCTGCAAGCAAATGGACAATTAGAAGTTAGGAGCTAGACCGTATAGTACAAGCTGAAGATGAAACTAGAAGATGTCGGGGGCTCTTAGGCAAACGAGCTACCTTTCATATTTAGCATAAGCTCCAATTAGAAGAGTGACTTATTATTCATCATATGTGGTCAATGTATACCGATTTCACACAAAAAGTCAAGCAAGAAAGCGTAAAATACAAAATAGTATAAGGTGAAAACACGATAGTGCTTTTTTATTGTGATTGGTATGATATATATGATATTAAAAAAGCTATAAAGAAGGAATCAAATGGGCTTACAATAATAAATGTCACTCTGTTTTTACAAACTGATGAGCCTTATGTTTTAGCATGTCAAGTTGAATAAGTTTATTACGTAATATACCATACAGATTTGAATTGGTGAGTTGCTGTTTGGTCAATGCCACATAACTTTTATGATATTCCTATTGGTAAAGATATGAATAATCTCTACGAAACATATGTGGATAGTAACAAGCCAAGTTTAGAAATAAATTTGGATTATGTGGTAGAGTTAAATGATACGATGATACATTTAATTAAACTAATATTGAACCAAAGATTGTAAATATGAATTATGTTGGTGGATCTAAAGATGAGTATAAGTCTAGCGGTGAAGAAGACGAGTAATTGATGTAGTGATTGTTTAAGACTGTAATTATGTAAGGTATGTGTTTGTTATGTGTTAATATTTTGCTTTTTATTATTATAATACTAGTTAATTACAAATTAATTGATTATATGTTAACAAATTGTAGAAGGTGCTCAAGCTACTGGTGCTTACAATTTTAGTTTGTCTATGCAACTGGATATTTCTTCTTGTTTGAAGATGGTTAAGTTAGTGTTTAAAATTATAACATTTAGTAATTGCTAGCATCAAAAAGAATTGGATGTTTGTAAATTTCATATTTATAAACTCTAAATTACAAAATGTGAATAAGTTGGCACCTTAGAATATTGACATTATTTTGCATATGCATGTCCCATCATGACTAACATGAATTTTAGATAATTATATAAAATCCTTATTATACAATAAGTACATATTATACTTTTTTTTTTGTTTATCTATTTTTTGGAAAGTAGTGTTTTTTGCTGTATTCCAGCCTATGCCTGGTTGTTTCTTGCATTATATATATATATATATATATATATATATATATGCTTCCTGCTATATATATAATTACTGTATTATAAGCATATGTATATAAATTGTTTGCTACTACTAATATAGCTAATGTTTACTTCCCTTGTCTAACCCTCACCAGAAAATAGATATATTCCTTTCTTTGAACTTATTTTAAAGCATATTCTTTTTAATAAAAAGACTACGATATAATGTTATGTCCCGGGTCTGCGGTTGCCGTACGGATTAGGGTACCTTCAGATTCCTAAGCACACGGTGGCGTCAGGTGAAGGGTCCGGTCTCCGTAGCTCTGAACTTGGACTTGCACAACACAAACAACAAACAAGAGGTCAGAGGTCCGGCGGGATTTCTCCCGCCACGATCACTCCGACGCTCAAGTCAGCAAATTCCCGCAATAAACGAAAATAGCGCACGCTATGAGCGGTGTGCGGACGGATGCTGATGAAACGTGAGTGATGCGTATGCTTTAGTATAGGGAATGCGATGAGCAGGTTAGGGAATGCCTGGCTTCCTTAGTGCACCGTGATGGGGGGCTGACTTCCCATTGCCAGAGTAGACTCGGGGATGGTGATCGTAAGAGAGGTGGACTCGCTCGTGCCCAAAGGAAGTGAGTCTATTCTCAATTCCAGCTCTTTCTCTTGTGATCTTGTTCAGAGGAGGAAGGATTAGAATTCGAATCGAAAATCCGGAATCGAAATCCTTCTCTCTGCGGGGTGTAGGAGCTCTTATAGGCCCCTTTCCGTTGGACTCTTGGCGCCAGAATGCCCGTTGCGAGGGCTTCCTTGTCTCTGGTCGCTGTCGTTGACCGCCGGTCATGTCGGCTGTTGTTTTGCCGTGGCGAGCAGGCTCCTGAGTGCTGCCGGCCACGCTTGGTTTTCCCCTAAGCGGGGATTGGCTGATTGCCTTCGGGCGGCTGCCTGAGCCGTTGGCGCTGTGCCTGCCGCGTCTCCATTAGCTGGCTTTTTCCACCTTTCTGTCGGTTTTTCGGCAGTGTATTAATGCGCTGCAGGGTTCTCGTTGCCTTCTGCAAGTGGGACGCCACGTATGCCTCCTACGCAATTGGGCTAGGCTTGTTACCTTTCGTGGGCTCCAACATCCTTCGTGGGCCTTGGCATATCTTTGTGGGCCCTGACAGGAGACCCAACACTAGCCCCCCATGCCTGGGCCCGACCTGGGCCAGCCAGTGGTCGGGCCTGGCATGTTTCTTGGGTCCACTCTGCGGCCTCACTGCTTTCCTCGTGCCACGCCACCGTTTGTCGTTTTCTGGACTCGCGCCTTCCCCAGGAGACTGCGCAGCTGTTCTGACGCTTCCGTGACTTGTCACCCTGACTGGTAAGATTCGCACGCCTGGGGTTGCGACTGATTAGGGGTCTTTCCTATTCCGTGAAAGACGTCTGCTGGTAGACATGCTGAGCGGGATAACAGAATGGCTCCCATTTTGCCCATAAATAGGAGGGGCATCCCAGCAAGTGGAGCACATGCCTTGGCAACCTTTGGAGAAGCAATGAGAAAATTCTGCCTCACCCCTCCCTCGGTGGGGGTCCGAGAAGGAGTTGGATGGATCAGCCGGATTCTCGAAGTCCTTGATGAAGACCGTTCTAATTTCCTCGTTGCAGTTCGCTTCTTCTGCTAATGAGGGTGGTTCGGCCACTCTACTGTCGTCGTGCACCCTCTGTTCGGGCTGTGGCTCGCCTGACGCGGGGTAGAGTCATGGCGGAACTTCCATGGGGATGTTTCCCGAAGGCCGAAGGTGCCGCTCATGCTCTCCAACTCGCTGAGCTCAAGCGCAGACCTGCGGAGAGGATAGGCTGGAAACCCAAGGGTCGAGTTGGGGGTGCTTCCCCTACTTCCCTTTAGGGCTTTCCGGCCTCGGTGCTGATCCCACCCCGATGGATGGCGCTTCGGTGGCTTCCATCTCGGGGGGGTGCTCCTCGTGACTGCCTCCGCAAGCTTGGTGAACTACCGGTAACTCCTGGCCGCGGAGATCTGATGCAGATTACGTTATCCAAGCTCATCTGGGGTCCTCACAAGGGCCCCTGGGGCCTCGTACCGTCATCTTCCTTCGTCTTTCTCGCAGTACTACAGCCGTAGATCTTGTACTTTGTAAGAAAGTATCAATTAATAAAAGAAGCAGCCCTTTTGCTTTCGTGTTCTCCTCCTCTTTGTGCGTGCTTCTTTTCTTTTCCGGGCATTTTCTCCTGGCGATTCGCATTCTACTCCGTGGAACCAAAGGGGCCATTGTTGGCGGTCACGTCCCCTGGTGTGACTGGTGTATTTAATGCCTGCGTGGTGTGGAGGCACTGCGTCGTGACGTCTTGCCTAGGAAACTCGCGAGGCTTCAGGGACTTTCCACGTGGAGGGTGCCCGTTGGTCAAGCTCTGGCGCCCTTTGTCTTCTTAACGCCGCCTCTTTCGGGAGAAGAACTTGCTTATTTAAACGCACCATTTTGTTATGGAACCTTTCATTTCCTCGTGTCGGTGTGCTCATCAGTTGCTTGCTTTCTTCGTCTGCGTTTTCTCACTGTGAAGTTGATGGAGGATTCCTCTCACGAATCGGAGTGTTCTTCTGACGAGTCTGAGTTCTGTTCTCACGCTCCCTGGGCTTCGGGAGCCGACACTCCAGGAGGGGCTTGCTCTGAAGCCACGGTTGCGGGTCCTACTCAGTTTCTGCATGTGGCTCCGGGTTTTGAGAGGGTTGAGGCGCGTGCAGGGGCCGAGTGGCCGAAGTGGAGTAGCCGAGGCCCGTGTGGCACATCTTGAGGGTGTATGGGCTAAGTCGGAGGCCGTGGCTTCGTGCCTCATCGGCGCCAATGTGACGACTCGTGCCCGCATACCGGCCCTTGAAGGGAAGATCGAGGAGCCGAGGCAGCAGCATGGGGCCGAGGTTGCGAGGCTACGAACAGAGCTAAGGACAAGGCTTCGGCCGGAGGGAGTAAATCCTGCTCTGGAGAGGAGTTACCGTGATGCTATCAGGCTTAGCCGGAGGCTGGCCTTGCTGGAGGATCCAAACTTCCGAGTCGACATTTTGGACTCTCGTAACTTCCACGCCCGAACACACGAGCAGCTAGTGGATTATCACGCCCCAAGCTCCTCCACAGGTCATTTGGATCGCTGACAGATAACCACCATTGTCGACATTTTTTGTTTTTGTTTTTTTTGCCATTGTAATGAGACTCGCCGCTACACTGAAACTCGTTATTTTATCGCACTGCTTCGCCTTCCGTACTCTACGTTTTGGGATTTTCATTCTTCGTTTTATTTTCCTGTGCGCCCCTTTGTGGGCTTCGCTATCGTGAGCCTTCATTTAATGCAGAGGCGCCAGCGTTGGCTTCTGTCAAACGGCTGAGGTGATGCGCTTGTTAGTCTGGCGCCTGGCCATGATTGCGAGTGACTTTGGGTCTTGCGATGCGCTACGAAGCTAGCACGTGTCCCAATCACCTGTGGTGGGCGCCGCTTAGGTTTCCTGTCTGCTGGCCTTCCGTTGCTTATTTAAACCAGTCAGGACGGCTTATTCCTCTTCTGCTGAGATTTTTCCTGTAGCAAACCTGCGTCAAGAGAGAGAGACATGACGAAAAAGAGAGAGAGCTCTTCTTCTTCCCAAGCTCCCAGGGGGGGTCGCCACGGCGTTCACAACACAAAATCCGTCTTGACTATTGCCGCCCTCATGGTCGATTACGGCCTTCCGAGTGATTGGCGTCACCTTGCTCCTGGTGCATTGGATAGAGCCAGTGCCCATGCAGCGGGCTTCATCACAGTGTACGAGCACCACCTGAGGGGGGGTTTCGTTATCCCATGCCGTGCACTCTGTACGCGCTAGTAGATGCACTAGGAGTTCCGGTGGCGAGGCTTCATCCCAACACTTTGCGTTATTTAGTGTCGCTGTGCATCTTTGCCCAACTCCACAGTGGCTCTTTCGACTCCAAGGCGGCTAGGCTGATTTTTCGATTCACGGAGTCGGAGGACTTGGTGTCGATGTTACCCAAGGTGGGTTTCCGTTTTCGGGGAGCCAATCCCGATTCGGTGAAGGGCTGGAAGGATCGATTCTTCTTTCTGCAAGAGGCCCCCGATTCAGAGCTTCCTCGCGTGTGGGGCCCGGTTTTGGGATTTTTCCTGGAGAAGCCACTGGCTGAGGACGCTGTGGAGGCGGCGGAGTTGATCCCTGCCATTAAGTTTGAGGAGGTGAAGTTCACCATCCAGGGTTGCTTCTTGACGTCCATCACTTTCGAGGCCTCCAAGTGGGGGCCTCCGTCGGGATGGGGAGTCGCCGGTCCTGGCAAGAGAGAACCTGGGGGTGCAACCGTCCCCCGTTCATCCGAAGGAGACGAGGAGGAGAGTTGCTCGTTGTTGAAGTCGTCATCAGACAACGAAGAGGTAGAGGCCCCCATAAAGAGGTTGAGGGAGGCCGGAGGGACTTCAACACGGAGGTCCCAAAGACAGGTCGCTAGTTCTTCAGTTGGGGTTCGAAGCCCTGCTCTGAGAGCGGCGTCAAGCGCGGGCCACCAGGGGGAGACCGCCAGGCCGTCGTTGACTTCGGCCGCGGAGCTAGCCATTCTCGAATCCTACGAGGTGGAGTCTCAACCCGCTGGGCGGCCTCTCGCTCGTTCTGCTACTGAGGTATTCGTGGGTGCTGCTCCAGGAGTGATGGATGACGTTCTGGTTCTTGATGACCCAACAGGGTCATGCTTGGCAGCGTCTGCGCCAACGTTGGAGACAAGGGGGCCTGTGGAGTCAACTGCCATCTTTGTGGAGCCTGTTTCGGAGGGCGGGATCCTCGAGGACGTTGCTTCACCGTCGGAGGAAGGAGTCGCGCCGGTCGTCAATTCGGAGGGAGCTAGCGAGGGGGCAACCGGGACGTCCTCGGGGTTAAAGCCCCCGAGCGCTCCTACGGCTGCCGCCCTTCCAACTAGCTCACCTCCGGCGGGGAAAGGAAAGGTGCCTTAGGAAGGGGCTCCGCCATGTGATCTTGCATGCTCTCCAAGCGCTACTCCCACTCAGGTACAACATCTTCGATCTGGCTTTTGTCTGCTGTCATGTGTTTTGAGAATTCTTCTAACGTCGTCTCTTTTGCAGGTTTTCGGAGATGCCGATCCTTTCGACGAGCTGACCGCCCTCCTCCACGAGGGCTTGCAGCAGACCATCCCTCGCGCAAGGGCCCGGGTGCCTCCCTCCGAGAGGAGAACCGATTCTTGCAGCAGAAAGTGGCGCAACTGGAAGCCCTGCTCGTTGCCACGGAGGACGATAACGCACGAATGGCCAGAGACATGGTTGGTCGGCTTTCTCCGTCGGAGTCGCAACTGGTGATGGAGACTCGGTATTGGGACGGTATCTGCTTGTGCCACGGGATTGCTTCCCTGGTGGCTCCTCACGTACCAGAAGGAGTCTTCCATCTGGGGAACGCCAGGATCCGGGATGCGTCTCGGCTGAGGAACTTCCACAAGGAGGCCGCTCCGTCCTGTCCACCCGATTAGTCTCCGTCTGTATAGGTTGTTAGGCTGCCTTTTGTCGTCATAATTTGCTTCTATATCTCACTTGTTTCTGGCAAATGAATAAAGAGTGGTCCTTTCTTCTTTTGCACTTGTATTCTTCTGATGTGGTACGCTGCTTGCAACCTTTGTTTAATGCGATCCGTGGGGTCACGCCCCATTCTTGAATGCTAAGCTCGAAGAGCTATTGTCGCCAAGGCCCTATCCAGGCGTCTTCTTGCGCTGTGCTCGTCCTTCGTCAGAGGATGTCGTCGCAACTCACGTGTTTGATGGGAAGCTCGATTCGGTAGGGCGGATGTCGTCGCAAGTCCCGTGGAGCCACAGCAATGGTCAGCCGGGTTTTCAGGCCACGGCAACCAGACTCCGGGGTCTAGGCCTTGATCACGTATATTCGGGGGTGGTGTGTGGCCCCTGCTCAAGGTGTTATAATCACCAAGTTTAAGTTCCTAGCCCACGACCATTGTAGACTGAGGGTGCTCTCTCCTGCAAAAGAAGGTCGCCACACGCCTACGATACTTGCCCCCTAAGGTTTTATTGGCCGTAGATTGGGGACTTCAAAAGCCCCCATGCCTAATGTTTTCACCGCCTGGGTCGGTTGGCGTAAAGCCATAATAGATGAACGTCCTTTAGGACTTGCCTGCCGCACGGGCGAGGTTCTTTGTGGCCACTCTCGGGCCGCTTGGCACACGGCCAAGGGATTGCTTTATGGATGGGCAATTGCCCTGCCGACTTAGGAGCAGTCTAGGTCGTTTTGATTTAAGAATGCCATGTATGTCAACAATTCACACGAATGGAGATGCAGAATAACAGGAAAAGTGATTTTATTAACGAAAGGCATTACACATGTTCAAGCATTCATTATGATGTGCGTGTGTGTCTTACCTAGTTGATGTAGCATTGCTGGTAATACTTCCTTAAGTTGGCGGCGTTCCAAGTCCTGGGGACTAGTTTGCCGTTCTGGGCGCGTAGCTTGTACGCTCTGCTCCGGAGGATTGCAGAGATGAGGAATGGTCCCTCCCACCCAGGGGAGAGTTTGTTCCTGTTCGCAGTCTTTCCCGCCGCCTCTACGCTCCGGAGAACCAAATCTCCAATTTCAAGAGGGCGTGCCTTCATCCGCTTATTGTAGTACCTCACGACGCGCTGCTGATAGGCCGCGGTCTGTAGTCGTGCCGCATCTCGAACCTCCGAGAGCAAATCTAAGCTTTCCTGGAGCCTCTGTTCATTGGTGGCTGGGTCGAAGTATTCGACTCGTAAGCTTGGCATCCCCACCTCCACGGGGACCACAGCCTCAGCCCCAAAGCAGAGGTGGAAAGGCATCTCCCTTGTCAGCTCCCGCGGGGTCGTTCGATACGACCATAGTACAGATGGTAGCTCCTCAACCCAGGAGCCCCCTGCATCTTCCAGTTTGGTATTCAATCCGTGCAGCAACGTGCGGTTGGTGACCTCAACCTGTCCATTGGCCTGGGGATATGCTACGGACGTATGGATCAGCTTAATGCGGAGATCGCGACATTACTTCGTGAATCGTTTTCCGATGAACTGGATTCCATTGTCGGTCACCACGATCTCATGAATCCTGAAGCGGCAAACAATTCCTTGACGGAGGAACTCCGTTGCATTCTGCTTGGTGATCTTGGCAAGTGGGACAGCTTCTACCCATTTGGTGAAGTAGTCAATGCCAACGATTAGGAATCTCCTCTGTCCGGAAGCCAAAGGTAGGGGTCCAAGTATGTCGAGCCCCCACTGCGCGAACGGCCACGGGGATTGCAGGTAGTGCAGCTCCGTGTGCGGCTGATGCGTCATGGGGTCGTGGACTTGGCAACTCTCGCACTTCTGGACGAACTCCATAGCGTCTCGCTTCATGGTTAGCCAGTAGAACCCTTGTTGCATGACCTTGAATGCGAGGTTCTTGCCCCCGATGTGTGAGCCACATAGTCCGAGATGTACTTCGCTCAACGCGTACTCAGCCTCTTCTGGAGTAAGGCACTTCAGGAGAGGGGTGGAGTACCCCCGCCTATACAGTCTTCCGTTGAGGATCGTGTACCACCCTGCTGTCTTCTTGATCCGCTTGGCTTCGTTGGCATCATCGGGGAGGGTCCCTTCGGTCAGGTACTTCACGTACGGAGTCATCCAATTGCTTCCTGTGTCGACCCACATTACTTCTTGGTCTTCGGCGTCGATGCTTGGCGCGGTTAGGACTTCCTTGGGTTCTCTAGCATACTGTTCCACGGATCCAGCAGCCGCATCCCGGGCCAGTCGGTCAGCGTGCTCGTTGTCGGATCTAGGGATATGCTCGATCGCGAACCGGTCAAACTCAGGGATCAGGGTCTTCACCTTCACCAAGTACCTCACAAGTTGTGGGTTTGACGCGTCGAAGTTTCCCTTTACCTGGTTGACCACAAGCTCAGAGTCGCTACATACGACCAACGACCGCGTGGAACATTTCGTGGCTAGGAGTAGGCCCGCAAAGAGGGCCTCGTACTCTGCTACGTTGTTGGTGGCCGGGAAGGCTAGTGCAACGGAGTACGTAATCTCCGTACCCTCCGGCGTCTTCAGTACAACTTCGGCTTCGCACACCTAGCATCCGCGACAGTCGTGGTGGAGATCATGTTGACCACGTCGGCAGCTGTGCAAGCTCTCGGGGGCTCGCTGGCTTCACCATCAGAGGTTGTGGGCCCCTGCCCCGAACTCTTCACGAACCGCTTGAGGTGTCTGCGCCGGATCGGATCCTCTATCTCCTACTGTGGGGTCAGCGGTTCTCGGTTGAGTGTCCGGGCAGCGGTGGTACGGGCAGTATTTGGTCTAGTCGCCGCCACCAGGACCCTTCGGCTTTTCGGCCAATTCAAGAACTTTTCGTCCTAGATCCGTATCGGGATGTTGGTACTTTACTGTCGTTAGGAGGAGTCGGGGATGTTCGCCCGTAGTCCTTCTCGGGCCCCAACGGGCCTGCTGCTGCTTCGACGCTCGGGAAAATCTTTGGCTGTCGTTGTCCCTCTTTCGCCCACTAGTCATCCTGGGGGCTTCCGAGGGCCGGTCCGCTCACTCAAGGCGCTTTGCCTCGTTGGCCTCTCCGGCCGTGATGTACGCCCTGGCGATGGCCTCAGCCTCCCGGAAGGTTTGAGGGCGCTGGTGCGACAGCTGCTTGAAGAAGTCCCCCGCCGCCAGCGTGGTGATGAAAGCGTTGAGCTTCAGCTCGTCAAAGAGCTGGGAGATCCATCGCGCCTCGGTGATGAAACGGTTGAGGAACCACTTCAGGCTTTCGTCCGACTTCTGGCAGAGGCGGACCAAGTACCATGGTTGCCTTTCCTCTCTGCGGCTGGAGGCAACCGGCTCCAGGAAGCTGTCAGCTAGCTCGTCAAACGAGCGTATGGAGTTCGGGGGGAGGCCATGGAACCAGAGCAACGCGTCCCCCCTGAGGGTGACGAGAAAGCACTGGCACATCAGGGCCTCGCTCGCTCCCTGCAAAGACAAGTGGGTACGGAAGCAGTTGAGAAGGTTCATCGGGTCCTTGCTTCCATCGTACCCCTCCAGGACTGGCATCTTGAACTTGGTTAGCAACGGTTGGGTCCGCAAGTCCATGGCGAAGGGCGATCTCCGAAGGTCGGCGGAGGATCGTGTGGGCCTCTCCTTATGCAGGAAGTCCCATAACACTTTGACCTTCTCCTCCATCGACAGGTCGGCAGTGCCTCTCCGCTCGTTGATGACATCGCGGAGCTTCGTGTGGTCCTGGAGGTGCGGTTGAGCTCGGCAGGGATATCGACTCTCTACCTAAGTGGGCCGCTCGCTGTTGGAGCTTACTTCGGTTGGCCTCCCGTCGCCGCGCGAGTTGCGGGGGTTGCGCCGCTTAGGGCTATTCCCCCGATTGCCGCGGTTGGGATGGCTTTTTGCCTCATTAGGACTGATTCATTTGGGGTCCGCCTGGATCACGGCGTTGTCGAGCTGGTCGGATCGTCGCCTGTGGGCCACTGCGCGGTGCCTCGCTCTCTTTGAGGAGGAGGCCTGAGATGCTGGAGGAACAGCCCTTGGCTAGGGAGTTCCCATGTTTTCACACATGGCGCGGAGGACCAGCTTGATATCGCCCATGTCCGCAGCCAGGTGGTGGACGTCAGGCTCTGGATGGTCGTTCTCTTGGTTCCCGACAAGGGGATCTTCGTTTTGAGCAACGACCTCCATTACCGGAGTATTGGCTTGCGCTCAAGGTATTCCCCATTTTCTTTTTTTAGAAGGAAGGTGGGAAAGAGAAACTTGGCTTCTCGTCAGTTTCCCACAGACGACGCCAATGTTGCATCCCGGGTTTACGGTTGCAGTATGGATTAGGGTGCCTTCGGATTCCTAAGCACGCGGTGGCGTCAGGCGAAGGGTCCGGTCTCCGTAGCTCTGAACTAGGACCTGCACAACACAAACAACAAACAGAGGTCCGGTGGGATTTCTCCCGCCACGACTACTCCGACGCTCAAATAAGCAAATTCCCGCAATAAAAGAAAATGGCGTACGCTATGAGCAGTGCGCGGATGGATGCTGATGAAACATGAGTGATGCGTATGCTTTAGTATGGGGAATGCGATGAGCAGGTTAGGGAAGGCCTGGCTTCCTTAGTGCACCGCGATGGGTGGCTGACTTCCCGTTGCCTGAGTAGACTCGGGGATGGTGATCGTAAGAGAGGTGGACTCACTCGTGCCCAAAGGAAGTGAGTCTATTCTCAGTTCCAGCTCTTTTTCTTGTGATCTTGTTCAGAGGAGGGAGGATTAGAATTCGAATCGGGAATCCAGAATCAGAATCCTTCTCTCTGCGGGGTGTGGGAGCTCTTATAGGCCCCTCCCCGTTAGGCTCTGGGCGCCAGAATGCCCGTTGCGAGGGCTTCCTTACCTCTGGTCGCTGTCGCTGACCGCCGGTCATGTCGGCTGTCGTTTTGCCGTGGCGGGCAGGCTCCTGAGCGCTGCCAGTCACGCTTGGTTTTCCTCTAAGCGGGGATTGGCTGATTGCCTGCGGGCGGCTGCCTAAGCCGTTGGCGCTGTGTTAGCCGCGTCTCCATTGGCTGGCTATTTCCACCTTTCTGTCAGTTTTCCGGCAGTGTATTAATGCGCTGCAGGGTTCTCGTCACCTTCTACCAGTGGGATGCCACGTATGCCTCCTGCGCAGTTGGGCTGGGCTTGTTACCCTTCGCGGGTTCCAACATCCTTCGTGGGCCTTGGCATTTCTTCGTGGACCTTGACCGGGGACCCAACAGAAATCAATCTTTATAAAGTCAAAGTGGATGTGCTAGTAATCGTCAATCAGCCATAGCGTGGACAATTTGTTTTTTCTGTAAGTAACAATTTATCCGTTATTCTTTACGTAAATTAAAGTATATAGTATCTTTAACATGGCAAATACTTTGAAAAATACATCTGGCTTTCTCTCATTTTTTTCATTTTCTATTTTTCTCCTTTAATTTTTGTAGTTTTGGTTTTTACTTAATTGAAAAAATTAAACAATTGTTCTAAAAAAATAAAGAAAAAGTTAGAAGTTATGAATATAATATATAAAAATTATAATCATAGATATCCTGAATGAAATTAAAACTTTATGCAATAATTAAAAGATGTGAAATATTCTATATGTAACTAAAAATTACACATGATAGCAATCACTTGTGAATGCATCTCATAAAATAAAGTAGATTGCATCTTTATGGAGTATATATATCTCATCCAGTGTTTTCTAATTTTTTCCCTAAATTTACATAATTTTTAGGTGATTCTCTCCTTAATTAAATTTTCACTTAAAAAATAGAGTCTCCATATAAAATTATAAATTAGAAATGATAAATTATAAATAGCTTATAATTGTGTAAATTATTTGACATTTCTTATAAAATTAAGCCAACAAAGACATCCATGACATTGTCCATTGAAAAGCTTGCTATCGAGGGACGCTGTGCTTAAGCTCTGTTTGATTTAGATGTGATCAAAATTAAGCATTTTGTTTGATCTGGTTAATTTAAAATTTTATATGATTTAATTAAAATATAAATGTATTGTGGACGAATACGATTTCAAAATTAGACTCGATTAATTTCTTGTGTGGGGTACGATTATAGGTAAAAGTGTCTTATTCGACTTAGTCCAATTGTTATTATAATTTTTTTTAAAAAAATATTTTTTTTAATTAAATAACATGTTTAAAATGTTATTTAAATACATTATATTTTTATATAGTTGATGCGTCTCTGGATCCGAATTTCGAACAGAGTCGGATAATTCCCTTGTCTTGGCTCTGGCTCCATTCCCTGAGTTGGATCCCGCACACCACTAAACAGAACAAGAGGTCAACGTGTTCGGCGAGAAGTTGTCCCACCGAAAACACTCCGACGCTCAAGTCAGTAAAACAATCTTCGACAGAAAGAAACTGAAACTGAGAGAGTGAGAAGAGAGAGAGTGTTTGACCCAGATGTAAGAGAGACGTGAGGTCTTCTTGGATCCGGGAGGTGGGAAGACAGTAAACGACCGTGAGGGCTCGCTTGTTGCCTTAGGGTTTTTTGGATGATAAAGGTGGCAGTGAAGGCAGATTTCTCAGAGCACTCAATTGACTTTTAAAAAACGTGATTGAGAGCCTCTTTAGTGTTGTGTCACTGAAAGTGTCAATGAAAGCATAGATCAAAGTCCCCCCTAGAATGATGATTCTAGGGTTTATTTAATGGCTGAGAGGGTGATCTTCCTCCTTTGGAAGGCGTGATCCCCTCTGTCCACATTGGCTGGCTTGCCTTCTGGAGAGAATGCCAGTTGCCAAGGTTGGCGTGATTGTTTCCTTGTAAGGCGGCCAACAACTTCCCAAGTTGGTTTCTTTCCTTCTTAGCATATTACCGTTGGAGTGCCTTGGTTGTCAAGGAATTGGGAAGATCTGGCACTTTTCTTCTTTGAAGGGCGCCAATATTGTCAATGTCCTTTTTGGTCTAAGTTGAGAACATAGAATATCCTTGGTGAATCGTTGTTGGCCTTTTGAGGATTCGTGGGCTTAAACGGGTCAGGCCCGTTACTGTAGAAAGGGTTCTTGGGGCCCATTGTGCAAAACGCGGATGGTTAACGTTTGAGTTGACCGGCAGCGTGCGTATTGGCCACCCTTGTGAAGGACGTCAGCTATTAACCGCCTGATGGGCTATGGGCCTGAGTATGCCAGGCCCATTACTGCAGTAAGTTTCTTTGGGCCCAATGCGCACAAGGCAGACGGTCAACGTTTGAGTAGACCGTCTGTTTGAGAGTTGGCCGCCTGACGGTCAACATCAGCGTTGACCGCCTGACAGTCAACATCAGCGTTGACCGCCCTGGGCTTTTCAGCTCTTGGGCCCGTTTTCCAGTTGGGCCGTTAGAGTGTTGACCGTCGTCTTGGGCCTTCACTTTTGTGGAGGCAGCCCATTTTTGGTGTACCCATCACTAGCCCCCTGCTGGTGGCCAGAAGTCTGGCCTCCAATATGTTCATGATGGGATGCCTTTTCTTGCTCTGAGGATCTCGTGGGAATTCATAAAAAGCGTGAAGGAGAGTTTGACCGAAACTGTTGACCGTCTTGGTCAATTCCGGAGTACCAGAATTGTTGACCGTCTTGGTCAATTCCGGAGCACCAGAATTGTTGACCGTCTTGGCCAATTCTGGAAGAATTTTCTGCCAGCCTTTGGCCGGTTTACAGGGAAGAAAGCGACACATTTCTCCCGTTGGTTGGGCGGAGACTTTGGCCATTAATGTGCCAGAGATCCGTCCTTTTGTAGGGTCAAGTAGGGAGGCGACATGTGGCGATCCTGACGGCGTCATTAATGAGGGGTTTCTGCGCCAGAGACCCGTCCTTTTGTTGGGTCAAGTGAGGAGGTGACGCGTGGCAGGACTGACAGCATCCTTAATGAGAGGTTTTATGCTTGGTGCTTAAGTTTCCCTTCCGCATTTTGAAATCATTTACACCGTCAAACCGTCGTCTTCTTCCTCCTCGTTTCTCAAGACAAACCCTTCCCATTTTTGCTTGATCATGTCTTCCGTCGTAGATTTCTCATCCGTTTTGAGAGAAAATGATATTAAAGCTTTGTGCGTGGAATTCAATATTCCCCAAGAGATGGCTCGGAGGGTTCCGGGGCGAGGCCGACAGTCCTTTACCCCACCCCGAGGGGTTCGTCCCACACATTTACGAGGCCCATCTGCGGAGCGGCCTCCGTCTGCCTTTGCCGGAAGAGCTGGAGTTGATCGTGGCGGCTCTACGAGTACCCATCGCTCAGCTCCATGCCAATGCAGTGAAGTACCTTTGCACTTTATGTATTTTTGCCGGGAATTTGGACAGAAATTTAGGATGTCTGGCGTTACAGTTGTATTTAAAGTGAACCATGGGACAGAGTGGATTTCACTCAGTCCCCGTACGGGAATAAAAATTAACACGGCCATTCATGATTCGCTGAAGAACTGAAAAAATCGGTTCTTCTTTGTGAAAGTGGGAGAGAAATGGCCTATTGTGAGGAGCTGGGGTGAGGTTCCGGAGGCGTACCTTGGTACGTCGTCTACGACGGAGAGCGCCTCCTACGCATGGTTGACCAAGGGATATGACTTAACCCCGACGAGTTCAAGAGGGACTTCTTGGTTTTCCGGGCGGAGACCAAGAAGGTTAACTGGGGGCCGCCATCACCGGCTCAGAAGCCACACCCTCCGATTATGATGATGAGACTTGAAGACTCAAGGGGTGTGATCATCCGCCCAAGGCCCACGGAGGAAGCTACTGAGAGGGTAATTGGCACGCCCTCATCGTCTTCGTCGCAATCGACCTTGTGGCTACTGGGATCTGCGGCGGATCCGGTAGCACCTCTGGAGTGGAGAAGTTCGTCGAGGATAGGCTGGCGGAAGCCGGAGGAGTCATCCTGGCCCAGCCTACGGCGAGGGTGGCTCCAGGCGCTGCCTGGATGGAATCTGCGGAGGAGCCAGCTTGCAACATGCTTAAGGGTTCACGCGTTTTTATTGTGGAGCCGTAGACGAGAGCTGATCCACCAGCAGCCGTTCCAAAGGCAGCCAGGGGAAGGAAGCCTACTGCGACTGCTCCAGAGGCTGCAAGAGAGGAGCCCGCCGTTGCTGTTGATGATGATCAGTTTTTGGACCGTATTTTGGATGAGGCAGCGGCGTATTCGGCACGAGAGGATGCTCCTAGCTCGTCATCTCCTGTTCCACCGCCAACTGGACCACCGCCAGTTGGGCCAAGCCTAGAGTCCAGGCTTGTGAGGCCCTTGAGGAAGACTTATGAGGTATGATTTCTGTAATGGCTTCATTGTATTTTTTTTTTCCTTGTGTTTATTACTCACACTTTTCTTTTGTCTTGTGCAGTCAAGAAGGTTGATCTCAGCTTTCCCCCAGGAAGTGGAGCAACGTGATCGCATCATCGCGGATCGGGAGGCTGAGATCGCCTTGCTGGAGGCCAAGCTGGCTTCCTCAGGAGGGGAGCTCCGTGAGTAGACCGCTGCTCTTGAGGCTGTCATGGCGGGTATGGAGGCAGAGAATGCTGAGCTGAGGGCCGAGGTCGCTCGCTTGAAGGAGGAGGAGGATCGACTCAAGGCGAGCAATAAGCGCCTTGCCGACAGAGCCGCAGCCTCAAAGAACGAGTTGGCTACTCGGATCAGCCTCCATGAGATCGGAGGTGCACTGCACGCCCGGCTGTTAAAGGGGCTCAACATTGGACGGCGCGTTGCACGGTTAGTCGATCCTGACTTCCCAACTGAGCTTATCAATCAGAGTAACCGTGCAGCGCAACGTAAGGAAGACTTGGTGGGAGAGCCCCGAGACAGCCAGGGTGGTCCGCCACCTTTGTAGCCTTTTTGCACTTTTGGGATTTATGTACATTGTACCTTACTTTCGGAGCAATAAAATGGAAGTTCTTTTCAATTTGATATCCATTCTCCCTATTACTTTTTATATTTGTGTGGATCATTGCCTTAGGCGGCCAACCTGGTTCTCCGGCGACTGTTGTTTGGTAGCCTAAGGAGCTAAGTCCCTAGGCTTGGCAGGCAGTTGCGTTAACCAGCCTTGCGGTGCTGTCCAAGTGGTAACTTGGGCAGTCAGCGTTGGAGAAGGAACGCTTCTCACCATTGTTTGATCATGCTACCCTTTCGTTGAGAAGGTTAGTGCGTGGGGCAGCCAACCTGGTTGGCTGGTTGCCTAAGGAAAAAGATCCTTAAGCTGGGTAGGCGGTTGTGTTAACCAGCCTGGTGGCGCCGTGTAAGTGGTAACTTGGGTAGCCAATGTTGGAGAAGAAATGCTTCTCCCTCCGACCGTCATTGACTGACGTTGCTGCTCCCCGAGAGGAGGTCGTCGCATGTGCCATACTTGCCCCCTAAGGTTTTCTTAGACCGCTATCAGGCCACTTGGATGACCAAGGTTTAGTACGACCGTTATTGGGCCGCTCGGATGACCAAGGTTTCAGACTGCTAATGGGCCACTTGGATGACCAAGGTTTCAGACCGCTCATGGGCCACCTGAATGACCAGGGTTTCAGACCACTCATGGGCCACTTGGATGACCAGGGTTTCAGACCGCTCATGGGCCACCTAGATGACTAGGGTTTAAGACCGCTTATGGGCCACCTAGATGACTAGGGTTTCAGACCACTTCTGGGCCACCTAGATGATTAGGGTTTAACGAGAATGTGAAGACCCTCCCGACATAGGGGCAGTTTAGGTCGGGTGAACCTGCAAGGCAAACTCAGTTCATATGTATGCACACAGAGCCTAAGATTCTATATGCTAAGTAAACCTCTTATTTTGTTGAATTAAAACAAGCATGCGAATGAATGCACACAAGTGGGTGAATGTGTACCTGGCTTCCCTACTGGAAGTAGCGCTTTAGGTGGGTCGCGTTCCACGTTCGTGGGACCAACTTTCCGTCCTAGTTTCGGAGTTTGTATGCTTCGTTTCGCAGGACGACGGAGACAAGGAAAGGTCCCTCCCAGTTGGGAGAGAGCATGTTTCGGCCGGCCAGCTTGCCTGTTGCCTCGACGCCTCATAGGACTAAGTCCCCAACATCGAATTGCCGGGCTTTCACCTTTTCATTGTAGTACCAGGCAATTCAGTGTTGGTAGGCTACTGTTCGTATTCTGGCGGTGTCGCGGGCTTCCTCTAGCAAATCTAGGTGTTCCCTGATTTTCTGGGAGTTGGTCTGTGGGTCGAAGGACTCCACCCTGAGACTTGGAAGCCCGATTTCGACCGGGATCACTCCCTCAGTCCCGTAGCAGAGACTGAAGGGTGTCTCGCGTGTTGGTTCTTTTGGGGTTGTACGATAAGACTAGACGACGGATGGGAGCTCGTCAGCCCAGGAGCCCCCGGCGTCCTCCAGCTTAGTCTTTAACCCTTGGAGTAGCGTACAGTTCGTGACCTCCACCTGTCCGTTGGCCTGGGGGTATGCCACCGAAGTGTGGACTAGCTTGATCCCAAGGCTGGTACAATACTTGGTGAAGCATTTTCCCAAAAATTGAGTCCCGTTGTCGGTCACTATGACTTCTGGGACGCCGAACCTACAGACAATGCTTTGGCGAAGGAATTCCAGTGCATTGTGCTCTGTGATTTTTGCCAGCGGGACTGCTTCGACTCACTTGGTGAAGTAGTCGATGCCCGCGATGATGAACTTTCGCTCCCCCGTGGCGATGGGAAATGGGCCAAGAATATCAAGCCCCCATTGCGCGAAGGGCCATGGGGCTTGAAGTGACTTGAGGTCAGCAGACTGCTGGTGGTGAAGGTTACCGTGAAGCTGGCAGCTTTCACATTTCTTCACAAACTCTAGCGCGTCCTTCTTCATCGAGGGCCAATAATAGCCCTATCATATGATCTTGAAGGCCAGGTTTTTTCCGCCTACGTGTGATCCACAGATCTCGAGGTGAACTTCGCCCAGCGCGTAGTCTGCCTCCTCGGGAGATAGACAGCAGAGGTACGGTGTTGAGTATCTGCGGCAATATAGCCGCCCCTCGACTACAGTGTACCAGCCAACTGTCTTTTTAATTCGCTTGGCCTTTTCGGCATCCTCTGGGAGTGATCCGTCGGTCAAGTATCTAAGGTAGGGCGTTATTTAGTTTTCCGTCTCGAAAATCTGCATTGCCTCCTGTTTCTCTATGCTGGGAGCATTCAGGATCTCCCGCATGTCTCTCGAATACAGTTCTGGGTTTTCGGCAGCAGCGCCTCTAGCCAATCGGTCTACCTTCTAGTTCTCGGTTCTAGGAATGTGAACCATGGTCAGTTTGTTGAAACCCTGGATGGCCTCCCTTGCCTTTGCTAGGTACTTGGCCAAGGAAGGGTTGTTCGCCTCGAAGCCCCCGTTGACCTGGTTGACGATTAGTTCGGAGTCGTTGTAAACAGCCAACCTCTTGGCAGAGCACTCCTTTGCTAATCGTAGGCCCGCTAGCAGGGCTTCGTAATCAGTGACATTATTGGTCGCCGGGAAGTCAAGTTTTAGGGAATACTTGATCTCGAATCCATCAGGGGTCGTAAGGACCACCCCTGCTCCGCTGCTACTGTCCGTGGACGATCCGTCCACGTGGAGTGTCCATTCTGGGACCTCGTCAGGCTGTTCTATGTTTTCTACGGGCTGCTCCTCGTGAATTGGGGTCGTGGTCTCAACAATGAAGTCAGCCAGAGCCTGCGCTTTTATGGCAGGTCTGGGCCTGAATTCGATGTCGAACTCTCCCAACTCGATCGCCCACTTTACCAGCCGTCCTAAAACGTCTGGTTTCCGGAGTATGCCTTTCAGCGGCTGGTCAATAAGGACCACTATGCGATCTTTGAAAGTATGACCTCAATTTTCGCGCTGCAAAGATAAGTGCTAGGGCCATTTTTTCAGCGCGTGGATAACGCGTTTCTGGGCAAGTCAATGTTTTGCTTACATAGTAGACCGGCTGCTAGATATCGGATTCCTGGCGCATGAGGACGGAGTTGAGGGACACTTCCGACACTGCCAAATAAAGGTACAGCTCCTCCCCGTCTTTGGGTGACGCTAGCAGTGGCGGGCTGGGCAGATACTGCTTCAATTCATTAAAGGCGGACTGGCAATCAGCCATCCACCGGAATCCGTTGGATTTCGTCCATCTCAGAGCTTTAAAGAAGGGCTGGTATTTGTCACCAGACTTCGCGAGGAAGCAGGACTAAGCTGCCAGCCGCCCAGTTAAGCGCTGGACGTCTTTGACGTTTCGTGGGGGGGCTATGTCGGCGAGGGCCTTGATCTTTTTTGGGTTTGCTTCGATCCCCCGCTGGGAAACGATGAAACCCAAGAACTTCCCAGAGGCTACCCTGAAGACGCACTTGGCTGGATTTAGCTTCATTTGGTGCTGGCGGAGCACTTCAAAGGATTCTTCTAGGTCACGTATGTGGTCGCCGGTGACCCTGCTCTTGACGAGCATGTCGTCGACATAGACCTCCATGTTACGACCAATTTACTTTTCGAACATCTTGTTGACCATTCGCTGGTAATTTGCTCCAGCGTTTTTTAGTCCGAAGGGCATCACTTTGTAGCAGTAGGTGCCCTGGTCCGTCATGAACGAGGTATGCTCCTCATCTTTCGGACTCATTCGAATCTGGTTGTAACCCGAATAGGCGTCTATGAAGCTGAGCAGCTCATGTCCAGCCGTGGAGTCAACCAGTAAGTAGATCCTGGGCAAGGAAAAACTGTCTTTCGGGCAGGCCTTGTTGACGTCGGTAAAATCGATACACATTCGCCATTTTCCGTTGCTCTTTTTAACCAGGACGACGTTTGAGAGCCAATCCGGGTACTCGACTTCTCTAATAAACCTAGCGTCCAGTAGCTTTTTTACCTACTCTCGGATGGCGATCAGCTTCTCTGTGGAATGGTTTCTCCACTTCTGCCTGATCGGCTTTCGGCCAGGATCAAGGCCCAGCTTGTGGACCATTACCTCAGCCGAAATCCCGGGCATGTCAGCGGGAGTCCATGCAAATATGTCGGCGTTCCGTTGCAGGAACGCAATCAGTTCGGTGCACAGTGTGCCAGTGAGCGAGCCGCCAATCTGCACACACTTTTCCGGTTCCTTCGGATTTAGTGGGACCAGATCTGTGGCTTCACCAGACTGCGCTTACTGCAGGGTGGTCTCGTCTCGATGATCGAGGTCTCCCACCGTGCTAGTGCTGCCACTTGGGGCAATCTAGGACATGTAGCATGTCCGCCCGATTATTTGGTCGCCTAGCACCTCTCCAACACCGTAGGGTGTTGGAAACTTCATTTTGAGGTGCAAAATTGAGGTAACTACCCCGAATGTCGCCAGGCAAGGTCTGCCCAGTATAGCATTGTATACTGAGGATAGGTCGACCACCAGGAAGGTAAGTGTGTGACTTGCTGTCTTTGGATACGTCCCTAAGGTAATTTCCAATTGAACAGTCCCTTGGACCGGTACTGGTTCGTTGTCAAGGCCGTATAACGGGCATTCGGCCGGTTTTAGTTGGTTCTTTTTTAGGCCTAACTTAAAGAAGGCATCCAAGTAAAGCAAATTTTTAGAACTTCCAATATTGATAAAGACTCGTTTCAGCTGATAGTCTGAACTGTCATCTGAAACGAGTGCTGATATAACAAGAGGGTCAGCATGGGGGGACATTACATGATTTGAGTCACTATCACTGAAGCTAATAGTATTGTCTACTGTGCACTGCTTCTTCCTCCAAGTCTGCTGGTCCTTACTGTCCGTCGGGTTCTTGGCAGGTCGGGTGGTGACGATGTTAACCACCCCTGCCGCAATCCTGCTCCGGGGTGGAGTCTACTCCTGCCCCTCTTCATCAGCCGCTCCTGAGTTCTGTCCAAGGCCTCTAACAAACTTCGTGAGGTGTCCTCTGCGAATCAGGTCTTCGATCTCCCTCTCCAGCATCTTGTAGTCCTCAGTCGAATGGCCAGCAGAGCGATGAAAGTCACAAGATTGACTGGTTTCCAGTCTTTCAAAGCGGTTTGGGCCACTTCAGAAATTTTCTCCACGGATGCATGAGGACATTGGCGCGCGATCGTCGAGGTGTGAAATCGGTGGGCCCATAATCTCTGCGTTCTGGGGGCCCAGTCCGGCGCTGCTTCTGGTGGGAGTGTTCTCCGCCGCTATACTTTCTCTTCCCTTCACCCGGGAACGGCCAAGGCTGATCCGCCCGCTCTGGACGTTTTGCCTCGTTGGCCTCTTCTGCTGCAGCGCAGACCCTGGTGATGGATTCCGCCTCGCGGAAGGTTTGTGGATTTTTGTGGGCGAGGTGCTTGAAAAAGTCACCATAAGTAAGTGCAGAGATGAAACTGCCCAGCTTCATCTCTTCTGTGATCCTGGGGATCCTTCTGGCCTCCACCATGAAGCGATCCAGGAAGCACCGTGGCTTCTCTCCTGATTTCTGCTTTATGTGGGTGAGGTGCCATGGCTATTTCTCTTCCCGTCGGCTCGAAGCGTACTGAGCCATGAAGTGGTCCGTGAGCTACGGAAGCTGCTGATAGTACCTGAAGGGAGGTGATGGAACCAAATTCGTGCATCTCCCTTCAGTGTGAGCGGGAAGCAGCGGCACATCGCTGAGTCTTCTAGCCCTTGTAGACTCAGATGGGTGCGAAAGTGATCCAGGTGGTTAACCGAATCACTACCCCCATCGTATAAGTCAAGGGACGATATTTTGAATTTTGACGGCAGTGGACGGCTCAGGATCTCTGCAGTGAAAGGAGATCGGTCTAGGTCGATGGCGTGCTCCTCTTGGAACACACGGTTTCAGATCTTGTCCACTCGGGGATCGGTGCAAGCGATGTTTGCTGATTGCTTGGAGTTGAGGCAATCCATCAACTCTGTCTTGTTTTTGGCGGGTTCAGTAGCCGGTCAGCTGCTGCCTCCAGTCGATCGGGCAGTCCTGGAGGCTCGCTCCTGGACTGCGTGGTTGTCTTCTGTCCGAGAGTATCGGGGATTTCTCCTTTCTGGGCTCTCTGGCGGAGACGTACTCCCGGAGCGTTCCATAGGCCTGTTTTGGCCAGGAACGCGGGAGCATGCTGGAGCCAGATTGTCTCCAGTCTTTTCGGGCCTCTTGGCCGGCTTCTTCCTCTGGCCACCCCTTTTGGTGGCAGGAGCAGGAATGGCTGTTGGTGGAGCCACTTGTTGTCGTTGTTCGTTCTGCGTGCAAAGTAGCTGAAGCAGGCGATTGTTGGCCTGCATCTACTCCACCAGTTGCTGAAAGTAAGGCTGTGAAACTCCGCTCGTGGCCTCGTTGACCACAGCACCAGCAGCGTGGTCCTGGTCGGGGTTAGCAATATCTCTAGCGGGGTCGCTAGCTTGGGCTCTCGTGTTCACCATTGCAGAATCAGAAGGTGACAAAGAGAGAGTTTGTGCAGATTTTAGTGGTAGGCTTTTGCAAGCGTTTCCCACAGACGGCGCCAATGATGCATCTCTGGATCCGAACTTCGAACGGATTCAGATGATTCCCTTGTCTTGGCTCCGGCTCCATTCCCTGAGTTGGATCCTACACACTACTAAACAGAACAAGAGGTCAGCGTGCTCGGTGGGAACTTGTCCCACCGAAAACACTCTGAGCTTAAGTCAATAAAACAGTCTTTGATAGAAAGAAACTGAAACTGAGGGAGTGAGAAGTGAGAGAGTGTTTGACTCAGATGTAAGAGAGACGTGAGGACTTCTTGGATCCGGGAGGTGGGAAGGCAGTAAACGGCCGTGAGGGCTCGCTTGTTGCCTTAGGGTTTTTTGGAGGATGAAGGTGGCAGTGAAGGCAGATTTCTCAGAGCACTCAATTGACTTTTAGAAAGCGTGATTGAGAGCCTCTTTAGTGTTGTGTCACCGAAAGTGTCAATGAAAGCAAAATCAGAGTCCCCCCTAGAATGATGATTCTAGGGTTTATTTAATGGCTTAGAGGGTGATCTTCCTCCTTTGGAAGGCGTGATCCCCTCTGTTCATATTGGCTGGCTTGCCTTCTGGAAAGAATGCCAGTTGCCAAGGTTGGCGTGATTGTTTCCTTGTAAGGCGGCCAACAACTTTCCAAGTTGGTTTCTTTCCTTCTCAGCATATTACCGTTGGAGTGCCTTGGTTGTCAAGGAATTGGGAAGATCTGGTGCTTTCCTTCTTTGAAGGGTGCCAATATTGTCAATGTCCTTTTTGGTCTGAGTTGAGATCGTAGAATATCCTTGGTGAATCGTTGTTGGCCTTTTGAGGATTCGTGGGCTTAAACGGATCAGGCCCGTTACTGTAGAAAGGGTTCTTGGGGCCCATTGTGCAAAACGCGGACGGTCAACGTTCGAGTTGACCGGCAGCGTGCATTTTGCCACCCTTGTGAAGGACGTCAGCTATTAACCGCCTGATGGACTATGGGCCTAAGTATGTCAGGCCCATTACTGCAGTAAGCTTCTTTGGGCCGAATGCGCACAAGGCAGACGGTCAACGTTTGAGTAGACCGTCTATTTGAGAGTTGGCCGCCTGACGGACAACGCCAACGTTGACCGCCATGGGCATTTCAGCTCTTGCGCCCGTTTTCCAGTTGGGCCGTTAGAGTGTTGACCGTCGTCTTGGGCCTTTGACTTTTGTGGAGCCAACCCATTTTTGGTGTACCCATCAATAGTTAATAATTTTTTGTATCAAAAATTTTTATTAAAATATATAACTACGTAATATTTTATTTAAAATATTATAATTTTTAAAATATTATATATTTTTAGATATTTTTATACAAATATAAATTTTAAATAAATATACTAAAAATAAAAAGTTATCAATCGGCTCAGTTCGATTCATATACGGGCACGATTATGGAATTCGGCTAGGGCGACCAGATCTTATTCGACCTTGTCCGATTTATTGGTTATAAATTTTCATTTAAACTTAACTCCTGTTCAACTCAAATTTGATTTTAATCAGGTCTAATTCCTTATCATTTGATCTAATGTACACTTTTGCATGGATTAGATGGATTTTTTTGGACAATTAATTAATTGAATTAAATTAAAAAAATAATATAAATTCACCAAAAAAAAACGATTGAAACATTGGCTATGGTGGAAAATTTATAACAAAAATCAACAAAATACACCAAAAAAAATAGGGCACACAAAATAGCCAAAAACCTATGAAGATCAAAGCCAAGAGGCCCCTAGTAGCTTCCAATGCCACATCAACTTCAAAGAAAATGTAGCATCCAACCAAGCACAAACCACATTAGCCAAAACGGCCAACGGCACTTACCCATCTTACAGATTCTTTCTCAAACCACCTGATTCTCCTTCAGTTGGTACAATCTCCATGCCAAGAGAGTATTGAAACTGCCGTCAAGGGATAGGTTTCACAAAGCCTTGTTGGGCTCTGAACATTCTGGCATGTAGATTGGCATTTCCCTGAAAATGTTTTGAAACTCAGGATCTGCTTCCTCTGACCAGCACCAAGAATTTGCACAGATAATTTTCTTAAACAGGTTCCTCGAGGGGAGGCTAGTAATACCCTGAAAACCATCATTGAACTGAGAGGCAAGGTTACCAAGCAGATGCCATTGATTGAAAGACAGGTAAGAATTGCAACTATTTTTGATTATGCGAGCGATGTTGTGCCTAAGATTATCCCTCATATTGAGGATCTTCCTAAGGCTGTAATTAGTTACATAATGAATATTGATGCTCCAAAATCATAGACCTTTCACCCTATAAGATCTATGCCAAACAATCTAAACCGATTCTTCAATGTTAGAGATCAACCTCCATAATTGCCTAGCAAGGAAAGCCTTGTTCCATGGCAAGATGCTCCTAGTCCTAAGCCTTTTTCCAAGCCATTTTGGCGGCAAACTTACCCTCACTACTCACTACCACCATGCCACAAGAAATTAGCCAGGAGCAAATTTAATATCTTGACGATATACTTATGAATAATGTTGGAATTCAAAAAAAAAAAAAATCATATTGCTTAAAATAGATTGGATAAGTTACAGTCTACCCACAAAAAAAAAAAAAGTCCCTTACTTTTCCAAGTTGCAATTCTATTGAGGAGAGGTTCACAATTAGACACCTTTAAATGAGAGAAAATGAATAGTATATTAAAGTATCTAATAGGCAAGCTGTCTAAAGGAAAACTAGTAACATATTCGATAATCCTAATAATATCTTATTTGGCACAAATAAAAATCTCATTATTACTACTACTAAATGACAGACCGAAGATTTTCTAAAAAATATTGAGGCATTCTTCAAGATAGAGATCAAGTAGAAGTCAGTAGTCGAGAGTAGTAATACATCATCTGTGAAAGTAAGTACTGTGGTTCTAGTTTACTTAAATTTTTAGTAAAATTTCAGAGCTCTATTTGAAGAGGTATTGGCAATAATAATACCGTACAGCACATCCATAGTAATTGCAAAGAGATAAGGAGAAAAATGGTCTCCTCAATGTAGACCTTAAGCTCCTTTAAAGAAATCTACCGGCTCAAATATGAGGACAATAGAAAAAGAAGTAGAAAAAATACACTAGGAAATCTAGCCGATGACGATGGCCGGGAATGCAGTGGCCTCCAAAGCAACAAGGCGAAAGCTTCAAGCCACCGAGTCAAAGGCTTTATAGTGATCAACCTTCAAAGCACATCTATGGTACCCCTTCCTGGAATGGTAGCAATGAAGCAGCTCCTAATGAGGAAGATGCCTGAGGTGGAAGATCATGAAGCAGTTTCATGAAATGACCACATCATGTACATCCTTGATACTTGAGGTGGAGGATCCATCATCCCTCAACAGAGCAAGGATCCTTTGTTATCATGCTTCTTGGCCACCAAGACTAGAGCAGCAATCACCTTATGAAAGTCCTTGCCTTTTGCTTGAGTAGGGATTCCTCTCTTAAAAGGCATTATAAGTTATCTTTGGACATAGTATGCTCTTCTAGGATAAGTCCCGCACAAACAAGTGAGCGGCCAATCCTCAACTTGCATTCCCCAAGCAATGCTTTGGCCTTTAAAACAACCTCTGAGACATTTCCCTAGAACGCACTGATCTTAATAAGCCCCCCTTTCACCACTCTAAGTTTAGAAGTGATTTGAAACATAGAGGCTCTACCCACATCCAAATCCAAACCTCTTGGGATAGCCTCATGAAAGTGTGGGTGACTGTACAATAAGATATCAAATCTAAAGCACCCTCTTCTTGATTAGGAAGAATTCACCATAATCACACAAGGGGCATGATCTAAAACATCTGAAGGAGGGAATAATGCGAAGAAGGAATCAGGTAAAGAGATACTCAATTTGGAGTTGATGAAGATATGGTAAGGCTTCTTTACCGAATTGTCATAAAAGTCCATTCTATCGTACAAAGTGAAAAACACCTAGTGAGACAAATATTTTCCAACCACAATAGCTCTCAATAAAATGTAAAACAATAGACTTTATAACTAGTTATAAAACTTTTTCTTCCTATAAGAAAAATATAAATTAAAATTTTTCATTATATAGAAAAGTACAAACTCATGTCAAGATAAAATAGAATTTGAATCGAAATATTTATATGAAATATACATGTAAGGTCAAATATACAAGTTCCACAACTTTTTTCAACAAATATTTTTATATATAAAGTATTATCTCAAATATTTACTTAATTTGTAAAAAAACAAACAAATCCTTTAAATCTCTAGTAAAACTGAATAAAATATCAAAATAATCAATAAAAATCACATAAATATAATAATTTATAAAATGGGAATGTTAAAGATGACATACATGTACAATAAAAAAGATATATTAACAAAGTTAAAGGATTCGGCGATAGATCAAAGAACGGGTTTAAAAATACATGTACTCTATTTCTCATCTAACATATTTGTCATAAAATAGCTCCAAAATATTGTTTCTCTCCTCCTCCTCTTCTTCTTCTTCTTCTTGCTTTTCTTTTTCTCTCCTCTCTCGTTTTTCAAGAAAAATGGCTGACACAGGCACATAGGTGCTTATATATCACAACTGGTGCACGAACATGGACAGACACATTAGACACCACTTTCTCACATAGGTGTCAATATTCTGCCTTATGTACAGTTGCACCATAGACCATTCAGGAATGCTCCGTTAAGTACATCTTAGGTACCACCATTCTACCATAAACATGCATGAGTGCTGCAAAGGTGCGCATCGAGCTTGCAACTTCTACTTGCTTCTAAAATTTTAATTTTTTCTTAAATTGCTATTATATAAGTATTTTTAAATTGAACCAAAAATCTTATTAATGTTGTTATAATTCAATAATAAAAACCGAACATTACAAATATCATAAAATTTATCTTAATTGGAACTGTTTTTTCAACGGCTTTTTGAGGGGCATTGCCTCTAAGTATATAGTCTCTGAATCTTTGATAATGCGATAATTAAGTCTTTAAACTATTATTATTGTTGATAAAGGACCATTGTCTTTGACTATGTGATTGATTTTACGGATCTTTTGAAGGGGTTCATCATCACTTCCGCACAAGCAGCATTTTTTGAAATTTGATAGGTTTGATAACTGTTAATAATTGAATTTTGATAGGTTTTTTTTTCACTTAATATTTGATCTCTAAAAAGGGTATCAAATGTTTGATTTTTAAGTTCTCAAATTTTATTAAATTTTGGGTATGTGATCATATTTAAGGCCATATGATTTTATAAAAACTTACACATAACCGCTTATTTGAATCAATACATTTAACAAACAGGTTGTTAAAATTAACTGTCACATATAAAATTAGTTGTGATTATATTTTGCTATTAATAACAAACATGAAAGGATGACAAATTGAACTATTCGTACCTATGTTTATTAGAATATCTTTAGGCCAGCGTTGATCGTCCTGGGCTTTTTTAACTCTTGGGCCCATTTTCCAATTGGGCCGTTAGAGTGTTGACCGTCGTCTTGGACCTTTGACTCTTGTGGGGCCAGCCCATTTTTGGTGTACCCATTAAAGATAAATATTAGGTTATATGAATTTCCGATATAGCATATTCATGTATATTAAACTATATACTAAAGAGGTATAAGAGTCGATATTCAAAATTTTTATTCAATAATGTATGTCTGTCGTTTGTAACATATACATTATTGAATCATAATTTTCATTATCTAGTTATTTACTTATCGTTTTGCAAAATGGTATATCTACAATTAGTTTATTAACACCAACTTTTTTTAATTTGTATTATAGGATGGATAAGAGTTGGATGAATTATCAAAGTGCTAATGATAGACAAAAGCCAAAATAAAAAAAAAAAGGAGCCGTCGAATTTTTTGATTTTGTATTTCAAAAGTTAAAAATGGGGATAAGATATATTATCCATACAATAATTGTAACAACCTTTTTTTATCATAATAAGATAATGATCTTTATCTACTTACTTATATATAGAGATATGGAATATTAATGGATTACAAACAATGGATTTTTCATGGAGAAGAATAAAATGATTCTACTAATATAAGGAACATGATGATGATGGGAAAGAAAGTGGAGATAATGATTTTGGATATGATGATACTATTTCTTTGACACATGATGTCACAAATGTTAAAAATTTAGATTTCAGTGAGGATATTGACTACATTGATGTTTGCAAGAATGATTGTATTTTTTATTGAAATGTATGTGAAAAATATCAAAGCTATGCAATTTATGGGTGTTCGAGATGAAAAATTGATAGCAATGAAGAGAAAAATATTTCACATAAAATTCTTCGTTATTTTTAATTGATGTATAGATTTCAAAAGTTTTATGTCTTTAAAAATAGTATCTCATATGCAGTGGTATAAAGAGAAATGCCCTGATGATGGAGTTTTGAAATATTCAGTTGACTCAAAAACTTGAAAATCTTTTGATAAAATATACTCAAACTTTGCACCAATTCCCCGCAATATGAGGCTTGCTTTAGCTTTTAATGAGTTTAATTATTTTGGAAATTTAAGTGCATCTTACAATATATGGCCAATGATATTAGTTTCATACAATCTCCCACCATTCTTGTACATGAAAAGTGAATACTTCATGCTATTATTATTAATTCCTAGTCTAAAAGTTCCTAGAAATGATATTGATGTATTCTTGAAACTATCAATAGATGAGCTTATGAAATTATGGTATGATGGGGTTGAAACTTATAATGCCTTTATTTTAAACAATTTTAAATTATATGCATTATTATTATGGACTATCAATGATTTTTCAGTTTACATAAATTTATCATGGTGGAGACAAAAGGAAAATTTGCTTATCCTAATTGTAATGTGGATACTTCCTCTTATAGATTGTCAAATGGTAATAAATTGTATTATGTGTGTTATCGTAAATTTTTAAATGCCAATTATAAATAGAGATTGACAAAAAGTCTTTTGACAGTATTGTAGAAATGTGACATGCTCTTATGCAATTTTCATGGGATGATGTCCTTGATTAATTTAGTGAATGTAATAATGTGATATTTGGGAAGGCTTGTATAAAACGAAAGTAACTTAAACATACTCTTAAGTATAATTAGAAGAAGAAAAGTTTTTTTTTCCAGTTGCCTTTCTAGAGTAAAGTTTTAGTTCGTCATAATTTATATATTATTCATATTAAAAAGAACGTATGAAAAAGCATCATAGGAATAGTGTCAGGCATTGGTGGCATGACAAAGGATAATGTGAATTCTCGTCTAGACTTCAGAAATATGAAAATTCGAAAGGACTTGCATCTTGTAGAAATTGGAGACAAATATTTAATTTCTAAAATTGCCTATGCGTTAACATTGAAAGAAAGTAGGGTTGTTTGTAATTTCATTGCAAATCTCAAAGTTTCAGATGGTTATACTTCCAATATAGCTTAATGTATAATTTATGTTGATGGTAAAGTTTTAAGGATGAAAAGTTATGATTTTATGTTTTTATGGAAGGCCTGATTGCACCAAGATTTTATGTTATCTTATCTACAAAAGTATATTAACCATTAATTGAATTAGGACTATTCTTTAAGTAATTACGTGGAAAAACATTGTGAGTGGATACATTAGAAAAACTAGAATGAAATATTGTTTTGACATTTTGTAAAATAGAACGTATCTTCTCCCGTCTCTTTTTGATATCATGTTGCACTTGCCTATTTTATTTGGCAAGTGAGGCTAAAGTTGCAAGACCAATTCAAAATCAGTCGATGTATTCTTTTAAAAGGTAAGATATTCTTAAAATTTATAGCATATATACTTTAAATATAATGACTATGGTATTTAAACTAATAAAATTTTATTTATAGGTACATGTGTATGTTAAAATCATATCTATTTAATAAAACTCGCCTAGAGGGCTCTATAGCTAAATGTCATATTGTAAAAGAATATCTTGTACTTTGCTCTAGATATTTAGGTAGGGTTGAAACTAGATTTAATCATAAAGAAAGAAATTTTGATGGCAGTGAAGTATAACATGTAGGGTTATTTGTATTTTCTAAATTTGAAAGACCATTAGGTAAAAAAAGTATTAAAGAGTTAAGCTTTTAAGATTGGAAAGAGCTCAACTATATATCTTGAGAAATTGTAAAGAAGTACAGCCATTTATAGAGTGAAATATTTTATTATTATGGTATATAGTAGTATAAGTAGTATGATATATATGTGTTTCAATTCATCACCTATTAATATAAAGAACTCCAATATTTGATAATGAATAGGGAGTATAAAAATATTAATCAAGATCGAGATGTTGATTTGTTAGAGTGTTTTAAATACAAAGTAAATAAATTATTATACATTCTATATGGTTTGATGTGTTTTATTAATATTTACTAAATGTTAATATTTATTAATGTCTTTTAATACTTATTGTGTTTAATATATTATAGAATTGATGAACAAAGGAGTTGAAAGAGTAAGTAAATATCTTTTATATTTTACACAAGCTCCGATTAGAAGAGCGACTTATTATTTATCATACGTGGTTAATAGATACAGATTTTACACAGAAATACCAACAAGAAAGCGTAAAATATTGAATAGTGGAGTGGTGGTGAAGGGTAATTTACATAGTAAAAAAATGGACTATTTTAAATTATTAAGAAATATTATCAAATTAGAGTATAATTGGGGAAACACGATAGTATTTTTTTATTGTGATTGGCATAATATATATGATACGAAAGAAAGGTATAAAGAAGGAACCAAATAGCTTATGACAATAAATATTACTCGATTTTTACAAATTGATGAGCCATATATTTTAGCATGCCAAGTTGAATAAGTTTATTATGTGATAGACCATACATATTTGAATTGGTGAGTTGTTAGGATAATGCTATATAAATTTTATGATATTCCTATTGGTAAAGAGATAAATGATCTCTTTGAAACATATGTAGATAGTAATAAGCCAAGTTCATAGATAAACTTGGGTGATGTGATAGAGTTAAGTGATATGATGGTATTTTTTAATTAGAGTTGATATTCAACCAGAGATTATAATTATGAATTATGCTGGTGGATTCAAAGACGCATACAAGTCTAGTAGTGAATAAGACAAGTCATTAATTTGGTGATTGTTCAAGATTACAATTATATAAGATGTAATTAATTATTCTATTAATTATTAGAGATTGTATATATAAAATTATAGATTTTGATTACCATACATATGTGAGTACATATATATGATTACATATAGCCCCAAAAAAGTCAAAATCCCTTCAAAACAATGAAAAATAATCTCCTTTGACTGCACTTGTTTAGGTCATTAGCCAAGGCAGTACATATTGCATTAGCCATTGTTCTTTTATCCCTTGCTCATAATATTAATGCAGTCACCTTTAAACCGTCTCAAAAAAAGATTAGTGACTCTTCTCTATTGACACAAAAGATTAGTGCCAACCACTTAGTTATGGTTTGGCCTGCATGTTTATGAACTGATCGTCTTACTCTTGAGAGGAGTTTCATTTCCAAATAAGCTTTTGATACTACCGATAAGTTTTTTTAGTAGGCCAATTATACATTGAGTTTTATTTCCGTTGTAATTTCAATGGATAATGAATGCAGAATTCAAGCAGTGGTTGAAAGTTTAAATCAACCAAAAGAAGTGCGAGATATAAAAGAAAAACTTTAATATAAATATGTTTGAAATCTAATAATTCTTATATATTATATTTCTTAACAGTTCAACCAAAGCATAAAAAAACTTGTGTTAAATGGAACAAGAAGAGAGATGATAGTCCAAAACCTGTAAAGATTAATCTACCCTCATCCGTATGACGTGTTGTCTGAGAAAATGTACAACAATTTATCATAAAGACAAATTATCTTGTTAAACAGTATTATCCAGTTAATATTGAGAATTGAAAAAAAATGAATGATCATATCAAAATTAAATTGATGCAAAAATTGAAGGTAAATTCAATAAATATATAATGATGGATCAAGAGATTTGGTTGTATTTCTTTTCTGTATTATTCAGCATGCATGATATATTATCGATGCTGTTAGGATTTGATCCGGACACACACAACTTAGCATAGCGGAACGAAATACGAAATCTCCGTCAAACGTCAACTATTAAACTCATAAATATAAGAAATACAATAATATATAATATTTTTAATGTGAAAAATTTTTTTCAATCAAAAACAAATCATAGATCAAATTCTAAACAAATCCACTATAATAATAGTACCAATTATAAAAATAACCCTCTCCAAAATTTCTTCACTACAATTCCGAGTGAAAAATGATTGATTACAACCCCTTCAACATACTTAACAACTCATAAGAGAAAATATAATGAGAAATAATTGTAACCAAACGAAATATACCATAGAATCCACTTTAGAACAATATATGCAATATTAACAAAGAATGAAACTCAAATTTGATTTCAATAAGATGTCGAACATCTTCATTTTCTCTCCTTTTCTCTTCTTTCTCTCTCTCTCTCTGTAGAACTCGTTGTGTGAGAAATCATTTTTGAATTTTTCTAAAATTGTGTCAAGCACAATTTTATATCAGGAACGACACTCTAGTGCAAACAGGCGTTCCTTGTGTGCAAGTGCCACTGTAATTGTCGAACAAGCACCGGTTGTGCGTGTATACTGTAATTCGTGCACAAGCACCATTTCGAGCTCACATCGGGCATGGATTAATCTAGAAATCACACTTGTGCGCCCCTTGCGTGCTCCTAAGGTGCTTCCACTCTGGAGTCGGCACACAGGCATGAATCAATAGCTTGTCATGAGCCACCATACTGGCCTTCGATCGATCCTCGGCTAGCTCTCATACAAATATCACGTGACCCTTCAATATTTTTTGTAACGACTCGAGTTTCAAAACATGATAAATAGGAGAAAATTGGATCAATATAATCAAAATTAGGTTTAAATCCGTGTGGGAAGATTAATTTTCGGGAACGTGGGTTAATTCGGTGAAATGGGCTCACCGGGTGCTGCGCAAGCAGAATGGGTACGCCTGCTATCCGCCTAGCCGGCGCTTAAGCGCCGGCTTGCCCATTAAAAGCACCGCGTGCGCTTTCTTCATCATTTTTCGGGCTTCCAGGAGAAATAAGAGAGAGAGAGAGAGAGAGAGAAGAAAGAGAGAGAAAGTGGAGAATAAGGCTCTTGAGTCCGAATCTTTTGAAGAGCCAGTTAGAAAGGTGATAGATCGGATTGAGGTAAGTGCACTCATACCCTTCTCTTTCATTTTCTTACACTTTTGTTTTATTTTTATCCGATATTCTTATTCCGATACCCGATTAGAGTTATATTTTGCGTTACTTAGGACCTAAGTATGCATATATATAAATTTGGTGCCCAAATTTATGGATTTCGACCAATTTTTGCACCTAAAATCCTAACCCCACGCCTGGTGGTTTCGGCCTCCAATTTTTGGGGCTATTGTATAAATTGAGAGTAGAATATCATTACCCATATCATAGGTAAATTAATTTGTCAAGTGGATACCTGATTTGGTAGATTTATATGGATTTTCATTCACGAAACCCTAGACCCGCACCCAGACATATTACCCATAAAATTTTGGGGCTTTTGCTTAATTTGGAGATAGAATATGGATACCTATAATTTGGACATGTTAATTTATTGATTGGGAATCTGAACTTGTGGTTTTGTGTGGAATTTCGTTCGAGGAGACTCTAACCCGCACCTGGATCCTGTTTAACGGATTAAATTGAGTTTGTTGCATCAATTGACTTAGGATTATGTTTACCCATGTCTTGAATTTGATGATATTCCTATTGGATATTTGAAATTTTGAGGATTAACCGATATGTGTATCCGAATACTGTTCACGCACGCACTGTTCACCGAGGATTTTGAACGATAATTTGCATGATTTCTCATGTTTAACTAATAATTAAGTGACATGTATATTTGTATAAATTCAATCTAATAATCTGAAAGTTTCGGCATGTTCAATTATAAAGGAATTCGCATTCGAAAATCTTTCAAGTCAATCTGCTATTCGATGGTAATAGTTTTTTACTTATTCCAAACTTCATAAACAATTATGCATATATTATGAAATTGTTAATTGAATATATTCCGAAGATCATGTCTTAAAATCCATCATAAAGGGAATATTGATTACAAGCCATATAATTTTAATTGGTATAAAATGAGAATGAATTCTTAAATTCCCCATACTCCAAAGATGCACGAACTATGATCGCGTGAGGATCCAAACTCATGATGAAATATGAAAAATCTGATAATAAAGAAAATTCTATAATTAAGTGATGGACCTATAAAATGTTCTTCGGAACGATAATCTGATTGGCTTATAAAATGTTCTCTAGTAGAGTGGGAACAAAGGACTTCGTACTTAAGAATAGACATCTTTAATGAAATAAGGAATTAAGAACTTGGACCAAGGATTACGAATAATAAACTTTGGTATGCCAAACTATTATAGCGAAACTCAAATGATTAATCTGGCCATATATCCTGGTCGTGTTTATGGCGGGTGATATTTCTTGGTATGTCTTAGTATATTATTACGGAAAGTCGTCGTCTACTTTGGAATCTCTTGCGGCTGGGCCGCCGCGGCTGATTGGCCTCGTCTATAAGGATTGTATGTAGATAGTTCGCTTCTGGGTCTTGAATAGCAGGGTATGATTTTAGATTGTATAGGAGCAAATACAGTCCAAGTAACGACCGACCGTTCTTTTGTCAGTAAAGCCTACTGATCTTGGCCCCCAAACAAAATAAGCTTTTGATATAAATTGATGACTAAGACAAGACAAAAGGAAATGAACTAAGGAAATCTGAAACGATCAATGGAAGTATTCTCTCCTGAATCATGTCTTTCAATCTTATGTGCATTCCTGTTCCTTTTTATATATATTATTATGTTTTGAATATGAAAATTGTATGTTCTTTGATTTATATATATACCTTGCTGAATTATTAACTCACTTTCACTTTTTCTTCCTTCCAGATGAGAGTCACAAGCTGACACCCGATTAGTTAAAGCAATGAGAGGGAATTGCTTAAGGAGATTTGTTGGAGTTCAGAGATTTAGAGCTTTGGATATGTCCAATGTATCGAAATGTAAATAGTCAAGTTAGATAAATATTGTGTATTCAATTGTGGCATGTTATTATTATGGATTATTATTATACTTCCGCTGGTTGTTGATGGATCTAGTTCTATTTTTGTAGTTTTGACATTAGATTTGTTTAGGCCTAAATGGTATCTTTATTTAGATCTAACGTAGTAGATAAGGAGTTTTGTATTGGAGTCATAGATAATATGACATTTGTTGGTCTTGTGTGTGTGTTGTGGAGTAAATTTTGAAATCTGGATTATTTATATGCTTGTACAGGTTTATTTAAACATGTTATATATATAATTTTCGTCAAATTATAAAGGAAACTCAGCCCAATTTTTTACAGAATTTGACATTTAAAATTGGTTGCATATTAGTTTGATTTGATTAAGTAAATTTATTAACGGAGGTTATTAGTGGATTATGATCCGATACGACACATATTTAACCGTTCAGATGATTCTCTATTTGTTGTGACTCCTACAAGGAAGTGATCAAAACCTAACACATGCCTAATTATTGTAGGAAAATACGTTTTACCAAATGAAAATTATGTAAATATAACTAGTCAAAAAGAATTGATGAAAATATTTCGTACTTAACATTTTAGTTTATGAAGAGACTATTATAAGAAATATAGAATTGATAAGGAGTGGGTTGAAAACTGTCCTCATAATATATATATTGAGTAATAAAAGTGGTTGATTCTATAATATTGAGGAAGTCAGAATGCTCCGTGTGATTTATCTGTATAGTTTTTTTATTGTAACTTTATTATTAGGTTTTTTTATCATACTCCCAGAATTGTTACAAACATGAAGCCTATTTATAAGAACATATGCATGGCACGAAGTATTGTGGAGGACATGGTTGTTTGATCAAAATATAGTTCATCTGGAGACGAAAAACATAGGACAGACTTGCTGATTTTTAATTGATTGTCCTTCCATATCTTTGATTTTAGTTGGAGGAAAAACATCCTCTAAAAGTAACTCAGACTCAATTTAGAAAACAGGTATCAATATAACCACCCTCACCACACTTCAATTCCATAAATCATACATGTAATATAAACAATAATTACTTTGTGAGTTAAATACATCGGATTAAAAAGTTACATTTAATGGTATCATGTGATTATCTGTCACCATGTACTGTTTATTTATGTAATTATATCTACTGGGTTGATGATAAAATGATGCTTACAAAAAGGAATTCTTAGTTTTTAAATACCCAATAATTACAATTATTTTGTTTTTCTGATACTCACTCATTGTAGTTGGAGGGTCAAAACTTCGAGGGCCTTGGTATTGGAATCTGATGTAGGAACTTTCGGATCTGTATGCAAAATTCATCAATTTTGGATTCAATTTTTGCATTTTTGTTCATCAATCTGAAATCCATTTTTGTAGCCTGATTTTGCAACATGATTTTGTATCTTCTTATTTTCTTTTTTTTATTTGTTTTGGTAAATGTTAAGACATTGAGTATTAGATGACTAATATTACTTATTGTTTAAAATATAGAATATGAATAAAAATAATTCAAAGAATAGAAGTAAACAGAGAATAATGAGCTGCGTTGGTACAAAATCTATTGCACGAATTTTACATAAAATGGTAATATTTATCCTTAATATAAATATATTTACAGGTTCTAAATATATGACATACTTTGTTATTAGTTAATACTTAAAAATTTACAAATAGTGAATTGTCCCAAATTTTCATCCCGAACAATCGATAGAACCAACGAAATATTTGAGATTATTTGTAACAGAAAAAAACAAAAAAATAGAAATTGGGTTGATAATATGTCAGGCCCAAATTTTTATTTTAATTATTTTAATATTAATTATAAGTTTAAAATAATTAAAAATATTAGAAATATACCTATATCTATATATAAATATAAATAATAATAACAAAAATAAAATTAAATTAAAAATAAAAAAGAAAATGGGAAAACCGTAGGCCGAAACGCACGATTGGTTTGCGGAAAGGGGAGTAGGGGAAATTAATTAAAGGAGGAGAAATCTCGAGGTGGCAGAAGAAAACAGGAGGAAAAAAAAAAAAAAGAAAGAAAGAAAAAAAAGGAAAGAGAGAGAAAAAGGAGAGGGCAGGATTTCGGCGCAGAGGAGAAGTAGAAGAAGAAGAAGAGAGAAGGCTGTGCGGCGCAGGTGGAGGCGGCGACGCGAAGGGAAAGCTGCAGCAGTTGCGACGTGAGGAGAAGCCGCCGCGGCAGTGATCAGCGGCGTGACGGGCTCGCGCGGGAGAGAGAAAAAGGGCAGCGGTGCGGGCTTCGGGTCGACTGGAGAGGTAATCGGCGCGACGGTGACAGGCGGTGCGGCGGTGGTGCGCACGGTTGTGGGCTGTGGAGAGGTAGTCGGAGCGGCGGCTGCGTTCGTGGTAAGGAGAGAGAAAGCTCTCCGGGGGAAAGACGATGGCCACGAGAAGTGACAGAGGCAGCAGCGGCTCGTGACAGAGGTGGTGGCGGCTCGCGGGTGCAGCGGTGGCAGCCGTTGGCGAGGCAGCACAACGCGGAGGAGAGAGAGAGCAAGCTGGTAGAGAGAGAAAGGCACCGCAGGAGAGAGAAACGTGCCAATCGGGTATTTTGGAGCATTCTTTCTTCCAATTGGCGGAGCGTGAAGGTTAAGGTAAGTATCTATAAGCCAATTTTTGGTCTAATTTGTGTCCGATAATATTTTCGTATGTTTTAGAGATTTTTTTTGCATACATGTAATTTTTATATATCCTCTCTGTTTATTGTTTACATGCATGTATGTTTTATTAGTCATACGGTAGTTTTTTTATATTGGTATTTATGATTTTGAGGATTTTTCGGATACCCGAACAGTATATATGTATATTTGTGTATTCCTATATTGTGAAACCATAAATCAGGCCTTACATTAATCATGCATGCTGTTGGGGATGGTCACTACAAGACCATGGCGGTCCGATACCCGAGGGGTCGTTTATATGATCCGAGGTACGAGACATTGGTACCACTCCTGACGGTGAGGTTTAGTCTCGACGGGGACGCGTATGACGTTGCCCTTTCCGTCGGAAGGAATGTTGAGATGTTTAGTAATTGACTTGTTCCATTGTATATTTAATTGAGAACCATCGTAAGGAATTGACGGAACTAATATATTCGGACGTCTTAATGTATAACTAAAATTTAAGGTTGCACCCAAAATCGCGAGTGGTAAAATGTAGTGAGTAAGTTCCTAATCTATGGTAGATAGAATACATTGATAGCCTTGAGCTACTGGCTTAAATCGCAGTTGATATAGTCGTAGTTACCGAACGATGGTAATCCTTCCTTAAGTTAGTATTATTTATTTTTAGTTCTCCGATTTCATGCATGCTTTGTATTTCTGTATGTATTTGGGTAGAGGATGATTTTGTGATACACTGATTGGCCCACAGATGGGCGATAAGAATGTCTCGTACGTATAATTATATGATAAACTCGAAACGTGTTTTGATTTACATTTTAGTTCCGGCGGTCTTCCCTCGATTTCTGTATTATGAGATTTGGATCCGTACAATAGTATGTATCCCACACAGATGTGGTAACGGTTGCGGTATATGTGATCTCGGATCATATGATATGATATCGTCTGTAAGATTTTACCGGATCGCGATTTATATGATTATGTCCTGGAGGGATGATTTAATACAGACGGTGAATTAGTACGAGACCATTCCTCGATTTTTCAGAGATTTCACGGATCTTGTGTTTTATTTTACGTGTTTTATCCATTCTTGTAATTTATATTTACTGTTTTACATATATATATATATGATACTTGTTTGGCCCTAGGCTCATGTTTTCATATTTTGTCCTATCAGACTAGTGGCTTGGCTACGATCATAGGAGTTTGGACGAGATCTGAAGTGGCATAGTATCTGGTGAGTCTAAATATTTATATTAGCCAGGCTTTTGGATTTTCAGGGATCGTATTTGGATCGTATGTCGGCCAATTTGTGAGCCATTGGATCGTGTAGTAAAAGATTATGGTTTTGTCATCTATGGAAACAAGTTGTTATTTTATTGGTTATCCTATTATTGACGTATTGTTAGCAAGTTATGTTTTATCTTTTTGGGTCTTTACCCGATGAGGTCCTGTGAGGGCTGTTTATTATTTGGGTCCATTTATGTATGGATTGTCATGCTAAGGTTAGGTTTGACCGTAATTGCTGATTTATTAAATTTTTATTATTTGACCTTCGTATTTTGTGCCTGGGCCTTGACATAATGAATCGAAAGATGCATATAAAAAGTTCTTAGAACTACATGATACACAAGTTAAACAATATGGTATTAATAACTTGATGACAACAGAGACTTTGTTGGTTGTTTTTGGCTATAAATCTACATACATAAGAAGGATGGGAGAAAGTCATTGACCAATAAAAAATGTCCATAATTATATAAAAAGTTTTTATAGGAAGATGTTCACATGCCCAAAAAATGGCATTAATGCTCGGATTTAAGTTAAAATATAACGACAGTTGGCAAATTTGATAAATTAAAAAGAAGTTGAGCTTCATGCTAAACTACTTATCGAGTTGAAAGCTATTTTACATTCTGATATGCGATTTTTGATTAAGGAAGAATTATCTGCAATATAAATTTTAAAAATTGTAAGTTTATAACTATATTTTCTTATTAAGCTTTAAGTATATACATTGGAAACAGAGTTGAGCATGATACTTAATTGCTTCATTGCACAGCACAATGTTAGGATATTGGTGACTCTTCCAACAAAATACAACTACCAGTATATTGGCCTAACCTAAAGAATAATAGATGGATTAAGAATCAGAAAGTGAAATTTCATGTAAATACCATAAAATAACTTTGGTCTTTGCTTCATGTGTTTTGAGGGAAACAAAATTCTGCTAGCAGATTAGAGCAATCTGTCAGGAGAATGCATTGTGGAAAAAATAAATTTGGTAGAACTAGAGTATTTGGCCAAGGATTGGACCTTCTCTAATATCAATTTTGTGTTGGAGCGGAGAATTTCATTAACAAAAATCATAAGATAAGAAGTAGAAATTCAAATTAAGGAGGTAGAAGACAGAGTTTAAGATAGAGAAGATAGAAATGAGGTTCCGGAATATGGGTTTAAAAAAGAAAATAATTTGGAAGAACAGACCTTGGGGAGTAAATCAAACTCAGTTTGTTCCCTTGACATCTAAATCATTACATTGGTTACTTATTTATAAAGTAATACACTTTATAAGGGACTAATAGAAGTAATAATAGAAATTAACATAAACTATTTTAACAAGTTGATATTCTATTATTCGGTTACGACTAGTAGGATGCATCAAACTCAAATGAAATCGGATAAATGCATTAGTGTTCTTGATGAATCTGTTATGGGAGTTGCATAGCAGCACATTACTTGATTCCATTACCTGATTCCTTCATCCATGCTAACAGTAGTAGCCTATCACTGGCAGCTAGCAGCCTTGTGGTGTAACCGTGTACTTCATGACAATCTTGAACAGGTCGAGGGATCAAGCAAGTCTTATACTGTCATTGTTACCTCACCTTTGACGTGTACATATGATTGGAAGTTCTTGTAAAATTCATGGCAGTAATAGCCTCTAATGCAAATCCACGTGTACTAGCTATTGGAGTTAAACCCGAATACACACCACCCGACGCGGTAGAACAAAACTTTTCGTCAAACATCATCAATCAAATTTGTAAGAGTAATAAACTCAGTAATGTACAACGATTTTTAACATGGAAAATCCTTTTTAATCAAGGATAAAACCACAATTCTCACACGAACGCCGCAATTCTCACACAAACCTTATACAACTTTTCGATGACCTTTCATTTGTTGTGATATTTATAAAGGAGTGACAAAACCCAACACTAGCATTTGGCGCAAATCACTTGTACTAGCAAATTGTAAGAAGAATAAGATATTCAATGTTTTTTGCGGTTTTATTGTTATTTCTAATGTTTCAGTGTAAATCATGCTGTTGTTTTTACATTTTTCTTTAAATGAGGGTTCAAATAAATCGTTAATTTTTTATACTGTGAAAATATATAATCTAGTTTTATGGTTTTTGATCCTTACTTTTCGTTAGCAAAAGTAGAGCTACGCTTACTTATTTTATGTCCAGCTTTAGTTTGTCTTTCTTCAAATGTAAATTACAATTGCCTTTAACAGAATGTGCGGCATTTATTGTTTGTAAAATTCGAATGCCCTCTGCGGCCCTATGAGGGGCAATGGTGCTCTGGGTGAATCTGGCCCAAGTCTGTTGATGGTCCATATGTCCAGATATTGATACAAACTCTTTATGTAGATTGGCAAATGAGTAAGAGGAGATGTAACCATACTTCTTACACTTGTTAACAATTGCTAATATAACGATGAGCCCTAATCTATATCTTCTTTTTAATTTTACTTAATAATTTCTCTTTTCAAAGGATATGTATGAAAAAAAGTTTGAGAAAAGAGTTGTCACAAAGGCCATTTATCTTGGCATTTAGAAAACCATTAAACTTGTTATTTATTTAATTGAAGGTTAGTATCCAAAGAGATACTAAGCTATATATTTCTATTAATATATAATCATTAATATCGATACCTTTGAATGATAGGTTTTTCATTTTATAGCAAATATTGAGACAAATAAGTATGTAGGCAACAATGATGGCTGTTGGCAAGATATTGAGACAACATCTAATAGCATTATTTATTAATGTATACAAAGTTATTGAATGAAATTATTCACTAAGCATTAATATGTATATGCCAGTATGCAAAGTTTTTTATTTTTATTTTTTTATATGTAGTGATTGTTACAAATTTTGGTTGGAAAAAATTGGTATGATTTTGTATGTAATTATTATCGGCTCATCAATTGTGTGATTATTATATTGTCTATGGCAACCAAGCACCCAAAAAAATGAAACATTCAAAGGTAGTAAAATAAAAGATCAAATCAAATGATCTTAGTATTTAAAAAAGACAAGCAAATAAGTACAAATTTAGGTTGTGAACTCTATATTTAAATATATTTTATTAAATTATAAAAAATGTTTGTATTAATATTATTTTTTAAAAATTTTTAGGTCACTCAAATAAATAAAGTAACGTAGATGGATAAAGTTTGATGCATTTTAAAAATTAGAAGGATCATATTGTATAAAATTGTTCCTAAATTTGTCAAAAAGTACTAGAAATTTTTTTAAAAATTATTGTAAAATAATTTTATTCTATTATATGAATATTATTTATATATATTTTTTATCAATATAAATTTAATATTTGTGTTAAAATTTTAATTACTAAAGTATATAATTTAGAGGTAAATTTATATGTTTTTCATGACATAATTATTTGCTATTAAATAGATATTTTAGTGACACATTTAGTTGATATTAATGGTAAATTTTATGGTCATTAAAAATATATTTTAGTGATAAAATTATTTTTTTATTAATATAGAATATTGTTTAGTAATAAATTATTTTTGTCACTAAAGAAACTTTTTAGTGGCAAAATAAAGATTTGTCATTAAAAGTTTAGCGATAAACTTTTAATGATGACTTAGTAGCAAATTTATGTCCTGTTATTAAATTTTTTAATGACAAATTTATAAATAATAGAGATAAAATATTCTGTCACTAACGATAAAAATTTTTGTAGTGTCTGGAATATATATATGTATTGAAATTATAAGTTGATGAATAAGAAAATTAATTATAATTATTATTCTGATTGGATCATTGTAGGATTAGTAAAGATAGTTGGATAAGATGGGCAATTACTTTTCATAGTTTAAAAAGAGAGCTAATGGTTTCCTAGTAGTCGGATGATAAAGGTTAGAGTAATAAAAAATATTAGTTTGTTAGTAATATTTTTACATGATTTGACTATAAAGATAAATGAAATAGAAGATACAAACATAAATTTGATGAATAGAGGACTTTTGTACCCTTATTACAAGGTAATTGGGAGGAATACTTATGTATTCTTGTTAGTTTTTTATATTCATGATTTTCTTTACATTTCTTTCAATTTGTGTGAATATATTCTTGGTACTTTATTATTAAATAAAAAAAAGTGTATAAAAAAATATTAATGTATCTGGTTAAATGAGAGGTTATAATATCATATTATAATCTATTCGTTTTCAATATCAATTTCATATACAATGGTTAAGATCATTTGTTTTCGAGAGATGATACTTATATATTTATGGTTGTCGTATAAAATGATATCTAAAATATTACTGATGAGGAGTATCATAAATTATATGAACATGCTTTGTATATAGTCTCTCAAAGGACTACAAAAATAGTAAAAATACCAATAAAGGTGGCAAATAATATTATTATCAAGCATCGAACTTTGATGAGGATCAACGAATTGGCTCTAAGATTTTGGCTTTTCAGATGTTGATGGCCCAATGTCGGGGGTCAGACGATGTGGAACAGTGATAAAAAATATGAAAAGAGTGGTAATACTGTCGAAGACTTGTGAAAGACTATGGAGAGAGTGTGTGGGTAGCGCAATATGATAGCGACAAAACTATGAAAAGAGTGGCAGACTGGTCAAAGACTTACAAAAGACTATGGAAAGAGTGGTAGTCCTACCAAAGATTTGCGAAAGACTAGAGAGAGAGGCTCGGTAGCACAATGTGACAACGACAAGATTATGGAAAGAGCGGTAGTATTGCCAAAAACTTACAAAAGCGTCTGCCGCTACACTAACTCAATTATCGCATAGAAGAAGTCTTCCTTGACTATTCCTCATATAGACTATTCTTTTTTTTTTAATAACACTTTTCGTATAGTTTAATTGTTTAATTTTTTATGGTATTCTTTAAAAAAAATATTTTAGTGGGGGAGTAAGTTTCAATATTATTTATAAAACAAAATTATTTTTATTATTTATAAGAAGAAATGAGCTCCACATGCAGTCGTTGAAAACTCAGGGTGGAATTTCTACTTCTTGTAGAATTTTTTTAATTTTATTATCTATTTTTTAAATAAATGGTGGAAATTTAAATATTAAATAACATTATTTAAATAATTATTTTATTAAATTTTTTATATATTAGATTTAAATAATTAAAAATATAAATATTTTTAATAATTTTTTATAAAAAATTACAACCATTAAATTTTGGCCCAGAGATAAGCTGGGCCCCCTAGCTATGAAAACTCACGAAGTGGGCAAGTTTCAATGAAAAATTGTGTCCCCTAGCAACGAAAACTCATGGGAGTAGGCCAATTTTCTATGGAAAATTGTGCCAATTTTAACGTGATTTTTAATACTACGAGCCATAGTTGAAAATTCAAATCAAACAACTATTTTAATCATTCAAGCCAAATCAAATATTTTAGAAAGTTAGATATTCTCTATGTATTAAAAAATTTTATATTTATAAATGTCTTGAATATTATATTAGGATGGATTAGTTACATCTCTCATGTCAATACTCAAAAAAAATGGCAACTGGGTAACTGTTTATTTTTAATTACTCTAAAAAAACTAAGCAATTTTATCATACATTAATAAAATTTTCATAATTGCTCTTAATGTATTTGTGCGTTATGTCATGTTTCTTCAATTTTAGGTTATAAACAATTGCCTAAAAGATTATGAATCTAGGAAGTTTTTGTAAATAACTTGTCACACCTCAAAATATTTTATTTTGATCATTGACATTGTAATTTATGTTGATGTATTTAAATCTAATGAGTAGCTCTAACTATTCAATTGCTTTGGTTTGAATTTATATAGTAAGTCTAACTGTATAACATTTCTTATTTGGTGTATGTCAATTTTGATGAGGCAGTTTGACACCTTCATGACTCACCGTTTAGATTGCTTCGTGATTCATTAGTTTAATAATAAATCCACTCAACATCTTAAAAGCCTATCAACTATATTGTTGAACAAACTAACAATTCAACAGTGCAACCTTTGTGCTACTATTTTCCTCAAAAATTCAGATGGTTGACAACTTAGTAGATGGGTAGTTTTGTTTGGTAAGATGGCCCCTCGATCCCTCAAATGCCCACCGAGTTGGAATCTCTTGACAATTTGTATATGATTTTTCACTATTTTTTTGATGCTGTATTCATCAATAACAATTAAGCCATTAAAAACAAAATTAATGCATAGTAGAATTTGATCCGTATAAAAGTCAAAGTCGATACGCTAGTAATCATCAATCAGCCATAGGGTGGAGAATTCATTTTTCTATAAACAACATTTGATTCCATTATGCGTCACATAAATTAAAGCATATAGCATCATTATCGGAGCCTATATTTTTAAAAATATATCTGGCTCTCTCTCATTCTTCATTTTCTATTTTTTACCTGTAATTTATATATATATATATTTACTTAATTGAACAAATTAAACATTTGTGCTAAAAAATAAAGAAAAAATTAAAAGGTTATTAATGTAATTCATAAAAATTATTCAAAATATTAAAAAATTATAGATATGATTAATGAAGTTAAACTTTATACAATTATCAAAAGAGATCAAATGTTTTGTATGCAACAAAAAATTATACATAATAGCAATTGATCTATATGAAGGTCAAAATTACGAGTAATTGCCTGCGAATGCATCACATTCATGTAATTAATTTTTTTTTCTAAATTTACATAATTTTTTAAGTGATTCTTCCCTTAATTTCTTTTACTTAAAACTAAGAATGATGATTAGTAAAATTAAAACATTATAAAATAATTAAACGGTGTCAAATTTTCTATAATGATAAAATTGAATCATTTTATAATTTTAAAAAATATTTAAAAATTATAATATTTTAAATAATTAGCTCTATTATATATAAATTTAATTTGAATCCCGGGAAGATATTGTCATAAATTCTATTAACCCCGTTGCATGCTTTGTAAATAAGTCTGAATTTGAAAGGCCAGGAATAAATTTCAATTAATATTATTTTTGTAATCTTTTTTATGCATATAAAATTTATTAAAATTTTAAATGTAAAATATAAATTCTCCTTATAAAATTATAAATTATAAACAGGTTATAACTGTGTGAATTATTTGACATTTCTTATAAAATTAAGTCGACGAAGGCAAAAGTTTGTTCATTTTGAGAGCAAAGGCTACACCAGGGACATCAGGGAGCGTGTACTTCTCAATCTCTTTTAGGATTTAGTTGTTTGCAGTCCCCCCCATTTTATAGTAATTTTGAATACTTCATCGATGCTTTAAATTCTATATTTGTCCCTAATTTTGAGTTTACTTTATTTATTAATAAATTAAATATTAGTTTATGCAAATAAAAATATTATAATTGTTTAAATTTGGATAACTTTCTTATAAATTTTATACCCATTTAATATATCATTTAATAGTATGTCCGATATCACACGAATCTTAGCTTGATTTGAGGAAATTAATGAATGGCATATGACAGACACCTAACCTAAGTATAAGAACCGTTTGTTCGAAATAAATGCGCCCAATAAGCGCTTGAAAAGCATAAATTTATATTTTGTCAAGAATAGACGTGCCAGATGAGCGCCCAAGGGACGCTGATGTGTGGTTTGTATAGTAGGCTTGCTCCTAGCAGAACCTGATTGACACTCATACATCATTTTTTATATAAAATTATCCCGATACGATTTTACGGTTATTATTATGGTTCTTTGAGTTATTAAGCGCTTGCACAGTAAAAAAAAAGAAGAAAGAGAAGAAAAAGAAAAACAATTTGATAATCTATTTGAATCTAAAATTGTGTTCCATTCTCTAAAATTGTACCAGTCATTTTTTTTTTTTTTTACTTTGTATTCATAATTACTCAGGTTTATTATTATAATGTATTATGTCTTTGTATTTGTTGGATATTTTTATAATCAAAATTTACTATTCAGTGGATATTTTTCGGACTGATAGTCTCATGATTTTTTTTATTATTTTCTAAAGAGATTTTCCACATAAAATTTTCTATTTTATTATTTATTATTATTATTATCTATTGTATATTATTAATTTTTTTTGATGGGTTCAAATAAGGTCGCGTTTGGGCCTTCAAGGCTTGTATTCTAATATACATCAATCTCTAAAACATTGATAGTAATTGAAGCAACATGTATTAACTTTAGTTGCAAAAGGTCAATAAGTTAACCCTTAATTTATTTTTATATTTGATATATGAGTGTATTTTTATATGATTATGTGTCTGCCAACCTTTTCTTTCAATTGCCGAGTCAAATTTGGAATTATTGGTTTTAATTATCTCTAAAAATATTATTTCAAGGAGGTTTCTTTTCATCCAATCATTCTTGATTGTCCTGATCATTTACTTGAGGTCAAGGACCTGCACCGCATTGACCGCAGCACAGAATCTGTGCCACAAAATTGCAATTGTTTGGATAAAATTGTACAATTGCTCAGCCATTTAGATAATTTTATTATTTAATTTTTAAATGAAAAAAATAAAGCACTGAGAAACCATTTGATTTTACTCGAACGGCCACGATTTTCCACCTCTTTCTTCACTGGCATAGTTCCATTGATGCCGGCCAACATTTACTTGCACAAGCGTTCCACCTAATCATATCGATTAAAGCAGTAGTGCTGGTTCACAATTCTGCGAGATTTGCTGAGTACTGATCATCCAACTTGTTTACCGGTGAACTACTGCCTATCACAATTCTATGAGATTTTGTAAAATTTGCCTATTAGATAACTCGTTTATCAGTGAACTGTCCTCAGTGGTAGACATAAGTAAGCTTTCACAACTAATTACGCTCGATCTATCATACAACTTATTGGACGGGAAAGTATCACCTTGATTATTCAATCTGCCATCACTAAACATTTTATACTTGGATGACAATCAATTTTTCAGCCAACTTACTATCATTGAGGATGTGGCGAGCAACTCATCACTGATGAATCTCTCTTCTTTGATGACGAATCTCTCTTCTCTGATGGTATTGTCTCTATCAAGGTGCAATTTTTCTGGACCGCTTCCGACTTAGATTTGGAATATTACCCGAGAGATTGTCCTTTCAGGGAACCGTTTTACCGGTAAACGGCCTTCAATGATAGACATAAGTAAGCTTTCACAATTAACCGTGCTCGATCTATTTGAAAGCCTACTGGACGGGGAAGTACCACCTTGGTTATTTAGTTTGCCATCACTAATCATGCTAGGATTGACCGAGAATCAATTTTTCGACCAACTTATTGTTAGTGAGGATGTCATAAGAAACAATACGACTCTGCCGAAATTTATTAATCTTAGCAATAATAAGATACAAGGATCGATCCCGAATTCAATTTTTGAGGTCATTAGACTTGAAATTCTTAATCTTTTGTGGAACAATTTAAGTGGCGTAGTCGAATTTGATATGTTTTGCAAGCTAGAAAACCTCCAATATCTTGATCTATCCTATAATAGCCTATCATCATTGAGGAAGGGTAGTAGCTTTATCAATTATAACGTCACCTCCTGCCCGAGATTTATTTTTCCTAGATTGTTCCTCCTAAATCATTACTAAATTCCTTGATTTCTTTAAAACTCAAACAGATCTAATATTTCTAGGCCTCTCTAACAACAAAATTCATGGTGACATCTCGAAATGGGTACGCGATATCAGCAAGGATTTCTTACAATTGTTGGATCTCTCCAGCAATTTTCTAACCAGCAGTTTGGACCTTCTTCAATGGAAGAACTTGCAGTATATTTATCTTCATTCCAACATGTTTGAGGGACCAATTCCTATCCCATCGGCCTTAGCTAAAGTGCTATTAGCTTTGAATAACAGCTTTGTTGGAGAAATCCCTTCTTCGATTTGTACATTGGCCTCACTTAAAATTCTCAATTTGTCTTTTAACTCTTTGAGCGGTGAGATACCATGGTGTTTCAAAAATTTTAGTGACCAGCTCTCTATGTTGGATCTGAGATCAAACAAACTTCATGGAACTCTTCCTTCAAACTTTGGAAAATTTAGCAATTTGAGGACTTTGAATTGGAAGGGCAATTGCCGCCATCTTTGTTGAGATGTCAAGGGTTAGAAGTTCTTGATGTGGGAAACTACAATTTTAAAGGCATATTCTCCTACTGGTTAGGATCTCTTTCAGACTTGCAAGTCTTAATCTTACGCTCTAACAACTTCCGTGGCAATGTAGGAACCTCCAAGGAAAAGCACCAATTTTCCAAGTTGCCGATTTTTGACCTTTCCAATAATGGCTTTAACGGTACTTTGCCAAGTAGTCTTCTCTATTGTTTCAAAGCTATGATGAATTCTAATGAAGAGATAGGGAAAATGCAATACTTGCACAACTTCAACTATGAAGATTCAGTTATGCTAAAGATGAAAGGACTCGAACTCAAATTCTCTAGGATCTCAACAGTAGTAACTACCATTGATGTGTCAAATAATAATCTCAAAGGAGAAATCCCAGAGGTGATCGGGGATCTGGTGTCACTACAGTGCCTCAACCTCACACACAACAACTTCACTGGTCACATCCCACCATCCCTCGCAAGTTTAAGAAAGCTTGAGTCTTTAGACTTGTCTTCCAATAAGTTTGTGGGCCAGGCCTAATTCTTGGGGAGCTTGCTAGTTTGACATGTCTTGAAGTCTTCAACATGTCCCAAAACCAACTTGTGGGACCTATACCGCAGGGTTGACAATTTAACACATTTGGAATTAACTCGTACCTAGGAAACCCTGGGTTGTGCGGGAGTCCACTGTCAAAGACGTGTGGGGATGATGAAGCACCTTCACAACCTCCACCAAGGATGGTTCAGGATGGCGGTGATTCTGAATACATAGGCACATTTGGTTGGGCAATGGTTAGTATTGAATATGGATGTAGGATGGTTATTGGGTTGGTTGATGGGTACCGCATTATCATCGCAAGGAATCTTGTTTGGCTGCTAAGATTTGCTCGTTGACTACAAAATACTAGCAATCAACTTTTTAAAGAAAAAAAATCAAAAATTACTCCGCATATAAATTGAATAAATATGAAGGTAGCAAGTGTTATTTGTAATAATTTTATTGGATTATAACTATTTATGGATTATTGAAATTATCACATTGTCTTATTGAAATTATCTGATCTCGAGCCTAAGATATTCCCTCTAAGAGTATATTTTCTCCAGAAGATGACAAGCCACTGCTTAGCCTCCCATAGCTTGTCTTTGCAGTAAGGCAATCCAATCTTGAGCCTCAAATTTTCCCTTTGTAAGCATACTTTCTTAAGAAGGCAGCAAGTCACCGCTCGGCCTCCCGAAATGCGTCCTCGCAGTTAGGCGATCTAATCCCAAGATGTTCGCTTTGTGAGCTCACGAATTTTGCCCGATATTTAGACCGCTAACGGTTGACACTACCAGTTTATTCTAGCACTGAAGTCGATCGAGGGGCTCATTGCCCACGGTCCATCCAGGCGAGTCGCTCTTGCCCATGTCAACTTGCAAAGGTTGATCATTGCTTGGCCTCCTCGACGACTCATAAGCAGCCAAGGAAGACTTTAGATGCATCCCCATATTATCAGTTTCGAGCAAGGAAGGGCAACTCTCGCTGATCTTGGCTTGTGGTCCAAGTTCTTACATTACTTGGCTGGTGAAGACGAATTAAGAAATGAGGCATAGAGAGCCCCTCAATTTATAGCTAGAAGATGGCATCAACCAGCATTAAGTTAGCAGGATTGCACACAATGATGACCCATCATGACATGTCGGGTGTTGAATTTTTAAACCTCCTAGTGTGGGGGGCTAGTGATGGGTCCAGCAACCATGGGCCCAAGGGATTGGCTCAACAGAAAACCCACAATCCAACTTCAACTCAATAAAATTTTCCAAAGGTAAAATGACCCACATTGTCTAAGTAAGAGGAGTGCATTTGCAAGTCACACTATATAACCAAGCATCCTCAACCTTGGAAGGACAAGCTCTAAGAAGCTCCAAAATGCTCCACAAGCTCCAAGTAGCTCGGTATTCATAGGAAGGGGGCTTACCCTCCAATTAGCAGTTACCCTTCTTCTAGGAGGCCTACCCTCCATTGAGAAATTGGCTTCCGTCTGGGAGCCATGAGCCCTCTGTCCTAGAGCCAGGAGCACTCAATCTCAAAGCTACAGGTCCTCCATCCGGAAGCCAGGAGCACTCCATCCCGAAGCCACGAGCCCACCATCTCGGAGCCATAAGCCCTCCATCTTAGAGCCAAGAGTACTCCATTTCTGAGCCACGAGCCCTTCGTCCCGGAGCCAGGAGTATTTTATCCTAGACCAATGAGCCCTCCCTCTTAGAGCCAGGAGCCATCCATTCCAAAGCCAAGAGTACTCTATTTTGAAGCTACGAGCCCTCCATCCCGGAACTAGGTGTCCTCCATCCCAGAGTCAGGAGTTCGCTGTTCAAGAATCAACCCTTCGCTCAGGTAATTGAGATGTTGACCCACCAGTGCAGTTTAGTCCTTCTCCTCTAAGCCGCCCCTACAGGCGCACTCTAAGTCGTTCTTTTGCGGGGCACACCTCTAAGCCACTCCTCTGTAGGTGCACCTCTAAGCCACCCTTCTGTAGGTGCACCTCTAAGCCACCCTTCTACCGGGTGCATCTCTAAGCTAGCTCTCTGTGGGCGTTCCTCTAAGCTACCCCTTTGTTGGGTGCACCTCTAAACCGCCCATCAGCTAGCGCATCCAAATGCTCCATCTATCTCTATATGTATCTATTCATCTCTCAAATCCTCCAAATATTTTTCTATTTTTTGAGAAAGATTTCTGATCTAAGTATTGGAGAATATATCATAGGAGTAATTTTCGCCATCCTCTGACCTCTTATTTATGATTTGTGGTGTACAAGTTTTAGATTAGTAGCGACAGAGATCAGACCTGCTCTAATTTGAACTGCAGCGAAAGAATGTAAGGCTCCCTAATTCGTACCACAATCCAAGAACCAGGGACACATCAATATCCTTAATGTAAATTTATTAATAAGCTACATATATATGACTTATTTTATTATTAGCTAATACTTAAAAACTTTTAAACAATGAAGTACCCCATATTCACATCCTGAAGAACTAATAGATCCAACACAATACTTGAGATTTTTTGTAAACAAAAAATAAAAAATAAAAATTGGGTTGATAATAAATCAAAAGATTTATATCAAAAGTTTCTAGAATTACATGATACAAAAGTTGAACAACATGGTATCGATAACTTAATAACAGAGGCTACTTTGTTAATTATTCTTGGTTATAAATTTATGTACATAAGAGGGATGAGAATATGCCCTTGACTAATAAAAAATGGCCATAATTATATAGAAAGTATTTGTAGTGAGATGCCCACATACCTAAAAAATAACATTAACGCTCAGACTATAGTTGAAATATAATGACAGTTAGCGGAGTTGCTAAATTAAAAAGAAGTCGAGTTTTGTGCTAAACTGCTTATCGAGTTAAAAACTGATTTATATTCTAATATGCGATTTTTTTATTAAGGAAGACTTACTACAATTCAAACTTTAAAGACTATAAGTTTATAACTACCTTTTCTGATTAAATTTTAAATATTTATATTGAAAATAGAGTTGAGAATGATTTAGTTGCTTCATTGCACAATGCACACATTAGGATATTGGCCACTCTTCCAACAAAACACAACCACCTGTATATTGACCTAGCCTAAAGAATAATAAATTGATTAAGAATAAGAAAGTAGAATTTCATGTAAATACCATAAAATAAGCTTGATCTTGGCTTGATGTGTTTGGAGGGAAACGAAATTATGCTAGTAGATTGAGCAATCTGTTGGGAGAATGCATTGTGGAAAAAAAAAATTGGTAGAACTAGAGTATTTGGCCAAGGATTGGACCTTCTCTAATATCAATTGTGTTGGAGCGGAGAACTTTGTTAACAAAAATCAGAAGATAAGAAGTGGAAATTAAGATTAAAGAGGGGGAAGACAATGTTTAAGATAGAGAAGACAAAACAGAAATGGTTCCGAAATAGGGGTTTAGAGAATAAAGTAATCTGAAATAACAAACCTTGAGGAGTAAATACATTTTAGACGTTACATTGGCTGCTTATTTATAGAGTAACACACTTCAGATGGAACTAAAAGAAGTAATAATAGAAATTAATATAAATTATTTTAACAAGCTGATATTCTTTTACTCGGTTTAAACTAGTTGGATGCATCTAACTCTAACAAAATCACATCAATGCATTAGTCTTCTTGATGGATCTGTTATGGTAGTTGCATAGCAGCGCATTATTTGATTCCTCCAACCATGCTAATAGTTGTAGCCTATCACGGGCAGCTTGCAGCCGTGTACTGTATCAGTATACGTTATGACAATCTCGAACAGGTTGAGAGATCAAGCATGTTTCATCCCGTCATTGTTGCTTCACCTTTGATGTGTACATATGATTGGAAGTTCTTGCAAAATTCAATGGCAGTAACAGCCTTTAATGCAAATCCATGTATACTAGCATCTAAGTAAATTACGTGTACTAACAAATTGTAACAAGCTAGACTAAGATATTCTAGGTTTTTGCAGTTTTATTATTGTTTCTAAGGTTTCGGTGTGAATCATATTATTATTTTTACATTTTTTTTAAAAATCAGAGTTTAGATAAATCATTAATTGTGCTTGCATATTTTATGTCCAGCTTCTGTTTTTCTTTCTTCAAATCTAAAGTACATTTGCCTTGAATAGAATGAGCGGCATTTAATGTTTGTGAAATTCAAATGCCCCTTGAGGCCCTATGAGGGGCAGTGGTGCCACTGGTGAATTTGGCACAAGTCTTTTGATGGTGCATGCGTCTAAATATTGATGCAAGCACTATTTATAGATTGGCAAATGAGTAAGAGGAGATGTGACCATACTGCCTATACTTATTAACAAACGTCAATATCATGGTAAGCCATAATATATATCTGCTTCTAATTTTACTCAATATTTGCTCTTTTTAAATGATATATATGCAGGAAAGTTGGAGAAAAGAGTTGTCGCAATGGCCATTTGTTATGGCTTTGAGAAAGCTACCGAGTCCGTTGTTTGTTTAACTGCAGTTTAGTATCCAAAGAGATGCTAAGCTATATATTTTTCTTAATATGTGTCATCAATATAGATATTTTTAAATGATGGGCATTTCTTTTTATGACAAATATTGAGACAAATAAGTCTGTGGACAATAATATTGATTGTTGGCAAGATAAAACAGTTAATATGACTACATGCAAAATAGTTGATTGGATTTACTTTTATTATTTTAAGCTAACTGTTGAAAGAAATCTAGTGGTATTATATATTAGTATGTACAAAATTATTGAATGAAATTATTTACTGGGCAAAAATATATGTATGCCCTAGTAATACGTTAGAGTGTGTAAAGTTTTATTTTATTTTATTTTTGTGTGCGTAGTGATTGTTAGTCATTTTGGTTAGAGGAAAATGGAATGATTTTGTGTGCAATCATTAATATCTGATTAGTTGTTCAATTATCTCATTACCCATAACAACAGAGAACCAAGAAAAATTGAACATTTAATGGCAATAAAAATAACATATCAAGTCAGATAATTTTAGCATTCAAAAGAAGTATACATATAAGTACAAGTTTAAATTGTGATATTTAAATTGAAATATATTTTATTAAATTATGAAAAATACTTATTGATGGATATACCAAAAATGGGCTGGCCCCAAAAAATTAATAGAAGTCCAAAACGACGGTCAACATTCTAACGGCCCAGTTGAAAAATAGGCCCAAAAGCTGAAAAGCCCAGGACGGTCAACGTTGGCGTTGACCGTCCGGGCGGCCAACTCTCAAGCAGGCGGTCAACTCAAACGTTGATCATCCGCCTTGTGCGCATTAGGCCGAAAGAGGCTTTTCTACAGTAATGGGCTTGGCTCACTCAGGCCCATGGCCCATCTGGCGGTTAGTGGCGGAAATCCTCCACGAGGGCAGCCAACATACACGCAGATGGTCAACTCGAACGTTGACCGTCTGCGTCCTGCACGTTGGGCGCTAATAAGCCCTTCTACAGTAACGGGCCTGACCCGTTTAAGCCCACAAATCATCAAAAGGCCAACAACGATTTTCCAAGGATATTCCACGATCCCAGCTGGCGCCAAAAAATATATTGGCAATATTGGCGCCTCCCATATAAGGAAGGCGCCAGATTTTCTCCAAATCTTTGCCAGCTCAGGCTTTCCAATGGCAACATGCACGGAAGGAAAGCACACGGTTTGGAAAGCTGTTGGCCGCCTCATAAGGAAACAATCACGATCAGCTTGGCAACTGGCATCTGCTCCAGAAGGCAAGCCAGCCGGCAGATCAGGAAGGCAATCACTTCTTCCAAAGAAGGAGGATCGTCCTCTCAGCTACAAAAGAAGCCCTGGATTCACCATCCAGGGCACGCTTTCTTCAACGCTCTCAAGTACGCTTTCTTGAACACTTCCAACTACATACGCTTTCTGTAAGACGATTGAGTGCTCTGAGAAATCTGCCTTCACTGCCACCTTCATTCTCTAAAAAACCCTAAGGCAACAAGCGAGCCCTCACGGCCGTTTACTGCCTTCCCACCTTCCAGATCTAAGACGACCACACGTCTCTTTTACATCTGGATCAAACACTCTTTCTCTTTTTCTCTCTCTTAGTTTTAGTTTCTTTCTCTCGAAGACTGTTTTACTGACTTGAGCGTCGGAGTGTTTTCGGTAAGACAATCTCTCACCGAACACGCTGACCTCTTGTTCTGTTTAGTGGTGTTTAGGGTCCAACTCAGGGAATGGAGCCGGAGCTAAGACAAGTGGATCATCTGAATCTGCTCGAAGTTCGGATCCAGAGACACATCATTGGCACCATCTGTGGGAAAACGCTTACAAAAGCCAACGACAAAATTTGCACGAACTCTCTCTATCACATTCTGATTTTGCAATGGTGAACACGAGAGCCCAGGCTAGCGACCCCGCTAGAGATACTGCTAACTCCGACCAGGACCACGCTGCTGGTGCTGTGGTCAACGGGGCTGCTGACGGAGTTCCACCACCCTACTTTCAACAACTGATGGAGCAGATGCAGGCAAACAATCACCTGCTCCAGCTACTTTGCGTTCAGAACTAGCAGCGACTATAGGCTGGTCCTCCAGCAGCCATCCCAGCACCAGCCACCAAAAGGGGTGGCCAGAGGAAGAAGAAGACGGCCAAAAGGCCCGCCAAAGCCGAAAACAATTCGGCTCCAGCGTCCTCTCGTGTTCCTGGACAGAACAGGCCTATAGAATGCTCCGGGAGTACATCTCCGTCAGAGAGCCCAGAAAGAAGAAATCCCCAATACTCTCGGGCAGAAGACAACCACGCAGTCCAGGAGCGAGCCTCCAGGACTGCCCGATCCACTAGAGGCAGCAGCCGACCGGCTGCTGAGCTCGCCAGAGACAAGACAGAGTTGAGAGATTACATCAACTCCAAACGATCAGCAAACGTCGCTCGCACTGATCCGCGGGTGGACAAGATCTGGAACCGTGTGTTCCAAGAGGAGGAGCGCGCCATCGACCTAGACCGATCTCCTTTCACTGCAGAGATCCTGAGCCGTCCACTGCCGTCAAAGTTCAACATGCCGTCCCTTGACTTATACGATGGGGGCAGTGATCTAGTTGACCACTTGGATCATTCCACACCCATCTAAGTCTACAAGGGCTAGAAGACTCGGCGATGTGCCGCTACTTCCCGCTCACGCTGAAGGGAGACGCTCCAATCTGGTTTCATCACCTCCCTTCAGGCACTATCAGCAGTTTCCGTGAGCTCACGGACCTCTTCTTGGCTCAGTACGCTTCGAGCCGACGGGAAGAAAAACAGCCATGGCATCTCTCCCACATAAAGCAAAAACCAGGAGAGAACCCACGGCGTTTCCTGGATCGCTTTGTGGTAGAGGCCAGAAGGATCCACAAGATCACAGAGGAGATGAAGTTGGACAGTTTCATCTCTGCACTTACTTATGGTGACTTTTTCAAGCACATTGCCCATAAAAATCCTCAAACCTTCCGCGAGGCGGAATCCATCACCGGAGCCTACGCTGCAGCAGAAGAGGCCAACGAGGCAAAACGTCCAGAACGGGCGGATCAGCCTCGACCGTTCCCTGGAGAAGGGAAGAGAAAGTATAGCGGCGGAGAACACTCCCGCCAGAAGCAGCGTCGGACTGGGCCCCCAGATTGCAGAGACTATGGGCCTACCGGTTTCACACCTCGCATGACACGCGCGCCAACGACCTCATGCAAGAGTCGTGGAGAAAAATTCTCGAAGTGGCCCAAACCGTGAAGAAAGATTCTGAAACCAAATAAATATGTGACTTCCATCGCTCTCTGCTGGCCATTCAAGCGAGGCGCAAGACGCTACAAAGAGAGATTGAGGACACGATTCACGAGATGCCACCTCACAAAGTTTGTTCTGTGTCCTGGACGAGAACTCGGGAGAGCGGCTGATGAAGAGGGGCAGGAGAGACTCCACCCCGGAACAAGATTGCGGCGGGGGTGGTTAACATAGTCACCACCCAACCTGCCAAGAACCCGGCGGACAGCAAGGAGTAGCAGACTGGGAGGAAGAAGCAATGCACAGTAGACAATACTATTAGCTTTAGTAATAGTGACTCAACTCATGTAATGTCCCCCCATGCTGACCCCCTTGTTATATCAGCACTCATTTCAGATAGGAGTTCGGACTACCAGCTGAAACAAGCCTTTATCGATAATGGAAGTTCCAAAGATTTGCTTTACTTGGATGTCTTCTTTAAGTTAGGCCTAAAAAAGAATCAACTAAAACCGGTCGAAGGTCCGTTATACGGCCTTGACAACGAACCAGTGCCCGTCCAGGGGACTATTCAATTGGAAGTTACCTTAGGGACGTATCCAAAGATAGCAAGTCGCACACTTACCTTCTTGGTGGTTGACCTACCCTCAGTATACAACGTCATACTGGGCAGGCCTTGCTTGGTGGCATTCGGGGCAGTTACCTCGATTCCGCACCTCAAAATGAAGTTTCCAACATCCTACGGTGTTGGGGAGGTGCTAGGCGACCAAATAATCGGGCGGACATGCTACATGTCCCAGATTGCCCCAAGAGGCAGCACTGGCACGGTGGGAGAACTTGATCATCGAGATGAGACCACCCTACAGCAAGCGCAGTCTGGTGAAGCTACAGATCTGATCCCACTAAATCCGAAGGAACCGAAAAAGTGTGTACAGATTGGCGGCTCACTTGCTGGCACACTTCGCACTGAACTGATTGCGTTCCTGCAACGGAACGTCGATATATTTGCTTGGACTCCCGCAAACATGCCCGAGATCTCAGCTGAGGTGATGGTCCACAAGCTGGACCTTGATCCTGGCCAAAAGCCGGTCATGCAGAAGCGGATAAACCACTCCACAGAGAAGCTGATCGCCATCCGAAAGGAGGTGAAAAAGCTACTAGACGCTGGGTTCATTAGAGAAGTCCAGTACCCAGATTGGCTTTCAAATGTCGTCCTGGTGAAAAAGAGCAACGAAAAATGGCGAATGTGCGTCGATTTTACCGACGTCAACAAGGCCTGCCCGAAAGATAGTTTTCCCTTGCCTGGGATTGACCTACTAGTTGAATCCACGGCTGGACATGAGCTGCTCAGCTTCATAGATGCCATTTGGGTTACAACCAGATTTGAATGAGTCCGGAGGACGAAGAATATACATCGTTCATGACAGACCAGGGCACCTACTGCTACAAAGTAATACCCTTCGGACTGAAAAACGTTGGAACTTATCAGTGACTGGTCAACAAGATGTTCAAAAAACAGATTGGTCCAACATGGAGGTCTACGTCGACGACATGCTCGTCAATAGCAGAGTTACTGGCGACCACATACGTGACCTGGAAGAATCATTTGAGGTGCTCCGCCAGCACCAAATGAAACTGAATCCAGCCAAGTGCGTCTTCGGGGTAGCTTCCGGGAAGTTCCTAGGTTTCATCGTCTCCCAGTGGGGGATCAAGGCAAACCCAAAAAAGATCAAGGCCCTCGCTGACATGGCTCCCCCACGAAACGTCAAATACGTCCAGCGATTGACTGGGCGGCTGGCAGCTTTGTCCCGCTTCCTCGCGAAATCTAGTGACAAGTACCAGCCCTTCTTTAAAGCCCTAAGAGGGACAAAATCTAACGGATTCCAGTGGACGGCTGACTGGCAGATAGCCTTCAATGAATTGAAGAAGTATTTGGCTAGCCCACCATTGCTAGCGTCACCCAAAGACGGAGAGGAGCGTACCTTTACCTGGTAGTATCAGAAGTAGCCCTCAGCTCCGTCCTTGTGCGCCAGGAATCCGATACCCAACAGCCGGTCTACTACGTGAGCACAACATTGACTGGCCCAGAAACACACTATCCACGCGCTGAAAAAATGACCGTAGCACTTATCTTTGCAGTGCGAAATTGAGGCCATTACTTTCAGGTGCATCGCATAGTGGTCCTCACTAACCAACCACTGAAAGGAATACTCCAGAAACTAGACATTTCGAGACGGCTGGTGAAGTGGGCTATCGAATTGGGTGAGTTTGACATCGAGTTTAGGCCCAGACCTGCCAAAAAAGCGCAGGCTCTGGCTGACTTCATTGTTGAGACCACGACCCCGATTCACAAGGAACAGCCCGCAGAAAACGCGAAACAACCTGACAAAGTCCCAGAATGGACACTCCACGTGGACGGATCGTCCACGGACAGTGGCAGGGAGCAGGGGTGGTCTTTACGACCCCTGATGGATTTGAGGTTAAGTACTCCCTCAAACTTGACTTCCCAGCGACCAACAATATCGCCGAGTACGAAGCCCTGCTAGCCGGCTTACGATTAGCAAAGGAATGCTCTGCCAAGAGGTTAGTGGTTTACAGCGACTCCAAACTAATCGTTAACCAGGTTAACGGGGGCTTTGAGGCAAACAACCCTTGCTTAGCCAAGTACTTGGATAAGGCAAAGGAGGCTGTCCAGGGCTTCGATAGACTGACCCTGGTTCACGTTCCTCGAACTAAAAACTGGAAGGCAGACCGGTTGGCTAGAGAAATAAGAGGGACATGCGGGAGATCCTGAATGCTCCCAACATAGAGAAATAGGAGGCAATGTAGATTTTGAAACGGGAAAACTGGATGACGCCCTACCTTACATACTTGGCTGACAGATCGCTCCCAGAGGACGCCGAAAAGGCCAAGCGAGTTAAAAAGACAGCAGGCTGGTACACGGTAATCGATGGGCGGTTGTATCGCTGCGGATACTCAACTCCATATCTCCGTTGTCTATCTCTCGAGGAGGCCGACTACGCACTGGGTGAAGTTCACCTCGGGATCTGTGGATCACACGTAGGCGGGAAAAACCTGGCCTTCAAGGTCATGCGGCAGGGCTATTATTGACACTCGATGAAGAAGGACGCGCTAGAGTTTGTAAAGAGATGTGAAAGCTGCCAACTTCACGGCAACCTTCACCACCAGCCGTCCGCTGACCTGAAGTCACTTCAGGCTCCGTGGCCCTTCGCGCAATGGGAGCTCGATATTCTTGGCCCATTTCCCATTGCCACAGGGCAAAGGAAGTTCATCATTACGGGCATCGCCTACTTCACCAAGTGGGTCGAGGCAGTCCCGCTGGCAAAAATTACGGAACACAATGCGCTAGAATTTCTTCGTCAGAGCATTGTCTGCAGGTTTGGCGTCCGAGAAGTCATAGTGACAGACAACGGGACCCAATTTTTGGGAAAACGCTTCACCAAGTATTGCGCCAGCCTTGGCATCAAGTTGATCCACACTTTGGTGGCATACCCTCAGGCCAATGGACAGGTGGAGGTCACAAACCGCATGCTACTCCACGGGTTAAAGACTAAGCTGGAGGACACTGGGGGCTCCTGGGTTGACGAGCTCCCTTCCGTTCTCTTGTCTTATCGAACAACCCCGAAGGAACCAACACACGAGACACCCTTCAGCCTTTATTATGGGACTGAAGCGGTGATGCCGGTCAAAATTGGGCTTCCAAGTCTCAGGGTGGAATCTTTCGACCCACAGACCAACTCCCAGAAAATCAGGGAGCACTTAGACTTGCTAGAGGAAGCTCGTGACGCCGCCAGAATACGGACAGCAGCGTACCAACACCGAGTTGCACGGCACTACAATAAAAAGGTGAAAACCCAAAAATTTGACGTTGGTGACTTGGTCCTGCGAGACGTCGAGGCCACAGGCAAGCTGGCCGGCCGCAACATGCTCTCTCCCAACTGGCAGGGACCTTTCCTTGTCTCCGCCGTCCTGCGAAACGGAGCATACAAATTCTGAAACCAGGACGGAAAGTTGGTCCCGTGAATGTGGAACGCGATCCACCTCAAACGTTACTTCCAATAAGGAACCATGGTACGCACTCACCCGCTTGTGTTCATTCATTCGCATGCTTGTTTTAATTTGGTAAAATAAGAAGTTTACTTAGCATATAGGGCTAAGTAAAACCTTGGTCATCACCTATACTGCCCCTAAGCCGGGAGGGTCTTCACCCTCTCGTGAAACCCTGGTCATCCAGATGGCTCAGAAGTGGTCTAAAACCTTGGTCATCCAGGTGGCCCAGAAGCGATCTGAAACCCTGGTCATCCAGGTGGCCCATGAGCGTTCTGAAACCCTAGTCATCCAGGTGGCCCATGAGCGGTCTCAAACCTTGGTCATCTAAGTGGCCCATGAGCGGTCTGAAACCCTGGTCATCCAGGTGGCCCATTAGCGGTCGTACTAAACCTTGGTCATCCAAGTGGCCCGATAGCGGTCTAAAAACCTTAGGGGGCAAGTATAGCACACGCGAAGACCTCCTCTCGGGGAGCAGCAATGTCAGTCAACGACGGTCGAAGGGAGAAACATTTCTTCTCCAACATTGGCAGCCCAACCCATCACTTGTATGGTGCCACCGGGTTGGTTAACACAACCACCTACCCAGCTTAAGGATCTTATTCCTTAGGCGGCCAGCCAGCTAGATTGGCCACCCCGCGCAATAACCCTCTCAACAAAAGGGTAGCGTGATCGAACAGAATGATGTACGTTTCTTCTCCGACGCTGACTACCCAAGTTTCTACTTGGACGGCACCGTAAGGCTGGTTAACACAATCACCTGCCAAGCCTAGGGACTTAGCTCCTTGGGCAACCAAGCAACGGTCGCCGACCGACTAGGTTGGCCACCTAACGCAATGACCCACACAAACACAAAAAGTAATAAAGACAGTGGACACCAAATTGAAAAGAATTTCAATTGTATTGCTCAAAAAGTGTATTACAATTTACACAAAATCCAAGAACGCAAAAGAAGTGCAAAAGGCTATAAAGGCGGCGGCCCACCCTGCTGTCTCGGGGCTCTCCCACCAAGTCTTCCTTACGTTGCGCTGCACAGTTGCTCTGATTGATAAACTCGACTGGGAAGTCAAGATTGATTAACAATGCAACGCGCCGTCCAATGTTGAGCCCCTTCAACAGCCGGGCGTGCAGTGCGCCCCCGATCTCATGGAGGCTGATCTGAATGGCCAACTCGTTCTCTGAGGCTGCGGCTCGATCGGCAAGACGTTTGTTGCTCGCCTTAAGTCGATCCTCCTCCTTCAAGCGAGCGACCTCGGCCTTCAACTCAGCATTCTCTGCCTCCACACCCGCCGCGACAGCCTCAAGAGCAGCGGTCTGCACACGGTGCTCCCCTCCTGAGGCAGCCAGGTTGGCCTCCAGCCAGGCGATCTCAGCCTCCTAGTCCGCAATGATGCGATCACATTGCTCCACTTCCTGGGAGAAAGCTAAGATCAACCTTCTTGACTGCACAAAACCAAAACAAAGTGTGAGTTACAAACACAAGGAAGAAATAAATACAAGGAAGCCATTACAGAAATCATACCTCATAAGTCTTCCTCAAGGGCCTCACAGGCCTGGGCTCTAGACCTGTCCCAGCTAGCGGTGGACCAGTTGGCAGTGGACCATGAGATGACGAACCAGGAACATCCTCACGAGCCGAGCTCACCGCTGCCTCCTCCAGAATGCGGTCTAAAAATTCATCATCTTCTGCGGTAGCGGCAGACTCCTCTCTCGCAGCCTCTGGAGCAGCCACAGCGGGCCTCTTCCCCTTGGCTGCCTCTGGAGCGGCTGCTGGAGGATCTGCTCTCGTCAACGGCTCCACAATAAAAACTCCCGAGCCCTCAGCCATATCGCGAGCTGGCTCCTCCGCAGACTCCATCCAGGCAGCGCCTGGGACCACCCTCGTCGCAGGGTGGGCCAGGATGACTCCTCCAGCCTCCGCCAGCCTGTCATCAAAGAACTTCGCCACTCCAGCAGTACTGCCGGATCCGCCGTAGATCCCAACAGCCACATAATCAATTTGAGACGAAGACGAGGAGGGCGTCCCAATTACCCTCTCAGTAACCTCCTCCTCCGTGCGCCTTGGGTGGATGATTACACCCCTTGATTCCTCAGGATTCATCATCCTAACCGGAGGGCTTGGCTTCTGAGCCGGTGATGGCGGGCCCCAGTTGACCTTCTTGGACTCCGCCCGGGAGACCATGAATTCTCTCTTAAACTCATTTGGATTGGCTTGTATGGCCTTGGTTAGCCATGCGTAGGCAGCGCAATCTGCCGCAGACGGCGTACCACAGTACACCTCCGGAATCTCGCCCCAGCTCCTCACAAGAGGCCACTTTTCCCCCACCTTCACGAAGAAGAACCGGTTTTTTCAGTTCTTCAACGAATCATGGATGGCCGTGCTAATTTTTATTCCGGTACGGGGAGTGAGCGATATCCACTTACCCCCATGGTTCAATTTGAACACAACCCTAACGCCGGTCATCCTAAACTTCTTGCCAAGTTTTCGGGCAAAAATACACAGGGTGCAGAGATACCTCACGGCGTCGGCGTGAAGCTAGGCGATGGGTACTTGCAGAGCCTTCATAATTGATTCCAGCTCCACCGACAACGGCAGGCGGAGGCCGCTCCTCAGATGGGCCTCGTAAATGGTGATGTACCCCTCCGGTGGGGCAAAGGCTTTGTCGTCCTTGCCGGAAATTCTCCAGGCCGTCTCCTTCGGGATGTTGAACTCAACGCACAATGCTTTTATGTCATTTTCTCTCAAGACGGACGAGAAGTCTGCCACAGAAGCCATGATCGAGTAAAAGTTAGGGTTTGTTAGAAAGGTTTGTCTGAGAAATGAGAAGGAAGAAGACGACGGGTTGAAGGCGTAAATGATTTTAAAAATACGGAAGGGAGACTTAAGCGCCAAGCGTGAAATCCCTAATTAATGACGCCGTCAGTCCTGCCATGTGTCACCTTCCTACTTGACCCTGCAAAAGGACGGATCTTTAGCGCATTAATGGCCAGGATCTCCGCCCAACCAACGGGAGACAAGTGTCGCTTTCTGCCCTGTAAACCGGCCAAAGGCTGGCAGAAAACACTTCCAGAATTGGCCAAGACGGTCAACAATTTTGGTGCTCTGGAATTGACCAAGACAGTCAACAATTCTGGTTCTCCGAAATTGATCAGGACGGTCAACAATTCTAGTGCTCCGGAATTGACCACGACGGTCAACAATTTTGGTTCTCCGGAATTGACCAGGACGGTCAACAATTCTGATTCTCCAGAATTGATCAGGACGGTCAACAATTCTGGCCAAACTCTCCTTCACGCCTATCATGGGACTTCATGAGATCATCAAAGAAGGCAGTAAGGGGCATCCCATCATGAACATACTGGAAGCCAGAAATCTGACCACCAGCATGGGGGGCTAGTGATGGGTATACCAAAAATAGGCTGGCCCAAAAAAGTCAATGGAGGCCCAAAACGACGGTCAAAATTCTAACGGCCCAATTGGAAAACAGGCCCAAAAGCTGAAAAGCCTAGGATGGTCAACGTTGGCCTTGACCGTCCGGGCGGCCGACTCTCAAGCAGGCGGTCAACTCAAACGTTGACCGTCCGCGTCCTACACATTAGGCCCAAAGAGGCTTTTCTACAGTAATGGGCCTGGCTCACTCAGGCCCATGGCCCATCTGGCGGCAAGTGACGGAAATCCTCCACGAGGGCAGCCAACACGCACGCAGACGGTCAACTCAAACATTGACCGTCCGCGTCCTACACATTGTGCCCTAATAAGCCCTTCTACAGTAACGGGCCTAACCCGTTTAAGCCCACAAATCATCAAAAGGCCAACAATAGTTTTTCAAGGACATTCCACGATCCCAGCTGGCGCCAAAAAGGATATTAGCAATATTGGCACCTCCCATATAAGGAAGGCGCCAGATTTTCTCCAAATCTTTGCCAGCCCAGGCTTTCCAACGACAACATGCACGGAAGGAAAGCGCACGGTTTGCAAAGCTGTTGGCCGCCTCACAAGGAAACAATCAGGACCAGCTTGGCAGCTGGCATCTACTCCAGAAGGCAAGCCAGCCAGCAGATCAGGAAGGCAATCACTCCTTCCAAAGAAGGAGGATGGTCCTCTCAATTACAAAGGAAGCCATTGAATCATCATTTAATGCACGCTTTTTTCAATGCTCTCAATTACGCTTTCTTGAACACTTCCAACTGCATACGCTTTCTGTAAGACGATTAAGTGCACTGAGAAATCTGCCTTCACTGCCACCTTCATTCTCCAAAAAATCCTAAGGCAACAAGCGAGCCCTCACGGCCGTTTACTGCCTTCCCACCTTCCAGATCTAAGAAGACCACACGTCTCTCTTACATCTGGATCAAACACTCATTCTCTTTTTCTCTCTCTCAATTTCAGTTTCTTTCTCTCGAAGACTGTTTTACTGACTTGAGCGTCAGAGTGTTTTCGGTGGGATAATTTTTTGCCGAACATGCTGACTTCTTATTCTGTTTAGTGGTGTGCAGGGTCAAACTCAGGGAACGGAGCCGGAGCTAAAACAAGAGGATCATCCGAATCTATTCGAAATTCGGATCCAGAGACGCATCACTTATAATAATATTATTTTTTAAAATTTTTAGACAACATAAATAAATAAAATAATACAGATGGATGAAGCTCAGTACTTTTCGAAGATTAGGAGAATAATGTTATATAAATTTGTCAAAAAGTATTAAAAAAAGTTTCTTGAATTGTTGTAGCATAATTTTATTCTATTATACAAATATCATTTGTGTATTTTTTATCAATATAAATTTAATATTTATGTTAAAATTTTAGCCATTAAAGTATATGATTTAGAGGTAAATTTATTTACTTTTTGTGACAAAATTATTTGATATTGAACAGATATCTTAGTGACACATTTAATTAAAATTAATGGTAAAATTTATGGTCACTAAGAATATATTTTAGTGATGGAATTATTTTTTATCATTATAGAATATTATTTAGTGATAAATTATTTTTATTAGTAATAGAAACTTTTTAGTGGTAAAATAAAAATTTGTTACTAAACATTTAGTAACGAACTTTTAATGATGAGTTAATGACGAATTTATATTTTATCACTAAATATTTTAGTGACAAATTTATAAATGATAGTGATAAAATATTTTATCACTAAAGGTGAAAATTATTATAGTGGCTGGAATATATGTATATTGAAATTATAAGTTGATTAAGAAGAAAATCAATCATAATTATTATTTCGATTGGAATATTGCAAGATTAATCGGGGTAGTTGGATAAGACAGGCAATCACTTTTTATAGTTTAAAAATATAACTAATAGTTTCTGAAAAAGCACGTTGTGCTAATCGTGAACAATCAAGTTTCGACCTTGTTAAAAATATAGCGGAAACAATATATATAAATATCCGATACACATAAAGGATATTTATTTCGAAATGCTAACGAGACAACAAGCATGCACAATATGTATAATGATGAACAATAATAATAAATGAGCAATTTTTGGTGACAAAGTAAAAACTCGATACCCACGGTATCGAGAAAAACACTCCAGGCTTCAACGGCCAGGTAAGTAATGCACTATGGAAATCAACGTACAGACCGGGTGGTAACGACGCGCTAACCTAGCCGACTTACTCCCGTCACGTGATCCCTACCTAGGAACTCCTTGGATTTGCCCGCTGCAACGGAACCGGACACCTTCCGGTCTTCACGTCAATCTTCCCTCGAACCACTTGAATTTCCAGTCACGAACGAGTTTCCTTCTTTACGAACCAAAGTCTCCAACGATGGTAGAAGGCAAGGTTTCAATGGTTAAAGAAGGTGGGTGAGAAAACTAGTTTGAACATGTAGAGCAATATTGTAGTGTTAGTTTTCTCAAGAGAAGCAACAATAACTTTGAAGCATGAGAGGGTTTTCTTCTCAAAGAGGCACGCAAATCAATTCTCCAGAATACTTAGGGTTCAAAAACCTAAGTCTAATATTTATAGTGGAGCTAAAAACGTGTTCAAAAATTCTGCCCGTTGCACCGGCGCTCGAGCGGCCAGAAGGCGCACATCGAGCGGACACCCTGCTTGATTTTCGGCTCGAGCGGAGCTCTAGCGCCTTGCGAGCCGGGGGCCTACTGGATTTTCGGCTCGAGCGGGTATCGAGCGCATGGCGAGCCAGGCGCGGTTCGGACGGCTCGAGCGACTAGAGTACAGAACGGACATAACAGACTTTAACCCGACAACCCATAACCTGACATTGAACAATAATACATATGGTCACGGAATATGCCAATTAGATAAAAATCTCTAACAATCTCCCCCTTTGGCAATTCCGTGACAAAACTCAGAAAATAAATAAATACAAGTGAAACACGGGTTCAGACACCACCGAGATAAAACACGTGTACATGAAAACCTACGCCTATTGATACAAAAGAGACACACAAAAAGTGTAAATAGCTATACACGAGCTGCTGAGGCGATGTGATGAAAACTTGCTTGACTGCCTGTGTAACTTCAGTTTCCTGGTCAAGCATGGTTAGTAGCAACAACAAGGATGTAGGCAATAATAGATACAGCATGCAGTACTACAGTGTAATAGAGAAAGTAGACATCGTGCATAGCAAGTCAACAGATTATATCAATGATAACATCAAAAGCAAAGAACCAGATAATATAAATAGCACGTAACAAAAAGCAGAGCCAAAAAGAAATACATCAAATCTAACTCCCCCTAACAAAAGAAGTACATCAAGTCTAACTCCCCCTAACAAAAAGCAGTACATCTCGCCCAAGCTCCCCCTATCAGCATGCACCAAAAAGAAACCGCGATCTCCCCCTTTTTGTCACGAAGAGCCAAAGAGAGGGGATCACTCAGAATCGCTGGGAGGTGGAGAGCCAAAATGTCCCTGCCAACGTTGAAGCGCAGCCTCCTAAGTAGCCAACCGAGAATCCAACCGCTCGAAACGATCATCAAACCGCTTAAAACCAGCATCGAACCGCTCAAAACCAGCAAGTATGTGGGACTAGAGCTGAGATTGAGAAGCAAGAATCCGCTCGTGGGAGGAATACAGACACTCAAAACGGTCAGTAAAACGAGAGATTTGACCCATCAGGACGGCCGAGGAAGAGGTGGAGTACCGATGTGAAGACGACGGACCAGGACCCGAGGGGTCGGGAAAGGACGGCAGAGCGAGCGAGAGGGCCTTCGTTCGGGCCGAGGAGGAGGCACGTCGAGGGAGAGGCTCATCGAGCAGCTCACGGGGTCGGCAACAAAGCGACGCGTGCGTGGGACCGACTGGGCAAAAAAGTGGTGGAGGTGATGGGTCGGCCGATCGGGGAGGCGAGGATAGTCGGCGAAGGGGTGACCAAGCCCGGCAAGCGATCGGCTGAATAAGGCACCCGAAAGGTAGGTTGGCCTCTTTCCGGCCGGAGAAGTTGGCAACAATGTGAGTGATAAAATGGGATGACAAATCAATAGGCTGACCACTCAACAGAGCATACAGAAATAATGCCTTCTCCTCTGAAAGGGACGAGAAGTGGGAGACGGGAAACAGGTTCGTGAGCATGATACGGCTCACGACCAGTCGCCGAGAGGAGAGGTATGAAGTCTAGAAGGCTTTTCCATTCCACTCCAGAGGGGCACAATGAAGAAAGGTGGCAATCTCATTAAAACTGGGCCAGGTGAGCGCCGAATAGTAAGGGTAGGGTGGATTGACCACCCGAGGGATACCAATAATGTGTGCGAGCACATCGGCAGTAATGTGGACGCGTGCCCCCCGCACGAAAGTAGAGAATGAATGTTGGAGTAAAACTCCTGAATAAGAATGAGCGATGGAGCAACCAAATCTGTGAGGACTGGCGCCCAACCGTGGTCAATGAAGAGAGAGGAGATCGAAGGGTCAACGGAGTCGAAGCGAACTTCTCGTTCTAGGGAGAGTTGGTGATGGCACATGCTGGTGTGAAAAAGAGTCTCGGCCTCGGGACTAATAAAACGATCAGGAGCGGAGATCCCACTCGGCCGAGTGCGTTTGCCACTCGACTTGCGTAACAGACACTTGCGAGGAGTTGACATCTGAAAAAAATAAAAACACCCAAAAAAAAAGAGATTGTTGAACATATATATATATATATAGATATTTATTTGTGTAATTTCGAATTATTGGTGAGGAAAGGCTAGTCACATGACTGCCGCCATGAACAGTACCGACGTTCACAGTCGACGGCGGCTGGAAGGATAACGGCCGGCGCTGCAAGATGCACGGGAACGCACACCAGTGGCCACCGGAGCACCACCTCCGGCACCCATGTCACAGGCCGATTTGGACAGCAGGGAGAAGCACCCACACGGTGCCTGACCGGCGGTGTGGGAGAAATTATCGGATCCGCCATGAACGGCGTCGAGAACTCACGGATCCACGTACTACGCTCAAAATCCACGCAAAAATCGGTGGATTTGAAGGAATGAGGAGAGCAATGTGTGACCCATGAATTCAGCCGACCAAAAAAGGAGGCAAATTTTGGAACCAAGACCACCATGAACGGCGGCGGCACACAGATCTGGAAACAGAGAGGGACGAGGGAGGAATTACCTTGAGGACGCCCGAATTTGGTGAAGGATTCTGTAGATCTGGCCAATAATGGTGGAGAGGGAGAGGAAAGAGACGCCCGACGCAGGAGAAAAGAAAATGCAGCGAAGAGATTCGAGGGTTTGTGTGGAGAGCGCTCGCTGCGTGCCTGGAAGATAAAGGCAGGCAGCGAGCGCTCGAGCCCCAAGCGAGCGAGCGCTCAAAGCGCCATTTTCCTTTTTTTTTTATAATAAATTTTTGTTATTTTTATTTGTTCTTGTTTTGAACAGTGTATGAGCCATTTAACCGGAGTTTACCATAGGAAATTTTAGCTCACTTTTCTTAACCCAAATGCTTCTCCCCGAATGCACTTTTTGGTTTAATCTTTGTACTTGTTCATTCAGTTTTTGAATGTGATCAAGGAGTTTATTCGCTCATGGCCATTTTCTTTCGTTGTGCAAGGAATTCACAGTGTAGCATCGAGGACGAATGTGGCCTACTTTTCCACACGCATGACAAGTAGGCACAAATTTAGGCATGGTGGCACGGTCCATAGATCGTTGATTAAGATTGACAGAAGACTTGAAAGGTTTCGATGATTTATTCAGCATTTTTCGATTCAGTAAATTTGGCAAATGAGTTGAGTCAAATTGAGTAGCCACAGGTCGAGCCGGTTGCTTAGTGACTTTTGATGTGTCAATGTGTTGGTGTGACATTTTGTTGGTGGAAATAAAAATTGTTTTGGGTTTCACGTCATTTCGGAACATATTTTCAACATATTCCAACCCATGTTTATTTTCTCCACTTTTACCCAACCCAAGCATATGATCAAGTTTTGCTGACCCATTTAAGAATTGTTTCAAATCTTTTCTAGATGCCTCAAGATCAGATTCCAAGGTTGTGATTTGTTTAGAAAATGAGATTTTCAGATTCTCAATTTCTTGGCTTGTAGTATCTACCTTGGATTGTAGAGATAAATTTTCTTTTTCCAAATCGGTGATCCTACCGTTTAGGGTTCTATTTAATTTCTTTACTTTCAAGCATTCCCTAAACAGTTTATCATAGGCTTCTTGAAGGCCATCAAATTCTGCTTTTGACTCAACCTCAGAGCCATCAAATTGATTAATATTCTCTACAGCATTATCACACATTGAGGTCATAAACGCCATGTATTTGACAGGGCCATTTTCAGAGCATTTTTCATCATCTTCTTCTTCGTCATCGCTTAAGGTCACATTAGCTTTAAAGGCTTGACATTGTTGGCGTTTAAGGTTTGGGCATTCAGTCCGATAGTGACCAAACCCTTTGCATTCATGACATTGAACTCCTTGAGTCATTTTTGATTTGGAATCCTTGAGTTCACGTTGGTCTTTCTTCTCAATTTTAGGTGAACGTTTTGAGTTCACATCAGATTTTTTCGAGAAAGATTTATTTGTCTTTAAAAACTTTTTAAAATTCTTGACAAATAAGGAGAATTCATTACTATATGATTCTTCATCGGAATCCCAATTTTGCTCTTCCCTACTTGATTTTAGAGCAAGTGATTTGCTTTTCCTTGACTGTGGCAATATGTGCTCATAAGTTTGTAGGGATCCTACAAGTTCTTCGATCTTCATTTTGTCAAGGTCTTTGCTTTCTCGATAGCAGGTGACCTTAGGTCTAAATCGTTCGGGAAGTGACCTAAGAACTTTTCTAACAATTTTATTCTCAGGGATTCGTTCTCCTAAATTAAATGTGAAGTTCACAATATCATTTAATTGAGCATAGAACTCATCAAAGGTCTCATCATCTTTCATTTTTATTTCTTAGAATCTAGTGGTGAGCATTTACAATTTTAAATTTTTAACAAGCTTTGTGCCTTCATGAGTAATTTCTAAAATGTCCCACTCATCTTTAGAAGTCTCACACATTGAAATACGTTTAAACTCAATGGGAGATACAGCCATAAAAATAGCATGTAGCCCCTTACTGTTCCAATTATATGCATCGAGTTCCTCTTTGGTCTATGAAGATAAGTCTTTTGGTTCGTTACCAGAGGAACTAGTGGGTGGAGTCCACCCAACTTGGGTACGTGCCCAAACACGTTCATCTAGAGATTTTAGGAAGGCTCTCATCCGGACCTTCCAATAGGTATAGTTACTCCCATCAAAGAAGGGAGGAACGGAGAGCGATCCACTCATATACATCTAGATCGGGGGTCGCGGATCGGGGTGAGTCTCTGATACCAATTGAAAAAGGACGTTGTGCTAATCGTGAACAATCAAGTTTCGACCCCGTTAAAAGTATAGCAGAAACAATATATATAAATATCCGATACACGTAAAGGATATTTATTTCGAAATGCTAACGTGACAACAAGCATGCACAATATATATAATGATGAACAACAATAATAAAGGCGCGATTTTTGGTGACGAAGTGAAAACTCGATACCCACGGTATCGAGAAAAATACTCCGGGCTTCAACGGCCAGGGACGCAATGCACTATGAAAATCAACTTACAGACCGGGTGGTAACGACACGCTAACCTAGCCGACTTACTCCCGTCACGTGATCCCTACCAAGGAACTCATTGGATTTGCCCGCGGCAACGGAACCGGACACCTTCCGGTCTTCACGTCAATCTTCCCTCGAACCACTTGAATTTCCAGTCATGAACGAGTCTCCTTCTTTACGAACCAAAGTCTCCAACGATGGTAGAAGGTAAGGTTTCGATGGTTAAAGAAGGTGGGTGAGAAAACTAGTTTGAACATGTAGAGCAATATTGTAGTGTTAGTTTTCTCAAGAGAAGCAACAATAACTTTGAAGCATGAGAGGGTTTTCTTCTCAAAGAGGCACGCAAATCAATTCTCCAGAATACTTAGGGTTCAAAAACCTAAGTCCAATATTTATAGTGGAGCCAAAAACGCGTTCAAAAATTCTGCCCGTTGCACCGGCGCTCGAGCGGGGCTCGAGCGCGCGGCGGGCGGCCGCAGGGTTTCGTGGGAAACCCTTCGGGCGTTCGAGCGGCCAGAAGGCGCTCATCGAGCTGGCACCCTACTGAATTTTTGGCTCGAGCGGAGCTGAGCGCCTGGCGAGCCGAGGACCTACTGGATTTTCGGCTAGAGCGGATATCGAACGCATGGCGAGCCGAGCGCGGTTCGGACGGCTCGAGCGACTATAGTGCGGAACGGACATAACGGACTTTAGCACGACAACCCACAACCTGACATTGAACAATAATACATATGGTCACGGAATATACCAATTAGACAAAAATCTCTAACAGTTTCCTTAATAGTCAAATGGTAAATGTTAGAGTAATGAAAAATATTGGTTCATTAGCAATTTCTTTACACGATTTCACTATAAGGATAAGTGAAGTAGAATATACTAAGATAAATTTGAAGAATAGAGGACTTTGTAGCCTTATAAGGTGACCACGTAGAATACTTTAGTATTATTGCTAGTTTTTGATATCCACGATTTCCATATTTCATTTAATTGTGTGAGCATAATCTTAGTACTTTATTATTAAATAGATGAGGGTATATAAAAATATTAAGTTATCAGATTTAATAGAAGGTTATGATATCTTAGTATAGTATATGCTTTTTTGATATTAATTCTATATCTAATGGTTGAGATTGATTTATTTTAGAGGTAGGATACTTATAAATTTATAATCATCATATAAAATGATATTCGGAATATTATCGGTTGGAGGTATTATAGGTGTTATGAGAATGCTATGGGTATAATGTTTTGGAAATTGTAGGAGTAGTAAAAATACTAAGGAATGTGACAAAGGATATAATTATCAACCACTAGACTTTGTCAAAGATCAACAATTTGGCTATGAGATTTGGCTTTTCAGCCAAGGATAACTCAGAGTTGGGGTCGTCGTCGTCGTCTTTGCTGTGTACAGCGGCAGAGAGGACAAGGAATATGATGATGGAGTGGATGAGGAATGATCGAGGCATTGTGCGGTTGGTGGAGCGGCAGGAGGGGAGATAAAGTGATGGAGGCACAGTGAAGAGGACATCACCAGGAATTTAGACTTTTGTACTGTAAACGAGGCAAAGACCTTGAATGAGTCTATGAATAAATTAATAAATAATAATTTATTTGGATGAATAAACAAAGGCATTTTAGTTAGGCTTGTGTTCATAAATTATTTTTGGTTAATATTTTGTTATTTGTATTGGTAAGATTGTATATTATGAGTTTAATTTAAAAAGATGGTTAATAATTATATTATGAGTAATAATTATTAATAATAACATAATATTTTAGAATGGATGATTATTTTATTCATAAATAAGGAATTTTTTGGAGAAAATTTTAAATTTTATACGTGTAGTAGGGGTTGTTTGGTTGGAAGTCAATCATATGGACTAGGTCACTTGAATTAGAGAGGTTTTATCTCTTAAAAGGATTGAGATATTTATTTTTTTTATTTCTAATTATTTATTTTTAAATAAATAATTATAATCTAATTATTTTAAAATAATTATTTTTAATTAATTTTTTAAATATTTAAATTATAACCACTTATTTAAAGATAAATAATTAAAATATGAAAATAAATCTCCGTATTTTTATTAGAGTTAAAAAGATCCCAAAAATCTAGTAAGGCACGGCCATTGTTGGTAATGGGTTGTAAGTTGTAATTTCTTTAAAATTTTCAGAATATAAAAATAACGTGTTTTCTCTAATTATTATTATTATTATTTGTTGGGCCCCAATGTAAGGGCCCATAAAAGCGCGGTTCAGGAGAGAGGCCCAAACGAGAGGCTCCCATGAGCCGAGAAAACTGAACAGCCTGAAAGGCCCAAAGCAGAGACCGGCGGCCCAATGACCAAGACCACCGCAAAAGTCCAAGAAGTCCCGTCCGCTCGTAACGAAGCTCGAGGACATCACCAACGATATCCGAATACATGGACAGCGAAAAGACCGAGAACCCTAGAAGTCCTGACGAGTCTCAGAACCGTCCGAGAAGTCAAGAAGAGACTCCAGGGCTTTTCCCCAGAGGATCCCCCGAGGGCTACCCTATGCTCGGCCGAGGATGCCAGCTAAGCAACGTCGTCGATTTCCAAGAAAACCTGCAGCCACTGCCAGTCGCCGTCTAAACAAGGCACACCTGGTCAAATCAAGACTAACGCCTAGACTCCGTATAACTGACACACCTAGCCCTACCAGCGACGCCAGCCGCGTGCCATCCCGCGCACGTCAACAGCATTAAATAAAGCCGGTGGAACATGCATAGCTTCTGGGCCATCCGATGGCTGCCATGTGTCTCCTCCCAACGGCATGAATTTTTCCTATAAATACCCAGCAAAGTCTCCTTCAAAAGGACCGGATTCTCTTCCTCCAAATTTGCTCCAAGAAGAAGGAAAAAGGCCCACTTCCTCTCGGCCACTGAATCTCTCTCTCCCAGTGAAACGGAACAAGAAAGAGTGATAAAGCCTTCCAGCGAGCGATACCCCCTAAAAAAGATATACAAAACAAGAGACAGGGAAGGAATGCTCCCTAACACTTGTACTTTGTAAAGACTTCCACCTAAATAGTGAAGCATTTCTAAAAGCCCTGAGCCTCGTGATTTTTCCTCCCCATTCACGAGGAGGTTTCCCACTTAAAAATCCGGTCTTAATCCCCTTCTCGCACCAAACACTTCAAACACTTGTGTTGCCTGGAAACCACGGATCCGATGGACCCCGCGGATCCAGAACGCAACATTGGCGCCATCTGTAGGAAGAGCTAACAAAAAGCTAGCAAGCTTCCCCCCTCGCAAAACAACCAACGCCCTAAAGATGATGAGCAGACAAGACAGTACATCCATCCCAGAGGAGGAGCGCTACGACAGGTGCCTCCCATAGGGTGGCAGGACGAGTGGCGTCCACGGTACTAGCGTGCGCAAACTAGTACAGAAGGTGGACAGCCTTTCAAGAGCCGTCCGTACCCTCCAGGAGAAGGTGGACGAGCTGTCCCGGGGCACGCGCCCCGAAAGCCCTCGTCCAGCAGCGCCTCAGAGGCGACAAGCGACGCGGGCACCTGGCGAGTTGAGGGACTACCTCAACAGAAAGAAGTCCATAAGCCAAGCCCCTACGAAGAAAGGGCTCAAAAGGCTCTAAAAAACGGTCTTCGGACCCAAAACCCAAAACCGGCGAAACAAGTCAACCGGAAGGACGAGAAGACCCCCTGCCCCCGATGACAGGGGAAGGAAAAAGAAGGGCGAGCGCCCAGCTAAAGACCCAAGGGCCGTCCGGGCAAGAAGAGCCCGAACAGATGGTCCTTGGAGGAGACGGGGCCTCGGGCCCACTGACTCTCACCGACTCCCTCACCAACATCCTGAGGCAGATCAGGAACGAGGAGTTCCTGAGATGGCCCAACGCGTTAAAGAACCTAGAGGGAGGCGACTAGTCGGAGTATTGCCATTACCACTGCAGCCGTGGCCATGACACCAAGGACTGCCGGAAACTCCAGATGGATATCGAGCGGCTGGTAATGGAAGGCTATCTCGACCGCTTCCTGCCACGACCCGGGCATGGCCCCGGAGCAGCAGGATGCACCCGGTCGTGCCGCTCAAAGGGCAAAGCCGTGATGGGCGCGGAGCATGCCTGACCATCCGCTGAGGGCGCCAATACCGGTGAGGTCAGTCCCAAACGTAGCTGTCGGAAGAGCCATGGGAGCGGTAACTGAGGAGCATTAAGGCCCAAGCGCACGGACTAATGTAACAAAAAAAAAAAAAAAAAAAAAAGAGAAAAGGCCCTGGAGGCCACTCGATGTAAAACATGTACATCAATGAAAACGTCCCTTCACTTCGTCTATTCTGAAGCGTTCTCATGCTCCCTCATTGACGATGAAGCAACTTCGCAGACAATCGAAAAACCCGGTCAGGATCGAGCGGCCCTGCAGGCCTGGCCCCAAAGGTCAAAACTCAAAAACTCGGCTGTGACCGAACGGCCCCAGAGGTCAAAACTCAAAAACTCTATTTGTGGACAGAAGCGGCCCTGCAGGCCGGGCCCCGAGGTCAAAACTCAAAATCCCTTCGTGACCGAGCGGCCCAAGTCGGACCCTAGAGGTCAAACTCAAAACTCGGGTCAGAATCGAAGCGGCCCCTGCAGGCCGGGCCCCGTGAGGTCAAAACTCAAAAACTCTTTGTGGACCGAGTGACCCACAGGCCGGCCCCGAGGTCAAAACTCAAAAACTCGGCTGTGACCGAGCGGCCCCAGAGGTCGGACCCGAGAGGTCAAAACTCAAAAACTCGGCTGTGACCGAGATGCCCCAGAGGCCGGGCCCCAGAGGTCAAAACTCGAAAACTCGACTATGACCAAGCGGCCCCATAGGTCGGACCCCAGAGGTCAAGCAACAAAAATTCGGCTGAGACGGAGCGGCCCCAGAGGTCAGACCCCAGAGGTCAAGCAACGAAAACTCGGCTGTGACCGAGCGGCCTCAGAGGTCAAAACTTTAAAAACTCGACTGTGACCGAGCGGCCCCAAAGGTCGGACCCCAGAGGCCAAATGATTAAATTGGTAAAGGCTAGAAGATCCTGAAAGGGTCACACGCCCAAACCCGAGAAGTTAAAGGGCCGGCGGTCTTAAAGAGATCACGCGCTCAGAGCTAAGAATAAGGCGCCGTACAGTGCGCCGCAAAAAAAAAGGGAGAGAGAACAGAAGACACTCGTACAAGCAAGACTAAAGGAACGTCCGAAGCTCTTATGCAAAAAGGACAAGTCTTATTCATAAAAAGAATTTATGTACAAGTGTGGCAAAATAAGAAAAAGAAACAACAAATCAGGGGAGCGCCTCTCGACTCCCTCCTCCTTGAGCCTCTTGGGCTCCTGAAGATCTCGTCTGGTCCGCCGAAACTGGCTCCTCGGGCGTAAGAGGCTCACCATCAGGCCCTGCCCGAGGAGACCCAGGGAAAGGTCTCCCAGCGACACCGTATAGGTCTTCTACGCTCAAGGCACCGGCTTTCCTGGGATCAAGACAGCTATAGGGAATCGCGGACGGACCAGTCGCGCCACTCGGCGGCACATGCGGATGCCGTCCCAGAACTTGCCGTCCAACACTAGTGCCATCTCGGCAATCTGTACGGACGTCCTCAACCTCTCTTCCTGGCGAAGGATCCGATCCTAAAGAAGGCCCTGCCGAAGCCGCAGGAGCTTGACAGTGTCCTCCAAAGAAGCAATCTTCTCCTTTGCTTCAGCCAACTCCGCTTCCGCCCGTCGCGCAGCTTCTCAGGCGGCCCTCGAAGACCCCACTTCCAAGCTGGATTGGGCGATCACCCCTACCAGTTCGCTGAGGCCTCCGATCAGGCCCTGGAGCTGCAGCAGAAAGGTTCATCAAAATACGAACAGATGGGAACAAGGCAGGAAAATAAACAGTAGGATACCTTAGAAACGAGAGGATCGTCCCCTGTGCCACGCTCCCCATGGATCTCAGGACTCTGAAAACCGCTTCTAGGCCCCACGGGCGCCACCTCAGACAGGGACTCAGCGGCTATAAAAGGCACCGGAGAGCCTGCCTCAAAATCAACATCCCCAAGAAACTCAGACGACCGCAAGACTTGAACAACAGTAGGGTGCTCAGAAGGATCAAGGGTCATGAGCTCGTTGACACTTAAGTCCTCGACCTCCACCACCTCTCGGACCGTCTCAGCCGTCATCCCCCTCTCAGAGTCCACCATGACGTTCCCGTCTCCTATGTCCTCGGAAAGGTGATCAATCCTGTCCGAGACGTCACCAGGCAATCCAACAAAAACTTCGAGGACGAAATCATCACAGGGGGGCTGGACGTCCGGAAGCTCTACAATCTGAACAATCGCTCCCGAGCACTCAGCCGGAAGATTAGCAGTGGAAGTGAAGGCGAGACCTTCAGCTCCCAAGCACTCAACCGGAAGATTAGCAGTGGAAGTGAAAGCGAGGCCTCCAGACCCCAAGGACTCGGGCAAGGAGCCAGTCCTCGACCTCTTAATCAGAGGAGCAGCCATGTCATCGTCGCTCAGGTCATCGATGTTGAAATCATTGTCATCATCACTGGAGGAAGGCTCAACAAGGGCCGCCGGGAGCCCCAAGCTCTCTGTGAGGAAGTTTTCACCCAGGCGGTCCGCGGGACCCCCGATCCTCAGTGTCCCAGCTCTCCTCCTCAGTCTCTTCTTGGACTTCTCAGGAGAAGCTGCGGCAGAAGCCTCGGCCTGCGGTCCCCACTTGGCTTCCTCGAACTTCTCGGGGGACAGCCAGATGTTGCGCTTGTTTAGATGAAAGCTCCCCAGATTGGCCAGCACCAAGTCCGTGAACTCCTTCACATTCTCCCTGTCCTCCTTCGAAGGGTTAGAGTTATACTGGACAGCCACCTTCCCCCACTTAAAAGGAACGACCCAATGCTCGTGAACGCCAAGAAAGAAGAACTTATCCTTCCAGCGTTTCGTAGAATCCGGGTTACCCCCACACATCAAAGAATAGTCCGGGCGGGGAGTCATTATAATCCAGTCAAGGTTCTGTGTAAAGCAAAACATCACCTTGACCGTAAGGGCATTCAAGAGCCTCTTATGACACCGGAAGAAGACGCACAGGGATACCAGATACCTCACCGCATTTGGCTGAAGCCTGGCAAGGGGCACTCCAAGTGCCCTCATAATGTCGTAAATTTCCTCCGCGATGGGAAATCGTAGCCCGCCTTTGAGGTGGACTTCATAAACGGTAATGAAGCCGTCCTAAGGATACAATGCCCTATCATGCGACTCCGGGATCATCATGGCTGTAGACTCAGGGATTCGATATTGAGCTCGAATCTCCGTGAGCTCGTCGAGCGTCACCGTGCAGGCAATCTGTCTCACCCCAGGCGCCATGAACGCAGAAAAACAAGAAAATGAAGAAGAAACTCGAACGAAGAAAGGACGGAAAGCCTCGACACTTAAGAGGAGAAGGGGAAAAGCAGACGTGAAGGTGGAAGGTCGGAGCAATGAGGCGTTTAAATAACCCTGGAATTCAAAAAAATGTACTCATTACCGTTGCCACACGTCGCCCGGCCATTCGTTGCAGAAAAATGATGGCCTTTCCTTCCTAAGGCGCCTGCCAGCGCGTCACTTCAGCATTTAATGCATCTCAGAAGCCCGAAAACGGCAACGCTGGAAAGGTCTCGGACCCAGAAGAGGTCCTGAGACCGCCTCCCATCAAACTCAGCACCGCACTCACCCCAAGGGCGCACGCGCTCGGACGGTCGGTATGAAGGACCTAACTCGGAACGTAGGCTATCGTGCTCTGGCCCATCCAGGAATGTCCATATCAAGTAAGGGCGCACGCGCTCGGATGGTCGCTATGAAGGACCTAACCCGGAACATAGGCTGTCGTGATCTGGCCCGTCCAGGAATGTCCATATCAAGTTAAAAACACGCGCACCCAAAATCGAGCAGGAAGCGACCAACTCTTCTAGAAGACCGGTGACTTCATGCCAAACGGCCAAGAACCTCGGACCTTTTGGCATGGGGGGCTATTTTGGGCCCCAATGTAAGGGCCCATAAAAGCGCGGCTCAGGAGAGAGGCCCAAACGAGAGGCTCCCATGAGCCGAGAAAACTGAACAGCCTGAAAGGCCCAAAGCAGAGACCGGCGGCCCAATGACCAAGACCACCGCAGAAGTCCACGAAGTCCCGTCCGCTCGTAACGAAGCTCGAGGACATCGCCAACGATATCCGAATACATGGACAGCGAAAAGATCGAGAACCCTAGAAGTCCTGCCGAGTCTCAGAACCGTCCGAGAAGTCAAGAAGAGACTCCGGGGCTTTTCCCGGCAGGATCCCGAGGGCCGCCCTATGCTCGGCCGAGGATGATGCTAAGCAATGTCGCCGATTCCCAAGGAACCCTGCGCCCACCGCCCGGTCGCCGTCTAAACAAGGCACGCCCGGTCAAATCAAGATCGACGCCTGACCGTATAATCGACACACCTAGCCCTACCAATGAGACGCTGACGCGCGTGCCATCCCGCGCACGTCAAGAGCATTAAATAAAGCGGTGGAACATGCATAGCCTTCACGGGTCATCCGATGGCTGCCACGTGTCTCCTCCCAAACGGCATAATTTTTCCTATAAATACCAAAGAAAGTCTCTTTCAAAAGGGACGGATTCTCTTCCTCCAAATTTGCTCCAAGAAGAAGGAAAAGGCCCACTTCCTCTCGGCCTGAATCTCTCTCTCCCGGTGAAACGGAACAAGAAAAGAGTGATAAAGCCTTCCAAGTAACGATACCTAAAAAAGAGATACAAAAACAAGAGACAGGGAAGGAACGCTTCCCTAACTCTTGTCTTTGAAAACTTCCACCTAAATAAATAAACATTTTAAAAGTCCTGAGCGCATGGTTTTTCCTCCCATTCACGAGGAGGTTTCCCACGTAAAAATCCGGTCTTAATCCCCCTCTCGCACCAAACACTTCAAACACTTGTGTTGCCTGGAAACCACATATCCGACTTGACCTCGCGGATCCAGAACGCAATATTATTTTTTTTATAATCTTCGGATTTGATTAAAAAAAAACAAAGAATCAATAATTTTTTGGTAAAATAATTTTTTTTAATTAAAAGAAGAGACGGTGGAGGAGGGGAGAGAGGAGGGAGTGGGTAGCACAAAGCGAAGAGATTATGGAAAGAGTGGCAGTGCTGTCAAAGGCTCGAGCAAAGACGAAGTCTTCCTTGACTATTCCTCATTTTTAAAAAAAAAAAAAAAAGAATAATATTTTTTGTATTGTTTAATTGTTTGATTTTTTATGGTATTTTTAAAAGATATTTTGGGGGAGTAATTTTTAATATTATTTATAAAAGAGAATAATTTTTTATCATTTTTAATAAGAAATGGCCTCTGCGCATGTCAGTTGAAAACTCAAGGTAAAATTTCAACTTCTTTTAAAAATACATAGAATTTTTTTAAATTGTACTGTTAATTTTTTAAATTTATTGTCTAAATTTAGATTTTAAATAATACAATCTAAATAATTATTTTTATTAAAATTTTATATATTAATTTAATATTTTATATATATTAGTATTACAAAATAATTAAAAAATATAAGTATTTTTAATAATTTTTTTAAAAAAATTTATAACTATTGAATTTTGACCCAATACTCGACAAGGAAAAATACGGTCCCCTACCTATGAATACCCAAGGAGTTGGCAAGTTTTCTATGAAAAATTGTACCCAACTTAAATGTCATTTTTAATACTACAAGCCATAGTTGAAAATTCAAGTCGAACAACTATCTTTAGTCTTTTAAGTCAAATCAAATATTTTAGAAAGCTAGATATTCTTTATGCATTGAGAAATTTTATATTTATAAATGCCTCAAACCTTATACAAGGATGGGCAACAGTTCATTTTTAATTTTTTCAACTAACTAAGAAATTTTATCATATATTAATAAAGTTTTCACAATTACTCTTGATATATTTGCACGTTACGCCGTATTTTCTTTAATTTTGAGATATAAATGATCACCTAAAACATTGTGAATCTAACCAACTTTTATAAATAGCTTGTCATTTGTACGACACCTCAAAATTATTTTATTTTAATCATAAATCTAATTTAGAGTAAGCCTAACTACATAACGTTTCTTATGTATTGTGTGTTTGTTTTGATGAGGCGATATGATCCCCTCGCAACTTGTGCATTCAAATGGTTTCGTGATTCATTAGCTTAATAATAAAGTTTTTTAATAACTTAAAAGCTTGTCAATTTTGTAGCTGATAGACTAATAGTTCAAAAATGCAACCTCTGAGCCATTATATATATCACTTAAAAATTTAGATGATTGACACTTAAAAGATAGACAATTTTATTTGACAAGTTGGTTACTCAATCCCTCAAATGCCTAACGAATTGGAATCTCTTGGCATTTTATATTTGATTTTTTACTATTTTGATACTATGTTTATCAATGATAATTAAGCTATTAAATAAAGAAGCTACTGCAAAATTGAAATTTACCTATATAAAATTCAAAGTCGATACGTTAGTAATCATCGATTAGCTATAGAGTGGAGAATTCATTTTTCTATAAGCAATATTTGATTCCATTATTCATCACATAAATTAAGCGATATGGCAACTTTATTGGAGCATGTATTTTGAAAAATATATCTACCGCTCTCTCATTCTTTATATATTTTTATTTTTTTCTATAGTTTTTATATTTTTTTGTAACATAATTGATCAAATTAAACATTTCTATATAAAATTATAAATTATAAATAGATTATAATTATGTAAATTATTTGACTTTTTTTTTTTATCAAATTAAGTCGATGAAGGCGAAAGTTTGTTTGTCTCGAGGGCATGGCTACACCCGGGGCATTAGGGAGCAGATACTTCTCAATCTCTTTTAGGATTTAGTCACTTGCAGTCCACCGTTTTATAGCAATTTTGAATACTTCATCAATGCCTTAAATTCTATATTTGACAGTAATTTTGAGTTCATGCAATTAAAAAAATAATTATAATTGTTAGATTTTAAATCACTCTTTTATAAGTTTTACATCCATTTAATATATAATTTAATAATATGCTCAATATAGTATGAATATTGGCTTGATCAGAAAAAATTATTAAATGGCAAACCCAAAGACTGAATAGTTTGTCCGTAATAAAAGCACCCAATGAATGTTTCAGATGCGCACATTCGTGTTTTATTCAGAATAGAGGTGCCTGATGAGTGTCTGAAGGATGCTGGTGTGCCGTTTGTGCAGTTGGCTCCCTCCTAATAGCACCTAATAGGTGCTTATGCAACGTTTCAGATATAAAATCATTCTGATACGATTTTAGGATTATTATTGTGGTTCTCCGAGTTATCAATCGCCAACACAGTGAAAAAAGAGAAGATAAAGAGAGGAAAAAGTGAAAAGTTTGCTAATGTATTTGAATCTAAAATCGAGTTTCATTCTCTACTAACTTTGGTTACTTTATTCTTATTATTGTAAAGGATATTTTACCGATCATATTTATTTTACTTTGTATTCTTTATTTACTCGTATTTATTATTATAAGGTATTATATCTTTATATTTGTTGGATACTTTTATAATTAAAACTCTCAGTGGATATTTTTTAGATTAATAGTCTTATAATTTTTTCCTCATTTATTAAAGAAAATTTCACATAAAATTTAATATCTTTCATTATATATAATTATTATTACCTGTTATGTATTATTAATTTATCTTTTTATGAGTTGAAATAAGGGGATTTGAATCTCAATAATAATTTCATAATACCTATATCAAATAAGAGTTCAAATAAGGGGATTTGACCGAGTAGACAAAACAATTGAATGACCTTTTGCCTTTGACATTGGAGATCAAATCTCATCTTTTTGTTGTTGGACCAACAACTAACTAATTTGAGTTAGCATGACATATTTCCTAACTAAGTTCCTCACCCTTACTTTCCTTAAATATAATCAATTCTTATGAAATGATAGTTACTTAGTACAGATAAATTGATATTCATCCTTATAGCCACCAAATACCACACAAAACGGGACAAAACAAACACATTTTGAGATCAAAGTACGAATGAAGAAATTTTATTCGATATTTTAAAATAATATTATTTTAATAAGTAAAATGATACTCTCAAATAAGATGTGACACATTCATTGAAATTTCTTATTATTGAATCTTGATACTATTTTTGAGTTTAAAAGTTGAAAATTAACTCGTCTACACTTTTCTTTTCTTTTTTTTTTTTTAATTTTGGGATGTTCACAACTACCTACTTCCATTATTAGTGTTAACAATTACTTTATGTATTTTGATAGAAAATATCTATATAAATAAGCACTGGTTCACGATTTATCTTTCTCAAGCATAAAGGTAAGAACTCCTTGTGAGTGGCTTGTCTCTACCATTAGTCTTCTAATAATCTTCTAATTTGCAGAGTATTAATCATCCAATATTTTCTTTTTAATTTTTCTTTTTTAGGTAGTTGAAGTCATGGTTTGTTTACTACGGCTTTCTTTGTGTCTACTTTGCCTTTCCTTGCGTTCTCCACGGGATACTTCGTCGCTATATCCTAACTCTTCTGCACACTTATGTCATGAAGACGAGAGATTTGCCATGCTTGAGTTCAAGAAAAGCCTTTCCATTAATGATTTAAGTTTAATTTCTCGGTCTTGTATTTCATTGGGTCAAGTTCCTTATGTGAAGACGGCGTTGTGGAAGGCTGTAGGCAGTGATTGCTATCAATGGGACGGGGTGACGTGCAATCCCTTAACGGGGCACGTTGTTGGGCTCGATCTCAGTTGCGCCAAGCTCCGGGGGACTATCCCAATAAACAGCACGCTCTTCACTCTTCGCCATCTTCAAAGCCTCAATCTCGCCTTCAATGATTTCTTCCATTCACGCATCTCCCCTGAGTTCGGTCGATTCCTACATTTGAAACACCTTAACCTTTCCAACACTTTCTTCACTGGTAAAGTTCCATTGACGATTGGGCAACTCCCTCAGCTAGCTTCCCTCGATCTCTCCCACTTTCTTTACTTCGAGCTCGAGTTGCCTAATTTGGTGAAGCTTGAGATGCCGGATTTCGATGTTGTCATTGGAAACCTAACTGGGTTGAGAGAACTTCATCTCGACTATGTACATGTCAATTTAGAGGCCACCACGCTCTCATCACTTAAGAATCTATCTTCTCTGATGGCATTGTCTCTATCAGGCTGCAATTTTTTTGGACCTCTTCCCACTTGGATTTGGAATATTAGCAGAGAAATTCGCCTCTTAGAGAACTGGTTTACTGGTGAATTGCCCTCAATGGTAGACATAAGTAAGCTTTCACAACTAATTGTGCTTGAGCTATTGGAAACCCTACTGGATGGGGAAGTACCATCATATTTATTCAGTCTACCATAACTGAACACATTAGACTTGGCTTACAATCAATTTTCTAGCCAACTTACTATTAGTCACGATGTTAGAAGCAATAATATGACTCTATTGGAATATATCAATCTTAGAGGTAATGAGATACGAGGATCGATCCCAAATTTAATTTTTGTGCATGTTAGCCTTGTATTTCTCGAGCTTTCGTCGAACAATTTGAGTGGCATTGTCAAACTTGATATGTTCTGCAAGCTTAAAAACCTTACATATCTCAATCTATCCCATAATAGCCTATCATTGTTGACAAAGTGCAGTAATGCTATCAGCTCTAATGTGGCCACTTGCCCAAGATTACTTGTCCTAGAGTGCTCCTCCTGCAACATTACAGAATTCCCTGATTTCTTAAGAACTCAAGAAGATTTGGTGGTTCTAGACCTCTCTAACAACAAAATTCACGGCAATATCCCGAAATGGGCACAGAACATCGGCAAGGATTCGTTACATTACCTGGATCTCTCTGGCAACATTTTGACCAGCAGCTTGGACCTTCTTCAATGGAAGAACTTGCACTATATTAACCTTAATTCCAACATGTTTAAGGGACAAGCTCCTATCCCCCCCCCTTAGCCATAATACTCTTAGCTTCGAATAACAGCTTTGCTGGAGAAATGCCTTTTGCAATTTGTACGTTGATCTCGCTTCAAGTGCTTGATTTGTCTTATAACTCTTTGAGCGGTGAGATATCAAGGTGTTTTAAAAATTTTAGCGACCAGCTCACTATGTTGGATCTAAAATCAAACAAATTTCATGGAACTCTTCCTTCAAGCATTGGGAAATGTAGCAATTTGAGGACCTTGGACTTGAATGGGAATCAATTGGAAGGGCAGCTGCCGCCATCTTTGCTGAGATGTCAAGGGCTAAGAGTTCTTGATGTGGGAAATAACAATTTTAAGGGCGTGTTCCCCTACTGGTTAGGATCTCTTTCAGAGTTGCAAGTCTTAATCTTGCGCTCTAATAAGTTCCATGGCAATATAAGAACCATCAATGCAAAGCACCCGTTTTCCATGCTGAGTATTTTGGACCTCTCCAATAATGGCTTTAATAGTACCTTGCCAAGTAGTCTTCTCCATTGTTTCAAGGCTATGATGGATTCTACTGAAAAGAGAGGAAATTTGCAATATTTGGTAGAATCAAGTTACACAGATTCAATTATGTTGAAGGTGAAAGGACACTATCTTAAATTCGTTAGGATTCTGACTATAACAACCACCATCGACGTTTCGAATAATGAACTTGAAGGAGAAATCCCAGAGGTGATTGGTGATCTGGTTTCACTACGATGGCTCAACCTCGCACACAATAACTTCATTGGTCGCATCCCACCATCCCTTGCAAGCTTGAGCGAGCTCGAGTCTTTAGACCTATCTTCCAATAAGTTGGTGGGCCAAATTCCCGCAGAACTAGCTAGTTTGACATCTCTCGAATTCTTTAATGTGTCCCAAAACCAACTTGCGGGACCTATACCACAGGGCAAACAGTTTGCCACATTTGAAAATAACTCGTACTTGGGAAACCTCGGGTTGTGTGGTTATCCGCTATTGAAGAAGTGTGGGGATGATGAAGAGCCATCTCAACCTCCACCAAGGATGGCACTGGACGACAATGATTCTGAATACAAAGATGCATTTGGTTGGGCAATGGTTAAGATCGGATATGGATGTGGGACGGCTATCGGGTTGGTTGTAGGGTACTACACTGTCATCACAAGGAACCCTGCTTGGCTACTGAGATTTGCTCGCCAATTAAAACATGCTACTAATCAACTTTTTTAAGAAAGAAATCAGAAATTACAGTGCATATAAATTGTATAAATATATAGGCAGCAAGTGTTATATGTAAGAATTTTATTATATTATAACTATTTATGGATTATTGGAATTATCACATTAACTTATAATTTTATAATGCGAAATTAACGTTCATGACATATATTAATTGTTGCATAAGGTTATTTCTAGAAAAAAATAAAATTAAATTTTGTTTCTTTACCATTATCTATTTTTTATCATAAAAGTTACAAAAATTTATACATAAAATTCATTAGTGTATACTTTTTTGGGATAAATGTTGCAATGGTTAATGATATAGTTATAGCTTTCTTTGTTGTCACTTGGGGCAGCATGATGCAGTCCGAGACCAATTGTGACAATATTCATCTAACCCTTGTGGCATTTAATTTATTTTTTAAAAAATTTTGAAGTGCCATGAGAATACATAATGAATTTAGAGATATAACCCATCTAATTTTCAAGTTAGACAAAATAAAGTTTATATACTTTGGCTAAAAACTTGTTTTAATATAGAAATATTTTAGTGTCAAATTTTATAAAAATAGAAAAAACATATGTTAGCTTCCTAAGAAAAGAAAGTTTAGAGCATTAAATTTTTTTTACATTAAGATATGATCAATTTATCATACAAAGTGCATATTTATAGTTTTGCTTAAAAAGATAACTTTTTGAAAGTTTTTGAAAACTAAATTACTTTTTTTTTTAGTAAGTAAGTAAATTTGAAAACTAAATTACCTATCAATTAAATTTGGACAAACTCAATTACAGCACGAAATCTTGAAGTTTATGGGCTAATTATTTGTTTTTATTAGTCAATGCATTATTGTTTAACACATAATAAATTTTAAACCAAATATAAAAAGTATAGATAATATGACTTATGTAGTATAAAACAACCAATTAACTATAATACATTTGTTTAATCAAGAATACATTTATTATCATTAAAATTAAATATAATTATATTTATTATCACCAAATTATTTAAATAAGCTTTAAGCTAATACCTATAATCCTTGCACCTATAATCGCACTCCCGTCCTTTTTATAAATTTGCTTACAGTGGTATCAGCTGGTTGACGCCTTAGCATCGGTCCAAACCCAAGCCGAGCTACTGCAAATTTTGTCTTTCCATGCAAGTGTTAGTACTCGTGACCCTTGGTGAGCTTTTACACTTGCACTAGGACTTACTGTCATTTAGATATCTCTGACTTTTCTTTAGTGTTTTGATGCTCATTTGGGATCTCAATACTCCAATCTGAAACTTATGTCATAGTCAGCCGAGCTTTGTTATCTTGGCATTAGGACAGCATAGTCCTCTTGTGGTTTAAACATCCTAATATTTTATAAAATATAGATGGATTATGAGAATGTCTGATGATCTAGGATATACCCCACCCATTTTTCTATCTAATTAGGTTCAATATCACAATCGTGTGGATTCAAAGACCAAGTCCTTAAATCTAACAACACCATAGGCATGAAATCAACATCCTAATTCAGGATTTGATATACAGCCAAAGGTTCCTAATTGCCCTAGTTTCAATTTAGTTGCCAAGTGTAGGTGAAAACAATCCTCTCTGTTTTTTCCAATAGAAACAGATAGGGAGAATGAAAAATGAAAAACATCGAATGCACGTGCACTAGTCAGGTATCAAAACGCTCGCTTGCACTAGTGTACACTAGTCGGTTGATATTGACTAGAGAGCCTATTTATAACAAATTGACTCATGTGCACTAATCAGGTGAATTTTAGACAAAGAGCAAATTTTATACCGTGAGTAACGCCTAACAGTCATACATCAGGTATCAATATTCTAATCTAAAAATGCTCGAGTACCACTAGTGTGCACAATAGGCGTGATTATTATATCCAAAACACACTCGCATATGGGTCAAATGCATCAGGTGCTGATCGGACTTAACTCAAGTTGGTCTAATATTTAATTTTGACTCAAAACTACAACCAATCTTAAAAATTTATTAATTTATTTAGTTTTAGTATTACTAAATGAATTTTTGGAATTCATATATTATATTTTTCCTCTCAATATAAAAATTATGTTATTAAAATTTCATATTACTCAATGAAGAATTAATTGGGCATACTTTTTTTGGATTTCATTTTCTTTATTTCACATGGCTTCCACGAATGAATGATCCTTCCACATGACTATGTCCAACAAAACAATCTTAGTATGGAGCATTTGATTCCGTCTTCTTAAAGTTTGAATCGTTTTCTTAATATATATTTAATCTTTGTTGATCCTAAATTGTTTATATTTGATAATATGTGATGGATCGTAGATATATTAGTGAATTATTGATACAAGAAAGATATTATGGACATCCTTTAGGCTTGGAGGCAAAACTAATTATTATGATATTTCTCCCATCTTCTTCAAAATTTTGAACGATCTAATAAACCTTAGTTTCATTTTTTTACCAAAATCAAGAGATTTCCCTTAATAAAGATATCTTCAAAAATATACGATTCTCAAATTTAAAAATCAACTCAGACTATCTATAATCTGCATAACTCTTCTATTAATTATGAGCAATTTTAAGTTGATTTCAGATCAAATAAATTTTTTACCGATATGTCCTTAAATAATCTGGTCAGAAAAGTCTCATATCTCCAATCCCTTCAAAATGAATTAAGGAACGAAATTTTTTTTCTATGTAATACTTCAAAAGGGATATTTGGGTACTTATTTGATAATTGTTCTAGGCAAACTCAACTAACAATAAGTTATCATCTTAATTTTCTTTCATATTTAAGATTAAAGGCCTTAGCTTGTCTTTTAGGATTTGAATTATCTAGTCTAATTGCCCATCCATTTATGGATTACAAGTCATACTAAATTTTAAGTTGATACCCAACTCTTAATGTAGGCTTTTTCAAAATTTAGCTATGAGCCTTGGATCTTGATTTAGAACAAGTGAATTTAGGATTTCATGAAGTTTAACTATCTCATTTATTTTTATTAATAATTATTTTTATTAATTTTTATTTTTTATATATTAATTTTTTATCAATTATTTAGATATTAATATTATATATCTTAATAATACTATCCAAATAATTATTTTTATTAATTTTTTATATATTTAGTTTAATATTTAATATATATTAATATTATAAAAAATTAAAAATATATAATTAATTTTAATTTTTTTATTTTAAAATCATTGTTATTGAATTTTGATCTAATGGAATCAAATGTTATTTATAGAAAAACGAATTCTCCACCCTATGGCTGATTGATGAGTACTAGCGTATCGGCTTTGACTTTTATACGGATCAAATTCTACTATGTATAAATTTTGTTTTTAATGGCTTAATTGTTATTGATGAATACAACATAAAAAAATAGTGAAAAATCAGATACAAATTGTCAAGAGATTTCAATTCGGTGGGCATTTGAGGGATCGAGGGACCATCTTACCAAACAAAACTATCTATCTACTAAGTTGTCAACCATCTGAATTTTTGAATGAAATAGTGGCACAAAGGTCGCACTATTAAACTGTTGGTCTGTTCAGCAGCAGAGTTGATAGGCTTTTAAAATGTTGTGTGACTTTATCATTAAACTAATGAATCACGAAACAATCTAGACGACGAGTCATGAAGTCCGGTAGAAAGGTGGCTTAGAGGTGCACCTACAGAGGGGTGGCTTAGAGGTGTGCCCTGCAAAAGAACGACTTAGAGTGCGCCTGTAGGGGCAGCTTAGAGGAGAAGGACTAAACTGTACTGGTGGGTCAACATCTCAATTACCTGAGCGAAGGGTTGATTCTTGAACAGCGACCTCCTGACTCTGGGATGGAGGACACCTGGTTCTGGGATGTAGGGCTCATAGCTTCAAAATAGAGTACTCTTGGCTTTGGAATGGATGGCTCCTGGCTTTAAGAGGGAGGGCTCATTGGTCTAGGATAAAATACTCCTTGCTCTGGGACGAAGGGCTCGTGGCTCCGAAATGGAGTACTTTTAGCCCTAGGATGGAGGGCTGGCTCCGAGATGGTGGGCTCGTGGCTTCGGGATGGAGTGCTCCTGGCTCCGGGATAGAGGACTTGTAGCTTTGAGATGGAGTGCTCCTCGCTCTAGGACAGAGGGCTCATGGCTCCTAGACGAAAGCCAATTTCTCAATGGAGGGTAGGCCTCCTAGAAGAAGGATAACTGCTAACTAGAGGGTAAGCCCCCTTCCTATGAATACCGAGCTACTTGGAGCTTGTGGAGCGTTTTGGAGCTTCTTAGTGCTTGTCCTTCCAAGGTTGAGAATGTCTGGTTATATAGTGTGACTTGCAAATGCACTCCTCTTACTTAGACAATGTGGGACATTTCACCTTTGGAAAATTTTATTGGGCTGAAGTTGGATTGTGGGTCTGCTGTTGAACCAATCCCTTGGGCCCATGGTTGCTGGACCCATCACTAGCCCCCCACACCGGGAGGTTTAAAAATTCAACACCTGACATGTCATGATGGGTCATCATCGTGTGCAATCCTGCTAACTTAATGCTGGTTGATGCCATCTTCTAGCTATAAATTGAGGGGCTTTCTATGCCTCATTTCTTGATTCGTCTTCACCAGCCAAGTAATGTGAGAACTTGGACCACAAGCCAAGATCAGCGAGAGTTGCCCTTCCTCGCTCGAAACTGATAATATGGGGATGCATCTAAAGTCTTCCTTGACTGCTTGTGAGTCGTCGAGGAGGCCAAGCACTGATCAACCTTTGCAAGTTGACATGGGCAAGAGCGACTTGCCTGGATGGACCATGGGCGATGAGCCCCTTGATCGACTTCAATGCTGGAATAAATTGGTAGCGTCAACCGTTAGCGGTCCAAATATCGGGCAAAATTCATGAGCTCACAAAGCGAACATCTTGGGATTAGATCGCCTAACTGCGAGGACGTGCTTCGAGAGGCCGAGCGGTGACTTGCTGCCTTCTTAAGAAAGTATGCTTACAGAGGGAAAATTTGAGGCTCAAGATCAGATTGCCTTACTGCAAAGACAAGCTATGGGAGGCTAAATAGTGGCTTGTCATCTTCTGGAGAAAATATACTCTTAGAGGGAATATCTTAGGCTCAAGATCGAATAATTTGAATAATTTCAATAAGACAATGTAATAATTTCAATAATCTATAAATAGTTATAATCCAATAAAATTATTAAAAATAACACTTGCTACCTTCATATTTATTCAATTTATGTGCGGAGTAATTTTTGATTTTTTTTCTTTAAAAAGTTGATTGCTAGTATTTTTTAATTAGTGAGCAAATCTGAGCAGCCAAACAAGATTCCTTGCGATGATAATGTAGTACCCAGCAACCAACCCAATAACCATCCCGCATCCATATTCAATCCCAACCATTGCCCAACCAAATGTGCCTATGTATTCAGAATCACTGCCATCCTGAACCATCCTTGGTGGAGGTTGTGAAGATGCTTCATCATCCCCCCACTTCTTTGACAGTGGACTCCCGCACAACCCAGGGTTTACTAAGTACGAGTTAATTCAAAATGTGTTAAATTGTTAGCCCTGCGGTATAGGTCCCACAAGTTGGTTTTGGGACACGTTGAAGACTTCAAAAGATGTCAAACTAGCAAGCTTCCCAAGAATCAGGCCCGGCCCACCAACTTATTGGAAGACAAGTCTAAAGACTTGAGCTTGCTTAAACTTGCGAGGGATGGCGAGATGTGACCAGTGAAGTTGTTGTGTGTGAGGTTGAGGCACTGTAGTGACACTAGATTCCCGATCACCTCTGGGATTTCTCCTTTGAGATTATTATTTGACACGTCAATGGTAGTTACTACTGTTGGGATCCTAGAGAATTTGAGATCGAGTCCTTTCATCTTTAGCATAACTGAATCTTCATAGTTGAAGCTGTGCAAGTATTGCATTTTCCCTCTCTCTTCATTAGAATTCATCATAGCTTTGAAACAATAGAGAAGACTACTTGGCAAAGTACCGTTAAAGCCATTATTGGAAAGGTCAAAAATCGGCAACTTGGAAAACTGGTGCTTTTCCTAGGAGGTTCCTACATTGCCATGGAAGTTGTTAGAGCGCAAGATTAAGACTTGCAACTCTGAAAGAGATCCTAACCAGTAGGAGAATATGCCTTTAAAATTGTAGTTTCCCACATCAAGAACTTCTAACCCTTGACATCTCAACAAAGATGGCGGCAATTGCCCTTCCAATTCAAAGTCCTCAAATTGCTGCATTTTCCAAAGTTTGAAGGAAGAGTTCCATGAAGTTTGTTTGATCTCAGATCCAACATAGAGAGCTGGTCACTAAAATTTTTGAAACACCGTGGTATCTCACCGCCCAAAGAGTTAAAAGACAAATTGAGAATTTTAAGTGAGGCCAATGTACAAATCGAAAAAGGGATTTCTCCAACAAAGCTGTTATTCAAAGCTAATAGCACTTTAGCTGAGGCTGGTAGGATAGGAACTGGTCCCTCAAACATGTTAGAATGAAGATAAATATACTGCAAGTTCTTCCATTGAAGAAGGTCCAAACTGCCGGTGAGAAAATTGCTGGAGAGATCAACCAATTGTAAGAAATCCTTGCTGATATCGCGTACCCATTTCGAAATGTCACCATGAATTTTGTTGTTAGAGAGGCCTAGAAATATTAGATCTGTTTGAGTTTTTAAGAAATCAAGGAATTTAGTAATGATTTAGGAGGAAGAATCCAGGAAAAATAATCTCGGGCAGGAGATGATGTTATAATTGATAAAGCTACTACCCTTCCTCAACGATGATAGGCTATTATAGGATAGATCAAGATATTGGAGGTTTTCTAGCTTGCAAAACATATCAAATTCGACTACGCCACTTAAATTGTTCCACAAAAGATTAAGAATTTCAAGTCTAATGACCTCAAAAATTGAATTCGGGATCGATCCTTGTATCTTATTATTGCTAAGATTAATAAATTTCGGCAGAGTCGTATTGTTTCTTATGACATCCTCACTAACAATAAGTTGGTCGAAAAATTGATTCTCAGTCAATCCTAGCATGATTAGTGATGGCAGACTAAATAACCAAGGTTGTACTTCCCCGTCCAGTAGGTTTTCAAATAGATCGAGCACGGTTAATTGTGAAAGCTTACTTATGTCTATCATTGAAGGCCGTTTACCGGTAAAACGGTTCCCTGAAAGGACAATTTCTCGAGTAATATTCCAAATCCAAGCCGAAAGCGGTCCAGAAAAATTGCAACTTGATAGAGATAATACCATCAAAGAAGAGAGATTCGTCATCAGATAAGAGAGATTCATCAGTGATGAGTTGCTCGCCATGTCCTCAATGATAGTAAGTTGGCCAAAAAATTGATTGTCGGCCAAGTATAAAATGTTTAGTGATGGCAGATTGAATAACCAAGATAGTACTTCCTCATCCAATAAGTTGTACGATAGATCGAGCGTAATTAGTTGTGAAAGCTTACTTATGTCTACCACTGAGGACAGTTCACTGATAAACGAGTTATCTAATAGGAAAATTTTGCAAAATCTCATAGAATTGTGATAGGCAGCAGTTCACCGGTAAACAAGTTGGATGATCAGTACTCAGCAAATCTCGCAGAATTGTGAACCAGCACTACTGCTTTAATCGATATGATTAGGTGGAACGCTTGTGCAAGTAAATGTTGGCCGGCGGGCCCTATGCCGTCCTAAAATCGTGGCCGTTCGAGTAAAATCAAATGGTTTCTCAGTGCTTTATTTTTTTCATTTAAAAATTAAATAATAAAATTATCTAAATGGCTGAGCAATTGTACAATTTTATCCAAACAATTGCAATTTTGTGGCACAGATTCTGTGCTGCGGTCAATGCTACTTGCAGTGCAGGTCCTTGACCTCAAGTAAATGATCAGGACAATCAAGAATGATTGGATGAAAAGAAACCTCCTTGAAATAATATTTTTAGAGATAATTAAAACCAATAATTCCAAATTTGATGAAGCAATTGAAAGAAAAGGTTGGCAGACACATAATCATATAAAAATACACTCATATATCAAATATAAAAATAAATTAAGGGTTAACTTATTGACCTTTTGCAACTAAAGTTAATACATGTTGCTTCAATTACTATCAATGTTTTAGAGATTGATGTATATTAGAATACAAGCCTTGAAGGCCCAAACGCGACCTTAGTTGAACCCATCAAAAAAAATTAATAATACACAATAGATAATAATAATCATAAATAATAAAATAAAAAATTTTATGTTGAAAACCTCTTTAAAAAATAGCAAAAAAAAATCATGAGACTATCAGTCCGAAAAACATCCAGCCAGTAGCAAATTTTGATTATAAAAACATGCAACAAGTACAAAGACATAATACATTATAATAATAAACCCGAGTAATTATGAATACAAAGTAAAAAAAAAAATATGGTCAATAAAATTTTAGAATGGAACACAATTTTAGATTCAAATAGATTATCAAATTGGTTTTCTTTTTCTTTCTCTCTTCTTTTTTTTACTGTGCAAGCGCATAATAACTCAAAGGACCATAATAATAACCGTAAAATCGTATCGGGATAATTTTATATAAAAATGATGTATGAGTGTCAATCAGGTTCCACTAGGAGCAAGCCTACTATACAAACCACACATCAGCGTCCCTTAGGCGCTCATCTGGTACCTCTATTCTGGACAAAATATGAATTTGTGCTTCTCAAGCGCTTATTGGACGCATTTATTATAGACAAACGGTTCTTATGCTTAGGTTAAGTGTCTATCATATGCCATTCATTAATTTCCTCATATTAAGCCAATGATATATGAAATGGGTATAAAATTTATAAGAAAGTGATCCAAATTTTAAAAATTATAATATTTTTTATTTGCATAAACTAATATTTAATTTATTAATAAATAAAATAAACTCAAAATTAGTGACAAATATAGAATTTAAAGCATCGATGAAGTATTCAAAATTTCTATAAAATGGGGGGACTGCAAGCAACTAAATCCTAAAAGAGATTGAGAAGTACACGCTCCCTGATGCCCCTGGTGTAGCCTTTGCTCTCAAAATGAACAAACTTTTGCCTTCGTCGACTTAATTTTATAAGAAATGTCAAATAATTCACACAGTTATAACCTGTTCATAATTTATAATTTTATATGGAGAATTTATATTTTATATTTAAAATTTTAATAAATTCTATATGTATAAAAAAAGATTAATCAAATAACATTAATCGAAATTTATTCCTGGCCTGTCAAAATCAGACTAATTTACAAAGCATGCTACGGGGTTGATAGAATTTATGACAATATCTTCCTGGGAATCAAATTAAATTTATATACAATAGAGCTAATTATTTAAAATATTGTAATTTTTAAATATTTTTTAAAATTATAAAATGATTCAATTTTATCATTACAGAAAATTTGACACCGGTTAATTATTTTATAATGTTTTAATTTTACTAATCATCATTCTTAGTTTTAATTAAAAGAAATTAAGGGAAGAATTACTTAAAAAATTATGTAAATCTACAAAAAAAAAAAATTAATCACAGGAATGTGATGCATTCGCAGGCAATTACTCGTAATTTTGACTTCAAATAGATCAATTGCTATTATGTATAATTTTTTGTTGCATGCAAAACTTTTGTTCTCTTTTGATAATTGTATAAAGTTTAACTTCATTAATCATATCTATAATTTTTTAATATTTTGAATAATTTTTATGAATTACATTAATAACCTTTTAATTTTTTCTTTATTTTTTAGCACAGATGTTTAATTTGTTCACTTAAGTAAATATATATATAAATAAATTATAGGTAAAAATAGAAAATGAAGAGCGAGAGAGAGCCAGATATATTTTTAAAAATATAATCTCCGGTAATGATGTTATATGCTTTAATTTATGTGACGCATAATGGAATCAAATGTTGTTTATAGAAAAAGGAATTCTCCACCCTATGGCTGATTGATGATTACTAACGAATAGACTTTGACTTTTATGTGGATCAAATTCTACTATGCATTAATTTTTTTAATGGCTTAATTGTTATTGATGAATACAGCATTAAAAAGTAGTGAAAAATCGTATACAAATTGTCAAGAGATTCCAACTCGGTGGGCATTTGAGGGATCGAGGGGCCATCTTACCAAACAAAACTACCCATCTACTAAGTTGTCAACCATCTGAATTTTTGAGGAAAATAGTAGCACAAAGGTTGCACTGTTGAATTGTTAGTTTGTTCAACAATATAGTTGATAGGCTTTTAAGATGTTGAGTGGCTTTATTATTAAACTAATGAATCACGAAGCAATCTAAATGGCAAGTCATGAAGGTGTCAAGCTGCCTCATCAAAACTGACATACACCAAATAAGAAAAGTTATACAGTTAGACTTACTCTATAAATTTAAACCAAAGCAATGGAATAGTTAGAGCTACTCATTAGATTTAAATACATCAACATAAATTAAAATGTCAATGATCAAAATAAAATATTTTGAGGCGTGACAAGTTATTTACAAAAACTTCCTAGATTCATAATTTTTTAGGTAATTGTTTATAACCTAAAATTGAAGAAACATGATATGACGCACAAATATATTAAGAGCAATTATGAAAATTTTATTAATGTATGATAAAATTGCTTTGTTTTTTTAGAATAACTAAAAATAAACAGTTATCCAATTGCCATTTTTTTTGAGTATTGATATGAGAGACGTAACTAATCCATCCTAATAAAATATTTAAGACATCTGTAAATATAAAATTTTTTAATATATAGAGAATATCTAGCTTTCTAAAATATTTGATTTGGCTTGAATGATTAAAATAGTTGTTTGATTTGAATTTTCAACTATGGCTCGTAGTATTAAAAATGACCTTAAGATTGGCGCAATTTTCCATAGAAAATTGGCCTACTCACATGAGTTTTCGTTGCCAGAGGACTCAATTTTTCATAGAAAACTTGACCACTTCCCTGAGTTTTCATAGCTAGGGGGGCCAGCTTATCTCTTGGGCCAAAATTTAATGGTCATAATTTTTTAAAAAATTATTAAAAATATTTATATTTTTAATTATTTAAATCTAATATATAAAAAATTTAATAAAATAATTATTTAGATAATGTTATTTAATATTTAAATTTCCACCATTAATTTAAAAAATCAATAGTAAAAAAAAAAAAAAATCTACAAGAAGTAGAAAATCCACCCTGAGTTTTCAACGACAACATGTGGGGCTTCTTTCTTCTTATGAATAATAAAAATAATTGTCTTTTATAAATAATATTGAAACTTACTCCCCCACTAAAATGTTTTTTTAAAAAAAATACCATAAAAAATTAAACAATTAAACTATATAAAAAGTGTTATTATAAAAAAAAAAAAAAAGAATAGTCTATATGAGGAGTAGTCAAGCAAGACTTCTTCTATGCGATAATTGAGTTAGTGTAGCGGCAGACGCTTTTGTAAGTTTTTGGCAATACTACCGCTCTTTCCATAATCTTGTCGTTGTCACATTGTGCTACCGAGCCTCTCTCTCTAGTCTTTTGCAAATCTTTGGTAGGACTACCACTCTTTACAGTCTTTTGTAAGTCTCACAAATCTTGCCATTCTTTTCTCTAGTTTTGTCGCTATCATATTGCGTCAATATTATCTCTCTTTTCATAGTCTTTAAGATTACCACTCTTTTTCATAGTTTTTATCTTTTTCCACATCGATGACCCCCGACATTGGGCCATCAACATCGGAAAAGCCAAATCTTAGAGCCAATTCGTTGATCCTCATCAAAGTTTAGTGCTTGATAATAGTATTCTTTGCCACATTTATTGGTATTTTTACTATTTTTATACTCCTTTGAGAGACTATATACATAACATGTTCATATAATTTATGATACCTCTCACTAGTAATATTTCAGATATCATTTTATACGACAACCATAAAATATAAGTATCATCTCTAGAAAACAAATGATCTTAACCATTGTATATGAAATTGATATTGAAAACGAATAGATTATAATATGATATTATAACATCTCATTTAACCATGATCATTAATATTTTTATACACTTTTTTTATTTAATAATAAAGTACCAAGAATATATTCACACAAATTGAAAGAAATGTAAAGAAAATCATGAATATAAAAACTAACAAGAATACATAAGTATTCCTCCCAATTACCTTGTAATAAGGGTACAAAAGTCCTCTATTCATCAAATTTATGTTTGTATCTTCTATTTCATTTATCTTTATAGTCAAATCATGTAAAAATATTACTAACAAACTAATATTTTTTATTACTCTAACCTTTATCATCCGACTACTAGGAAACCATTAGCTCTCTTTTTAAACTATGAAAAGTAATTGCCCATCTTATCCAACTATCACGACTAATCCTACAATGATCCAATGAGAATAATAATTATAATTAATTTTCTTATTCATCAACTTATAATTTCAATACATATATATATTCCAGACACTACAAAAATTTTTATCGTTAGTGACAGAATATTTTATCTCTATTATTTATAAATTTGTCATTAAAAAATTTAATAACGGGACATAAATTTGCCACTAAGTCATCATTAAAAGTCTATCGCTAAACTTTTAATGACAAATCTTTATTTTGCCACTAAAAAGTTTCTTTAGTGACAAAAATAATTTATTACTAAACAATATTCTATATCAATAAAAAAATAATTTTATCGTTAAAATATATTTTTAATGACCATAAAATTTACCATTAATATCAACTAAATGTGTCACTAAAATATGTATTTAATAGCAAATAATTATGTCATGAAAAACATATAAATCTACCTCTAAATTATATACTTTAGTAATTAAAATTTTAACATAAATGCCAAATTTGTATTGATAAAAATATATAAATAATATTCATATAATAGAATAAAATTATTTTATAATAATTTTAAAAATAAATTTCTAATACTTTTTGACAAATTTAGGAACAATTTTATACAATATGATCCTTCTAATTCTTAAAATGCATCAAACTTTATCCATTTCCATTACTTTATTTATTTAAGTAAACTAAAATTTTTTAAAAAATAATATTAGTACAAATATTTTTTATAATTTAATAAAATATATTTAAATATAGAGTTCACAACCTAAATTTGTACTTGTTTGCTTGCCTCTTTTAAATGCTAAGATCATTTGATTTGATCTTTTATTTTACTATCTTTGAATGTTCCATTTTTTTGGGTGCTTGGTTGCCATAGACAATATAATAATCACACAATTGATGAGCTGATAATAATTACATACAAAATCATATCGATTTTCTCCAACCAAAATTAGTAACAATCACTACATATAAAAAAATAAAAATAAAAAAACTTTGCATACTCTAACGTATTGCTATGGCATATACATATTAATGCTTAGTGAATAATTTCATTCAATAACTTTGTATACATTAATAAATAATACCATTAGATTTCTATCAACGAGCAAGTTAAAATACTTTGCACATAGTGATGTTGTCTCAATATCTTGCCAACAGCCATCATTGTTGTCCACATACTTATTTGTCTCAATATTTGCTATAAAATAGAAAGCCCATCATTCAAAGGCATCGATATTAATGATTATATATTAATAGAAATATATAACTTAGCATCTCTTTGGATACTAACCTTCAATTAAGCAAATAACAAGTTCAATGGTTTTCTAAAAGCCAAGACAAATGGCCTTTGTGACAACCCTTTTCTCAAACTTTTTCATACATATCCTTTGAGAAGATAAATTATTAAGTAAAATTAAAAAGAAGATATAGGGCTATTCGAATTTTACAAACAATAAATACCGCTCATTCTGTTAAAGGCAATTGTAATTTACATCTGAAGAAAGACAAACTGAAGCTGGACATAAAATAAGTAAGCACACTACTCTACTTTTGCTAACGAAGAGTAAGGATCAAAAACCATAAAACTAGATTATCAATTTTCACAGTATAAAACATTAACGATTTATTTGAACCCTCATTTAAAAAAAAATGTAAAAATAACAGCATAATTCACACTGAAACCTTAGAAACAATAATAAAACTGCAAAAACATTAAATATCTTATTCTTCTTACAATTTGCTAACACAAGTAATTTGTGTAAAATGCTAGTGTTAGGTTTGGTTACTCCCTTATAAATATCACAACAAATGAAAGGTCATCGAAAAGTTGTATAAGATTTGTGCAAGGATTGCGGTGTTCATGCAAGAATTACGGTTTTATCCTTGGTTGAAAAGGGTTTTCCACGTTAAAAATCGTTGTACATTATTGAGTTTATCATTCTTACAAGTTTGATGGTTAACGTTTGACGAAAAGTTTTGTTCTGCTGCGTCAAGTGGTGTGTATTCAGGTTTAACTCCAATAGCTAGTACACGTGGATTTGCATTAGAGGCTATTGCTGCCATGAATTTTACAAGAACTTCCAATCATTTGTACACGTCAAAGGTGAGGCAACATTTATGCGGTTTTATTAGAGTTTGATGCATCCTACTAGTTGTAACCAAATAACAGAATATCAGCCTGTTAAAATAATTTCTGTTAATTTTTATTATTACTTTTGTTAGTCCCCTCTAAAATGTATTAGTTTATGTATAAGTAGCCAATGTAATGATTTAGATGTCAATAGAATGAATTGAAGTTTTATTTACTCCTAAGGTCTGTTCTTCCTAATTACTTTCTTCTCTAAACCCCTATTTCAGAACCCCATTTTTGTTTTGTCTTCTCTATCTTAAACTCTGTGTTCTACCTCTTTAATTTGAATTTCTACTTCTTATCTTCTGATTTTTGTTACTGATTTTTGTTAATGAAGTTCTCCGCTCCAACACAAAAATGATATTAGAGAAGGTCCAATCCTTTGCCAAATACTCTAGTTCTACCAAACTTATTTTTTCCACAATGCATTCTTCTAACATATTGCTCTAACCTACTAGCAGAATTTTGTTTCCCTCGAAACACATCAAGTGAAGATCAAAGTTATTTTATGGTATTTACATGAAATTTCATTTTCTTATTCTTAATCAATCTATTACTCTTTAGGTTAGGCCAATATACTGGTAGTAGTATTTTGTTGGAAGAGTCACCAAGCGGCTAAATATTATGCTCAACTCTATTTCCAGTGTAAATACTTAAAGCTTAATAAGAAATAATTGTTATAAATTTACAATCTTTAAAATTTATATTGTAAATAATTCTTCCTTTTTCAAAAATCGCATATCAAAATGTAAAATAGCTTTCAACTCAATAATTAGTTTAGCATGAAGCTCAACTTCTTTTTAATTTATCAAATTTGCCAACCGTCGTTATACTTTAACTTAAATCCGAACATTAATGCCATTTTTTGGGCATGTGAACATCTCCCTATAAAAACTTTTTATATAATTATGGTAATTTTTGATCGGTCAATGACTTTCTCCTATCCTTCTTATGTATGTAGATTTACAACAAAAAACAACTGACAAAGTATCTGTTGTCATCAAGTTATTAGTACCATGTTGTTTAACTTGTGTATCATGTAGTTCTAAGAACTTCTTATATGCATCTTTCGATTCATTATGTCAAGGCCTAGGCACAAAATACGCAGGTCAAATAATAAAAATTTAATAAATCAGCAATTGCGGTCAAACCTAACCAGAACATGATAATACATACATAAATGAACCCAAATAATAAACAGCCCTCACAGGACTTCATCGGGTAAAGACCCAAAAAGATAAAACATGACTTGCTAACAATACGTCAATAATAGGATAACCAACAAAATAACTTGTTTCCATAGATGACAAAACCATAATCTTTTACTACACGATCCAACGGCTCACAAATCGGCCGACATACGATCCAAATACAATCCCCGAAAATCCAAAACCCTGGTTAATATAAATATTTATACTCACCAGATACTATGCCGTTCTTATCTCGTCCAAACTCCAATAATCGTAGCTAAGCCACTGGTCTGAAGGGACAAAATATGAAAACATGAGCTTAGGGCCCAACAAGTATCATATATATATATATACGTAAACAGTAAATATAAATTACAAGAATGGATAAAACACGCAAAACAAAACACAAGATTCGTGAAATTCTTGAAAAATCGAGGAATAGTCTCATACTAATTCACCGTCTGTATTAAATCATCCATCCGGGACATAATCAGATAAATCGCGATCCGGTAAAATCTTATAGACGATATCATATCATATGATCCGAGATCACATATGCCGCAGCCGTCACCACATCTGTTGGGACACATACCATCATTTAGATCCAGATCACATAATACAGAAATTGAGAGAAGACCGCCGGAACTAAAACGTAAATCAAAACACGTTCCGGGTTTATTAAATATTTATACGTACGAGACATTCCTATCGCTCATTTGTAGGCCAATCAGTGTATCTCAAAATCATCCTCTACCCAAATACATGCAGAAATATAAAGCATGCATGAAATCGAAAAACCAAAGATAAATAATACTAACTTAAGGAAGGATTACCATCGTCCGGTAACCACAGCTATATCAGCTGCGATTTAAACCAGCAGCTCAAGGCTATCCATGTACTTCATCTACCATAGATTAGGAACTAACTCACTATATTTTACCACTCACGACTTTAGGTATAACCTTAAATTTTAATTATATATTAGGATATCCGAATATATTAGTTCCGTCAATTCCTTACGATGGTTCTCAATTAAATATACAGTGGGGCAAGTCAACTACTAAACATCTCAACCTTCCTTTCGACGAAAAGGGTCACATTATATGCGTCCTCGTCGGGATAAAACCTCTCCGTCAGGAGCAATACCAATGTCTCATACCTCGGATCACATAAACGACCCCTCAGGTATCGGACCGCCATAGTCTTGTAGTGACCCCGTCCCCAGCAGCATGCATGATTAATGTAAGGCCTGATTTATGGTTCCACAATATACGGATACACAAATATACATATATACTGTTCCGGCATCCGAAAAACCCTCCAAATCATAAATACCAATATAAAAAAACTACCGCACGACCAATAAAGCATACATGCATGTAAACAATAAACAGAGAGGATATATAAAAATTAGATGTATGCAAAAAAAAAACTCCAAAACAGACAAAAATATTATCGGACACAAATTAGACCGAGAATTGGCTTATGGATACTTACCTTAACCTTTACGCTCCACCGATTGGAAGAAAGAATGCTCGAAAATACCCGATCGGCACGTTTCTCTCTCCTGCGGTGCCTTTCTCTCTCTACCAGCTTGCTCTCTCTCTCTCCTCTGCGCTGCGCCGCCTCGCCAACGGCTGCCGCCGCTTCACCCGCGAGCCGCTACCACCTCTGTCACGAGCCGCTGCCACCTCTGCCACTTCTCGTGGCCATCGTCTTTCCCCCGGAGAGCTTTCTCTCTCCTTACCACGAACGCAGCCGCCGCTCCGACTACCTCTCCACAGCCCACAACCGTGCTGTGACGACCCGACTTTTTTTCACCATAAAAAGCCGTCGTCAAAACTAATGTTTCTTATTCCTTTAAGTAATTTAATAACATAGGATAAAAAGGTGGACATAAATTTTTTTTTTTTTTTCTTTTCCTTATACAACACCGAGATGCAACTAGGAATCATCAATTTCATTAACCAAGGTAAAAGTTCGGAAACCTACAAATAAACATAATCTCATAACAAATTGGAATATTCAAGACATAACTTTCCAAAATATCGAAAGATAATGAGCCAAAAACTAAACATAGATCTGCTCCTGCCAGCTACTTCATCTTGCAACAATATAAGGGTCCTACATCACTTCGTCCTCCGTGAGCTTTTCATCATCTGAAATTAACAAGAATGAGCTACAAAGCCCAGCAGGATACTCACATGCAGAAAACACAAGCATACATATAATCAGAACATAGATCATAATATAGCATAAAAATCATCATATCATTTCTTTCTTTAGTTCATGTTCTTTTCATCTTGTCTTTATCAAAATCATTCGGAGTTCATATTATCTTTAGGGACCGGACGGAGCGGACAACATCGAGGACGGGTTGTGTGCTGCCCCACAACCAAAGCCGTGTCCCTCATTATGCTCCCGGCGGGAGGTAATGCCTTTAACCCGGCATACGGGGCCATAGTCCGAGTTCTTGTGCCACCAAAGGTCCCCTCCCGTGGCCCGGGAGGCATCCTCGAGTGTCACTCCTATATCCTTCATCCATTCTTTAATGGCAAGCTTAATGGAAACTCGGTTCTTGGTTCGTGTTCTTATTGGCCATTCATCATAGATCAAAAGTCGGAAGAGTTCCACTTGCTGTCCATAATTCATATATTTTCATATAGCCTTGTTCTTTACTTCATTCATTGAATGAAGTCCATATCATCTTATCAAAAGCCGAAGTTCATTTTTCAAAGCAAATCCGAAGTTCTTAAAGAATCTTGTTTATTTCCGAAGTGCTTTTTAAACAGAAAGCCGAAGTCCTGAAACCGAAGTTCTCACAAAGCCGGAGTTCATTTCCTTTAGTCAAAACCGGAGTTTGTTTTCCTTAGTCAAAGCCGGAGTTCGTTTTCTTTAATCAAAGCCGGAGTGCGTTTTCCTTAGTCAAAGCCGTAGTTCGTTTTCTTTAATCAAAGTAGGAGTTCTTTTCTGAAATCAAAATCCGGAGTTCTTTATTCATAAAGGAATGGAGTACATTTTAATAAAGTCAGTGCATTTCTTTTCAAAGGGGCGGAGTGCTTTTCTTTTCAAAGGGACGGAGTGCCTTTCTTTTCAAAATGGACGGAGTGCTTTTTCTTTTAACAAGGACGGAGTGCCTTTCTTAAAATGAACGGAGCATCTTTTCTTAAAACAAAGCGGAGCTCTTTTCTTTTAAACGGACGGAGTGTTTTTCATGGCGTGATTCTTTTCAAAATAAAAGGAGCGGAGTCTTTGCAAAAGGCCGGCATTCTTTCTTTAAAAAAACAGAATGTTTTTCATCAAGTCTCCGGAGTGCTTTTTCAAACAGCAGGCCGGAGTACATTATCTTCAAATTTTCGGAGGTCTTTATTATAAAAAGGGACGGAGTGATTTCCTTTTCAAAGGACGGAGTGCTTTTCTTTTCAAAATCCGGAGTGCCTTTCCTTTGAAATCCGGAGTGCTTTTCCTTCAAAATCCGGAATGCTTTTCTTTCAAAATCCGGAGTGCTTCTCTTTCTTAAAATCCGGAGTGATTCTCTCATTAAAAATCCGGAGTGATTCTTTCTTTAAAACCCGGAGTGATTCTTTCTTAAAAATCCTGAGTGGTCTTTCCTTAAAATCCGGAGGGGTTCTTTCCTTAAAATCCAGTGCTAGAAACCGAGTGCTTTTCTTTAAAAGCAGTGCTGGAAAGCAGTGCTTTCTGTAAAAATTGCCGGGACGGAGTCTTTTTACTTTTCAATCCAGTGCTTTTTAAACGAAGGGACGGAGGTTTTTTTTCGTGAAAAGCTGCGGAGGTCTTTTATCATTAAATTCAGAGATGGCAGCAGAAATTCATGTTTCTTCTTAAGGCCTAAGTTTCTTTCCGTAATCATGCATTGGGCAAAATTCATAATCATTTGCAGTAAATCATAACGAGAAATCCAACATCATGCATATGAAATTTCCTTTAAACATGCATTTCAGTCATCAAAGCATACTTCATACGGAAAACATATACTTTCATAGCAACATAAATAAACATGAGTTTTAGAAATAGGGGTGAGTATCTTGCCTGAAGTTGTTGCCTTAGTTTTTAACTGCTCCTTCCTACGTTGTATGATCTTGAGGAATTTCTAGGGTGTCTTTGTCAAATATCTAAGTTCATACTTATAATCCTTAGGTAAAGAGGCTATTATTTATGGCCCAATTAATTCCCAAGATGCCATTTACTATTTGTTCCCTTCTCAAAGTATTGAAAATGCCTTCAATATTTAATTCGTGGATTCCCAAAGACAGGCGTCATTAATTCGGCTCCATCACCAAAGTCATTTGCATTTTTCAAAACCTGATTGCATTTATGAAGAGTTATATGCGTAAATCCGGACTGCAGTTTCAACCGAAATTCCGGAGGCTTTTATTCTGTAATTCCGGACTGCATTAAATCAATCACGGGCCACTTCTTCAATGCCAATTCGGACTTCTTCATCTTTCGTTCTCCCGGTCAACGCGAGTTGACTGGATTCTTGATGAGGGAAATCCAGTTGGAGTTTCCGGAGACCTTAATGCAGAAGAACCGGCCTGCAGCTGAGTCCCAAATCCTTCACAAGCGGTTTACTTTTCTCCTTAAATTTCCGGTCAACATTGCGTTGGCCGGAATTGATGAAAGCAATTTGCCCTTTAAAACCGGACTTCCTTTTACAAGGGAAGTCCGGATTTCCTTTACCATTTCGGTCAACATTTCGTTGGCCGGATTTGATGAAGGAAACATTTTCCTTTGACATCCTATCACTCATTTAACAATTTTCGGTCAACTGCGTTGACCGGACCTGACCCGATTACTAACCTTTTTAGATTTTACCAAAAACTTTGGGTTGTTACAATCTCCCCTACTTATAGAAATTTCGTCCTCGAAATTTGATGATCATAAGGTCTCATAATCATTCGTATTTTTTTTTTTTTTTTTTTTTTACATTCGAGTTTATTCCCTCATACAGGAATTACATTAGGAAGCCTTAAACATTTGACCATTCTTACTCTCTTATAGCAGTTTAATCCAGTCATTTTACTGATTTTCTCAGCTATTGATATGAGGTTGATCCTCATAATTTCTTAAATGACTTACAATACATGCTAGTTATTCCTCCAATTTAATCCGATACTTCAAATGAATTCTAAGAACTTTTACTTTAGTCCATTCCAAGCTCGAAACTAACTTGATCATAAGGACATTAACCTCAATCTTAATTTCCATAATCGGATGAACTTTCTAGAGTTCAACCTACTCTAAGACTCGTCAGGAATATTCTCTTTTTAAAAAATTAATCATCTTACAAGGTTTACTTCATTTTGTTATGCTATCTTTATCATTAATTATCTCATTGAAACTTGACGTCCCAAGATTATTTGCTCAAGTTTTATTAAAGTTCGATGCAACATTAAATCACGATCAAAATTTAAAGTTGGAGCGATTTACATTCACACCATTTGTTAAAAATCAGCAAACCAACATTTTCTCTAGAATACATAGCCCCATCATAGACCCGAATATACGGTAACCTTGAATAAAATGATCGTAGGATATTCACCGAGAAGACAAATCCCGTAGCCGTTCAACTACAGCCACCTTCAAGGCTACTCTTACCCGGCAATCTACATAACATTACCCAAAATTTTAAAATTCTTATTACTTAGTAACCTTTAGATCTCTTTAGTATACTAATGAGTCAATTGATCTAATCCGAACAAGTATCCTATCATTACAATGAATGGGTCACTCTAAATGTCTTGAGACAAAACCTAAAGGACTTCATATTGTATAAATCCATAGCTCCCATACATTGAATATGATTTTGTCTCCCGACTAAGGATATAAATCCTAACACCTAATCATTTGGATTTACTCGTGATTTACCCTTTCACATTTCTTATGAGACTTGAAACATACAAGTCTAAGAATTCGTAACATCAATATTAAGTAATATCAATTTTTAGCATTGATGCCTACTTTCCCAAAGAAGAACACGAGATCCACTTGCTCAACCTTTAAACATAATTGTCCATATGCGATATCATATGATCACCCTTCTTAATGGTACCACTATCTTGGCAAAACGAAGTCGTGAGTTCTTATGGCGGAGAGGTTTTGTTGCTAATCTAACTTATATTTGGTGACATTAGTCATGGACTGCTCCCCTACTTATATCAAAGGTATCCTACATGACCTTACCATTCCTCAAGGAAATTTTATTTCCGAAAACTTCTAGGGATCACTAAACAACATAATCGTCATTCGATATCCAAGAACCATCTTGTATCCGTTGTTCTAAAGTTTACCGTTCTCTCTAAGCCGAACGTCTCACTTGAATTGTGGTTCTCCAAAAATACTCATTGGATCACTTAGTAACTTTGATTAGATTCAAGATGACCGTATGTTTTCAAGATACTAACAGCCCTTTCAATAGTTATCAATTAAAGTTTTATAGATTCTAATGTTACGCCACCAAAGTGTCACAAGCCCTAGCAGTATTTCCTTCACCAACTTGATTCTTCATTTCTTTTGAAATTCATGAACCCTAAGAATCCATCTTATCTACCTCGAAGGTCTTGTTATTTTTTGAAAGTCTAAAACAAAGGTATTCATCCTTAAAACTTGCATGAGCACATAGGACAATACCTCCTAATCCTCAAAACCCATCATCCCTTTTAAGTCCTTAGAGGTCTTATCATAAAGTTCGATTATGGATGGGGCGGTTTCGTCCCATGGTTGTTTTCCCTACTTTGGTGATCTCTTAATAATACTGGCTAATAAAATCCATAAAGCATACATATGTCTACAAATCAAAATTTCGTGATTAAGAGAATACCTTTCTTTGCCTTCGGGTGTCTCTGGGCCTTGTACTGTCACCCTGATACTCAGACTTCTCTTCTTTTTACCTTTTGGTACGGGCAATCTTTTATTAGGTGACTCAACTTTCCACAACTATAACATGCTCCTATCTCTTTATAGCAAATTTTTCCCCGTGCCTCTTCCTACAATAAGCGCATTTAGGAATTGATGTTGGCAAACTAGCTACGAGACAAAACTTTGATAGTGCTCTTTCCCATATCCATCATTTTTGCCTTCTTGGATGACTTAGGTGGCTCAAATGTGAGTTCCTACGGGGGATCCTCCCAACTAGCAGCCCACTTTGGAGAAAAGGTTTGTGTCTCTAACTCTTCCTTGAATACCGAGGTTGTATCTAGGGTCTCGATATAAGTTTTGAATCTCTGGATCACTAATTCATTATCCGAACACCGACAGGTAATTGTAATTTCTTTCTTCCATTTCCTAACCCAATTTTCTGCCTTTGGCGGATCTCGCTTCTCCCAAAGTTCAGGCACGTTTGCTATCTTAAATTCCTCATATATATAGACGAGATTGGTCGTGGAGCGGGAAATAGGGCCACATGACGCCTTTCCATCTTCTCTTGACATGTGCCATCCCGCCTAGCAAGGTTACATACTCGGTTTCACGATCATGGAGGTACTAGAACTACCCGAGGCCATATCTTCTTCTCCATTCGTTAGCCATCCTAAAAATCAAGACAGTGCAACATTGAAATTCCAAAAGTAAGTTAGAGGAAAGGAAAATATCCATAAGCTTAGCCTAGGAGTCAACTTCTCAAGAGTCCTAATCACCTAGACTTAATCTCATTTAAAATTTAGTAGGAAAGATCAAACTTACACTTACGCTTTTCGATCGATCAGTTCCTAAGGCATCTCAATTCTACGTACTAATCATGGATTTGACCGACTTTTTTTTCACCATAAAAAGCCGTCGTCAAAACTAATGTTTCTTATTCCTTTAAGTAATTTAATAACATAGGATAAAAAGGTGGACATAAATTTTTTTTTTTTTTTCTTTTCCTTATACAACACCGAGATGCAACTAGGAATCATCAATTTCATTAACCAAGGTAAAAGTTCGGAAACCTACAAATAAACATAATCTCATAACAGCGGAATATTCAAGACATAACTTTCCAAAATATCGAAAGATAATGAGCCAAAAACTAAACATAGATCTGCTCCTGCCAGCTACTTCATCTTGCAACAATATAAGGGTCCTACATCACTTCGTCCTCCGTGAGCTTTTCATCATCTGAAATTAACAAGAATGAGCTACAAAGCCCAGCAGGATACTCACATGCAGAAAACACAAGCATACATATAATCAGAACATAGATCATAATATAGCATAAAAATCATCATATCATTTCTTTCTTTAGTTCATGTTCTTTTCATCTTGTCTTTATCAAAATCATTCGGAGTTCATATTATCTTTAGGGACCGGACGGGAGGCGGATAACATCGTAGGACAGGTTGTGTGCTACCCCACAACCTAAAGCCGTGTCCCTCATTATGCTCCCGGGCGGAGGTAATGCCTTTAACCCGGCATACGGGGCCATAGTCCGAGTTCTTGTGCCACCAAAGGTCCCCTCCCGTGGCCGGGAGGCATCCTCGAGTGTCACTCCTATATCCTTCATCCATTCTTTAATGACAAGCTTAATGGAAACTCGGTTCTTGGTTCGTGTTCTTATTGGCCATTCATCATAGATCAAAGTCGGAAGAGTTCCACTTGCTGTCCATAATTCATATATTTTCATATAGCCTTGTTCTTTACTTCATTCATTGAATGAAGTCCATATCATCTTATCAAAGCCAAGTTCATTTTTCAAAGCAAATCGAAGTTCTTAAAGAATCTTGTTTATTTTAAAGTGCTTTTTAAAAACAGAAGTCGAGAAGTCCTTAAGTTCTCACAAAGCCGGAGTTCATTTCCTTTAGTCAAAACCGAGTTTGTTTTCCTTAGTCAAAGCCGGAGTTCGTTTTCTTTAATCAAAGCTGGTCGTTTTCCTTAGTCAAAGCCGTAGTTCGTTTTCTTTAATCAAAGTAGGAGTTCTTTTAAAATCAAAATCCGGAGTTCTTTATTCATAAAGGACGGAGTACATTTTAATAAAGTCCGGAGTGCATTTCTTTTCAAAGGGGCTGAGTGCTTTTCTTTTCAAAGGACGGAGTGCTTTTCTTTTCAAAATGGACGAGTGCTTTTTCTTTTAACAAGGACGGAGTGCCTTTCTTAAAATGAACGGAGCATCTTTTCTTAAAACAAACGGAGCTCTTTTCTTTTAAACGGACGGAGTGTTTTTCATGGCAGAGTTCTTTTCAAAATAAAAGGACGGAGTGCTGCAAAGGCCGGCATTCTTTCTTTAAAAAAAAACAGAATGTTTTTCATCAAGTCTCCGGAGTGCTTTTTCAAACAGCAGGCCGGAGTACATTATCTTCAAATTTTCGGAGGTCTTTATTATAAAAAGGGACGGAGTGATTTCCTTTTCAAAGGACGGAGTGCTTTTCTTTTCAAAATCCGGAGTGCCTTTCCTTTGAAATCCTGAGTGCTTTTTCCTTCCAAAAACTGAATGCTTTTCTTTTCAAAATCCGGAGTGCTTCTCTTTCTTAAAATCCGGAGTGATTCTCTCATTAAAAATCCGGAGTGATTCTTTCTTTAAAACCGGAGTGATTCTTTCTTAAAAATCCTGAGTGGTCTTTCCTTAAAATCCGGAGGGTTCTTTCCTTAAAATCCAGTGCTAGAAACCGGAGTGCTTTTCTTTAAAAGCCGGAGTGCTGGAAACCCAGTGCTTTTTCTGTAAAATTGCCGAGGACGGGAGTCTTTTACTTTTCAACTGGAGTGCTTTTTAAACGAAGGGACGGAGGGTTTTCTTCTATGAAAACTCGCCGAGGTCTTTATCATTAAATTCGGAGATACAGAGAGCGGCGAAATTCATGTTTCTTCTTAAGGCCTAAGTTTCTTTCCGTAATCATGCATTGGGCAAAAATTCATAATCATTTGCGTAAATCATAACGGAAATCCAACATCATGCATAATGAAATTTCCTTTAAACATGCATTTGATCATCAAAAGCATACTTCATACGAAAACATATACTTTCATAGCAACATAAATAAACATGAGTTTTAGAAACAAAGGTGAGTATCTTGCCCTGAAGTTGTTGCCTTAGTTTTTAACTTTGCTCCTTCCTACGTTGTATGATCTTGCACTTCTAGGTGTCTTTGTCAAAATATCTAAGTTCATACTTATAATCCTTAGGTAAAGAGGCTATTATTTATGGCCCAATTAATTCCCAAGATGCCATTTACTATTTGTTCCCTTCTCAAAGTATTGAAAATGCCTTCAATATTTAATTCGTGGATTCCCAAAGACAGGCGTCGGGCTCCATCACCAAAGTCTCATTTGCATTTTTTTCAAAACCTGATTGCATTTATGAAGAGTTATATGCCGCGTAAATCCAGGGATCGTTTCCGAACCGAAATTCCGGAGGCTTTTATTCGTAATTCGGACTGCATTAAATCAATCTGGACTGCACTTCTTCAATGCCAATTCCGGACTTCTTCATCTTTCGTTCTCCGGGCCAGCGCGAGTTGGGACTGATGAGGGAAATCAGTTTGAGTTTCGGAGACAAATGCAAGAAGAACCGGCCTCGCAGCCGAGTCCCAAATCCTTCACAAGCCGGTTTACTTTTCTCCTAAATTTCGGTCAACATTCGTTGACCGGAATTGATGAAAGCAATTTGCCTTTAAAACCGGACTTCCCCTTTACCAAGGGAAGTCCGTTTTTCCTTTACCATTTCGGTCAACATTTCGTTGGCTGGATTTGATGAAGGAAACATTTTCCTTTGACATCCTATCACTCATTTAACAATTTCCGGTCAACCTGCGCACACCGGACCGGACCTGATTACTAACCCTTTTAGATTTTACCAAAAACTTTGGGTTGTTACACGTGCGCACCACCGCCGCACCGCCTGTCACCATCGCCCCGATTACCTCTCCAATCGACCCGAAGCCCGCGCCGCTGCCCTTTTTCTCTCTCCCGCGCGAATCCGTCACGCCGCTGATCACTGCCGCCGCGGCTTCTCCTCACGTCGCAACTGCTGCAGCTTTCCCTTCGCGTCGGCACCTCCACCTGCGCCGCACAGCCTTCTCCCTTCCTCCTCCTTCCCTCCTCCTCCTCCTCCTCCTCTTCTTCTTCTTCTCCTCTGCGCCGAAATCCTCCCCTCTCCTTTTTCTCTCTCTTTTCTTTTTTTTCTTTCTTTCTTCTTTTTCCTCCTGTTTTCTTCTGCCACCTCGAGTGTAATGCCAGGATATTTTTATAAATGAGATTGAAATTTAATTAAGTGAAATTAAATTTATTATGTATATCAGAAAAAATAAAAAAATAAAAAAAAATATATATATATATATATATATATTTATGGGATAATAATAATAATAATAATAATAATAATATATATACGTTTTACGTGTAATAATAATAATAATAATAATAATAAAACTAATATGTAAATTACCTAGCCCTGCCGCCTCACCTCCTTCTTCTCGAACCTCTCTGCCATTCCCACTTCCCCACTTCCCCTCGTCTTCCTCGTTTCCCCTGTTTCTCTCAACGGCCTCCATCGTGGCGTTTCGCCTAACGCCCCCTTCCCTTGTTCTCTCCGTTTCACTTACGTGGGTTAATTTAACCTTCGCATTCGTGGGTGTGTGATGGTAAGTGGAAGAGAGAAATCGGTTTGTGGGAGTGGGAGAAACGAGAGGCGTGATTCATCCTTGAGGCGTCTTCTTAGTCCGCCGTTGCCCGATTTGTGGTTGTGCGGTGGTGTGAGCCGTCGTCGACTACGAAGTCGTTTTCCAAGATTTAAAGCCAATTTCCAAATCGAAGCCAAGCGGGCAGCGTTCTTTGCAAGTGACCTTCTCTATCTTTCTCTTCAATTCGCAAGTGATTTTCCTCTACCATTGTTCCTCTCAAAATTTAAAAGTGATCCTTCACTCGGTCATTTCCTCTCTAGTTGCAAGTGAATCCTTCCTTGTCGTTCCTCTGAAATTTCAAGTGAAATCATCCCTATATTCCCTCTCTTCTCACTAATTTCCCCGATTTCTTTGTGCTCTGTTTCTAGCCAAAAAGCATGAATGAAGAAATTGTAAATCCTGGGGTTTAAATTGTTTTGTCTTGCTTTGGTAGGTGTGGAAACTACTGGGTGAAGCCGTGTGTGTAAATAATTTGTGCGGGCAGACGATTGTGTGTTGTGTGCAGTATGCGGGTGTAGAAGCGGCGAGGCTGCTGTGCGTGGGAGTGCTCTGTGTGAGCCGTGTGTGTGTATGTGGAGAGTGCAGCGGGGAAGCTGCTGCGTGAGGTGTGTGTGTGCGTGATGGGCTCTGGGATGAGTTGGGCCGTGGGTTGTGTGTGTGTTGTCTGGGCGTGGGCCCAGTGTGGTGTGTGGGTTGAGTGTGTGTGTGTGGTGTCGGGGTAGGCCCAGTATGTGGGTGTGTGTTGGAGTGTGTTGGCGGGGCCCAAGTGTTGTCATATGTGTGTGTATATAAGTGGAAATTGTGTGTATATATATATATGAAGGTATGTATATATAAATATTGATAATTAAATTGTTGGAACTTTATAAAATTAATTGGGGATAAAATTTGAAATAAATTATATTGTTGGCCTTAGTGGTAGGCATGCTCAGAAATAAAATGAAAAGAATAGTGGCAAGAATGAAGTGATCATTTCGATCCTTGTATTTCCTTTGGATGTCCAGACAATCCTTTTGTATTGGATTTGATGGTGAGATGCAGTCTCCACAAGACTCCGAAGCGGCGTTTCATCATTGATGTTGCAAAGCGTTCTTTGCGTTATACCGGTGTGTGAGTATTTGTATTCCGTCGGCTTATACGGTTAAGGTTGAGGAGAGTGTGTAAACATTTAAAGTATCTCGAGTGAATGGGAGGCTGTGTCTCTTGCACGGTCTACGCTTATCAAATCACGATTTCCGTATCCTGGTGGATGGAGGTACGTTGCCCAGTGTGGCGGGACGCTTGCGGCCCCGTGAACATCGGGGAGATCGTGATATCGAGGATATCATGGCGGGAGATGTTGGGGTTTGACTATGGTGAGTTGTCTTCCATCTTGGTGTGCAGAGTCGGAAGAGGAGCAGTAGGCATTTAGGAGACGTACAGATTTTGTGGGCGAGTCTGTGGACCATGGATTTGGTCGGATGTCAAACTTGCGGACATCGGGTAGCCGTGCAAGTACCACCGTCGGGAATATACGCGTGCTTTGGTTCATAAAAAAGTGGCGGAATAAGATCCAAGTGATTCTTCTGAGATGTTCAAGATTGTGATTACCTCATTTTGTTGTGGTGGCAATATCCTTGTGTGGATCTTGTGATACCCTTTGACCAGTGAATCCATGTTGTATTGTTATCGTGTGTATCGGTCGTTCTCATGACATATGGGTGGGGAAATCTCAATCATTGTTGAGATCGGATTCCGAGTGATTCACAGATTGTTTATTGACACTCTTTTATTTTTTTTTTGGATGTGGTCTTGGGGACCCATTTGCCTAGAGTCGTATTTTTTTGTTATCGTGTGTATGTCAAGCCGTTCTCGTTGACATGGATGGGGGAAATCCTCAAATCATTTGAGATGATTCCGTGGGATTACCGTTGTTTATTGACACTCTTGTTATTTTTTGGATGTTCGGGTCTTGGGGACCCATTTGCCCAGAGTCGATTTACTTACGTGTTGCAATCTGTCCTCGGATATAGTAGGTTTATATGTTGAGACTCTTGTAGATGATATCCGAGATCAATTGTGATTCGTTTTTGATTATATCACTTGTCAGCTTCGCTTCATTCAATCGTGTATTTTCATCTTATTGAGTTGACAACATTTAGCTTGGATGAAAACGATGAGAAGATGATCCCTTATAGTTGGATGATGAGATTTAAACCGTTATAGGACTTATGTATTTTCTTTTGTTGAGTTTATATCCTCTTTGTATGTCCGTAGGGATGATGGATGGATTATCATGATGTGGCTAGATATCAAAGAATTAAAATGATCTAGATTATTGAATGGTTATATTTGGTTTTTTAAATTTTATTCAAAATGAGCGGCTCGAACCACGGTTTTGGCATTCAGCTCAGTGCTCCCGGTTATAGTATCGCAGATGATTAAACTCCTCGTGGAGTTGATCGGATTAGGAGTCTAAGGGAATTCATAGGGATATTGGGTCCTAAATTTATTAGGAAATGATGATGCGGGTAGCATTCAAAGATTTAGAGGATTAGCGGAATTGGAATGCTGATTTTAATTGTTATTTCGGGATGTCCAACAACGAAGTGTTAACGCGATCGATCGCCTAGCGCGCTCCGAGCACGCTAGCAACGAAGAAATTGCAGAGGTCCGTAGTGCCTTTCGCCGAGCATGGCGAACCTGGGTGAACCCAAGCAATTGGTGCTTAAGTCCCTCGACCTCGGGGTAGCGCTTTATCGCGCCGGGAGATCATCATCTGCGGCGAGATCGAACGCGTCAGTAATGCGTGACTTTCTGACTGCCGGTTCGACCCACGGGCCTACTCCGACCTCCGACGGCCGAGGAGTGGATGGCTAGGATAGAGAAGGCTTTTGAGGTTATTCGTTGCCGAGAAAGAGAAGGTTCGTCTCGCCTCCGCATCGCTTTGTTGGAGAGGTCGATCATTCAGTGGAAGATGTTGAAGAGGGAATCGCCGTGACGGTCGCATGATATTACTTGGGAGGAGTTCGAGCGTCACTCAACAACAAATATTTTCCCCTTGTATTCAGGCTAGAAAGGGCGAGAATTCATGTCCTTAAGGTCAAGGAGTATGACTAATGTCACATTTATGCGAGGCTCGGTTATCGCTCTATCTCGCTTCATCCTTACTGGGTGGATGATGAAGAAAAAGGAAGGCCGAAGACGATTTCAAGACGGATGAACGATGTATCAGATGGTGATTTCCCTTTCGACTTGGTGGAGTACGGCGCGGTCTTGAAGGCGTGCCATGATTATCGAGCAAGCCTTATTTCTCGAGAGGCGGATCCCAAGCGGCAAGCACTGATCGGGGGACAGAACCACGGCGCTCTTTCCTTAAGAAGCGTCCAGGCGCGGAGGTCGAGGAGGAGGGAGGAAAGTGTTTCAAGTGCGAGAGAACAGGACATATCACTAGGTATTGCAATGCGTCATCGTCGCACCTACTAATCCTTCCCTACATTTTCTGACACCTACTTAGGAGCATCAATCAAATTGACATGTTACAATTGTGGCAAGCGGGACATTTTTTCATCAAGGATTGCAAAGCACCCGAAGGAGGGGTACGGGACAGCAGATGCGGCCGCAGAGATCCTGGGCCAGTGTATGCAGTATCGAGCACCGGGCTCGAGACTCACCCGATATTGTTCAAAGGTACCATACGTATTTATGACTCTCCCCGCTATATTCTATTTGATTCTCGGAGCACATTCCTTTTGTGGCGTCATTTTTGTACCATTATCGGGAGTCAGCTTTAAAAGCCATTAGACTTTACTCTGTTGTTTCCCTCCTGTTGGGAGTACATTTTGATGGATGTGGTGTATATTAGGTTGTACTGTGGATAGGGGAGCATTGTCTCAAGCAGATCTGATTCCACTTGATATGTTGGAATTTGGCGCAATCCTCGGGATGGATTGGTCTGGCTGCTTGCCTGGGCGCGCATTGATCAGGCAAAGAAGCTCATACGCTAATCCACCCGGCATCCACCTTTAATTTCAAGGCATTGGCAAGCAGAGGTTTCTCTCCAATCATTCAGCTCTCCCATGCTAGACATTTGCTACTTGGAGGTGGTAGAGGCTTCAGCGTATGTATTCGGTGGAGAAGCGCCTCCCGTGCCAAAATGGAAGAAATCCCGGTGGTTTTGTGAGTTTGCGCAGCGTATTTCAGGATGAGCTCCCGAGGCCTTGCGCCCGAAAGGGATGTGGATTTTACTATTGAGCCGTCTGGGAGCTGCCTGATTTTCTAAGGTCCCGTAACTGCATGGCGTCGAGTGACCGAGAGGGTCAAGACCGGTTGCGGGAATTGTTAGACTTGGGTTTCATTCGCCTAGCACATTCGGGGAATTTTATTCTGTTTGTGAAGAAGAAGGATGGATCCAAGGAGATTGTGCATCGATTAATGTGAACTCGGCAAGGTTACAGAAAGAACAAATATCCGGCCAGAGGATCGACGATTTATTTGATCACCAAGGGGCTGTGAGTGTTCTCAAGATCGATCTACCCCCGGATATCACCAATTGCGCATTCGGGAGTCGTGTGCTAAGACGGCCTTTAGGTCGCGCTACGGGCATTATGAATTCATAGTAATGTCATCTTGGACTAACTAATGCGCCTTGACATTCATGGACATGATGAACCGGGTGTTGACCATACTTAGATCACTTTGTGGTGTGCAGTGTTCATCGATGATATTTTGGTGTACTCTGCGGTCTAATGAGGAGCACGAAGAGCATTTGAGAGTTGTATTGGGAACTCTTGGGAGGCTCAACTCTATGGGAAACCCAAGAAATGTGAGTTACGCCAGCTAGTGACTTTTCTCGGGGTGTATTTGAGTCGGGAGTATCCGTGGATCCGGCTAAGATTGGATCACGGGTTGGTCATGACCCACTACGCCAGCGAAGTACGAAGCTTCCTTGGGTTGGCGGGGTTACTATCGTGGGAGATTTGTCAGGACTTCTCGAGCATTCTGCGCCTTTGACCAAGATTGACTCGGAAGAATGCGAAGTTCACTGACCGGATAAATCAGGCTAGTTTAAGAGCTTAAGAGGCGGTTGACGCGCATTTTGTTTGACGATTCCACGATAACTCACGGAGGTTTTGGAGTGTTCTCGTGACGCCTCGTTGAAGAGTCTTGGGGTGTATTCTAATGCGGCATGAGAAGGTCGAGCCATGGTCTAGACAAGGTGATCTTGTGAGATTCTATACCCGACTCATGATATGGAGTTGGGTGGGTAGTGTTTGCCTTAAAGATTTGGCGCACTATTTATATGGTGAGACTTTTGTCATCTAACCACGGATCACAAGAGTCTCAAAATCTCATTCTCATGGAAAGAGCCTCATGAGGCGGCTGGAGGTTTGAACTGCAAAGACTACGCATTGCGACATTCGGTATAAGCCGGGGGCCGCGAATGTCGTGGATGCTTTGAGCGGTGGTGTCGTAGGGATGGTTGCCGACTGATGATTAGAGGCAGCGGATGTCGAGGGTGTGGAGAATCGCCAATGCAATCGCACTCGATGATACACGAGCTATAGTGTCATACTTGCATGTGCAACCGCTTTCCGGGTCGCATCAAAGAGACTCACATGAAGATCCATTGCCGGGTGTTGATTCGCTAAGAAATGGGGTGATCAATGAGCTGTTTTCATCTCGGTAAGGATGGTGGCTCTCGTGATTTCAAGACCGTTTGTGTGTCTTTGATGTCAAAGAATTGAGAGGGAGATTCTTGAGGAAGCACATCGATCAAGATACACCATTCACCCCGGTAGTGCATGGGTGATGTACTGCAGGACTTGAGGAGGTTGTTCGGTGGGAGGATTGAAGAAGGATGTTGTGATTATGTTGCTGTGTGGCCTGATATGTCACAGTGAAGGTGAGCACAAAGATCAGCCGAAAGTCTCGGTCGATGCCCATTCCAGTTGGAAATGGGAGTACATTGCCATGGACTTTGTGGATCGGGACTCTTAAGACCATTCAAGACACGACCGTGTTTGGGTGGTAATCGATCGTCTAAACGAAATTTGCTCACTTTTGGCCACAAGAGCGTTGCCCTTGACGTTTGGCGGACTCTGCAGTGAGGAGATCACAAAGGTTGCATGGAGTGATGCTACATTATCTGTGAAGTAGATCCCCGTTTTGTCTCTCAATTTTATGGAGTCTGCATCGAGGAGTCAGGTACACGGCTTAAATTCAAGACAACTTTTCATCCTCGGGGATCGATGGCCAAATTGGAAGGACTGCCATTCGAGACCTTTGAGTGATATTCAACGTTTATCGATTCCGATTTGGTGGTAGCCGGGATTCACACTTGGCGTTAGCCGACTCCGCTTATAACCCAAATTTCTCAGTCGAGCATCGATGGACCCCGTTCGAAGCACTCTATGAAGTAAAGTGCTTTGTCGGTCCACCGATTAGCCGGGAAGAGGTAGGAGATCGAAGGGATCAAAGGGGTCCCGAGCGTAGTACAAAGAGACTACTGCAGTGTCACCCGACAGAGAATGCGTTTGCGGGAGGCTCGAGAGGGACAAAAGAGTTATGGCCGATCGGCGGCGACGCGTGATCTCTGCACCAAGTTGGTGATAACGTCTTTCCGAAGTTTCCCCATGGAAAGGGTGTGGCTCAGTTCGGGCATGAAAGGAAAGCTTAGACCGCGATTCATTGGGCCATTCGAGATACTTAGGCGTGTCGGTGAGGTTGTTTATAAATTGGCCTTGCCACCCTCTATCCGGTGCCGCGATGTCTTTTCGTATTTCCATGTTACGAAAATATGGTACGATCCAACCCATGTGATCGATTATTCGGCATTACGTGTCGTGAGGATCTATCTTTTGAAGAGTAACCGGTGAAGATAGTGGTTGTCGAGGATAAGACGCTGCGGCGGTATGTAATTCGATGGTAAAGGTTCGATGGGTCATCACAATCGGAAGGGAGGCAACGTGGGAGTTAGAGGGCGAGATCAAAGAAAAATATCCACTTGTTTGTGGATGAAATTTGTATTTCGAGAGGAGAGGGTTCTTTTAAGGGGGAGGATTGTAATGCCCGGATATTTTTATAAATGAGATTGAAATTTAATTAAGTGAAATTAAATTTATTATGTATATTAGAAAAAAATAAAAAAATAAAAATAAAATATATATATATATATGGATAATATTTATAATAATAATAATAATAATAATAATAATAATAATATATATACGTTTTACGTGTAATAATAATAATAATAATAATAAAAAAAACTAATATGTAAATTACCTAGCCCTGCCGCCTCACTCCTTCTTCTCGAACCTCCTCTGCCATTCCCACTTCACTTCCCCACGTCTTCCTCGTTTCCCTGTTTCTCTCAACGGCCTCCATCGTGGCCGTTTCAGCCTAACGCCCGCTTCCCTTGTTCTCTCACCGTTTCACTTACGTGGGTTAATTTAACTCGCATTCGTGGGTGTGTGATGGTAAGTGGAAGAGAGAAATCGGCTGGGAGTGGGAGAAACGAGAGGCGTGATTCATCCTTGAGGCGTCTTCTTCCGTCGCTGCCGTTGCCGATTTGTGGTTGTGCGGTGGTGTGAGCCGTCGTCGACTCAAGTCGTTTTTTCCAAGATTTAAAGCCAATTTCCAAATCAAGCCAAGCGGAGCCGCGTTCTTCGGGCAAGTGACCTTCTCTATCTTTCTCTTCAACCCGCAAGTGATTTTCCTCATGGGTTTCCTCTCAAAATTTGCAAGTGATCCTTTCTTTGTCATTTCCTCTCTAGTTGCAAGTGAATCCTTCCCATTGTCGTTCCTCTCGAAATTTCAAGTGAAATCATCCTAATATTCCCTCTCTTGCTCACTAATTTCCCAAATTTCTTTGTGCTCATTTCTAGCCAAAAGCTGTGAATGAAGAAATTGTAAGTCAGGGTTAAATTGTTGTTGTGCTGCTTTGGTGGGTGGAACGGCTGGGTGAAGCCGTGTGTGTAAATAATTGTGTGCGTCTGCAAAGTGTGTGTTGTGTTCCGTGTGCGGGTGTAGAAGCGCAGAGAGCTGCTGGCGTGGGGTGCCTGTGTGAGCCGTGTGTGTGTGTGTATGTGGAGAGTGCAAACAGGAAGCTGCTGCGTGAGGTCAGTGTGTGCGTGATGGGCTGCCGGGATGAGTTGGGCCGTGGGTTGTGTGTGTGTGTTGGGCCGTGGGCCCAAGTGTGGGTGTGTGGGTTGTGAGTGTGTGTGTGGTGTCGGGGTAGGCCCAAGTATGTGGGTGTGTGTTGGAGTGTGTTGGGCGGGGCCCAAGTGTTGTCATATGTGTGTGTATAAGTGGAAATTGTGTGTATATATATATATGAAGGTATATGTATATATAAATATTGATAATTAAATTGTTGGAACTTTATAAAATTAATTGGGGATAAAATTTGAAATAAATTATATTGTTGGCCTTAGTGGTAGGCATCGCTCCGAAATAAAATGAAAAGAATAGTGAGGCAGTTGAACTGATCATTTTCGATCCTTGTATTTCCTTTGGATGTCCTGAGATACAATCCTTTGTGTTGGATTTGATGGTGAGTACGGTCTGGTCCCACCGAACGACGCTGTCATTGATGTTGCAAAGCGTTTCTGCGTTATACTCGGTGTGTGAGTATTTGTGACTGTGTTGGCATCTACGGTTAAGGTTGAGGAGAGTGTGTGAAACATTAAAGTATACGGTCGAATGGGAGGCTTTGGTACTTTTACCGGGTCTACGCTATCCGATACTCGATTTCCGTATCCTGGTGGATGGAGGTACGTTGCCTAGTGTGGCGGGGATGCTTATGGCCCCGTGAACATCGTAGATCGTGATATCGAGGATATCGTAGGCGGGAGATGTTGGGTTTGACAATGTGAGTTGTCTTCCCATAAGTGTAGAGTCGGAAGAGGAGCATGATGAGCATTCTCGGAGACGCTCCTGTACTTTGTAGGGCAGAGTCTGCGTGGGACCATGGATTTGGTCGGATGTCAAACTTCATAACATCGGGTAGCAGTGCGGCAAGTACCTAAATTGGAATATACGCAGACCTTTGGTTCACGCGATGGCGGAATAAGATCCGGGTGATTCTTTGAGATGTTCTATGATTGTGATTACCTCATTTGTTGTGGTGGCAATATCCTTGTGTGGATCTTGTGATACTCGGATTCAGTGGAATCCATGTTGTATTGTTATCGTGTGTATGCTGGTCGTTCTCGTTGACATATGGACCGGGGAAATCCTCAATCATTGTTGAGATCGGATTCCAGGGGATTACCGTTGTTTATTGACACTCTTGTTATTTTTTTGGATGTTCGGGTCTTGTGGGACCCATTTGCCTAGAGTCGTATTTTTTTTGTTATCGTGTGTATGTTTCGTTGACATATGGACCGGGAAATCCTCAATCATTGTTGAGATCGGGATTCAGTGGGATTACCGTTGTTTATGGACACTCTTATTTTTTGGATGTTCGGGTCTCAGGGGACCCATTTGCCTAGAGTCGTATTTACGACGTGTTGCAATCTGTCTCGGATATAGAGGTTGTCGGAGTATGTTGAGACCTTGGTAGATGATATCCAAGAGATCGTTATTGTTGATTGCGTTTTTGATTATATCACTTATTTGGGCTTTGGCTCACCATTGTGTTTTCTTGCCTTGATTGAGTTGACAACATTTAGCTTGGATGAAAACGCATGAGAAGATGATCACGATAGTTGGATGATGTGATTTAAACCGTTATTGAGACTTATGTATTTTCTTTTGTTGAGTTTATGTCTTTCTTTAATATGTCATAGGGATGATGGATGGATTATCATGATGTAGCTAGATATCGAAAGAATTAAAATGATCTAGATTATTGAATGGTTATATTTGGTTTTAAATTTTTATTCCGTCTGAGCGGCTCGAACCACGTGTTTGAGTATTCAGGCTCAGGTGCTCACAGTTATGGTATCAGAGACAGGTTAGCTCCTGTGGAGTTGATCGAGGATTAGGAGTCTAAGGAATTCATAGGGATATTTTTTGGGTCCTGAAATTTATTAGGAAATGATGATGCGGGTAGCATTCAAAGATTTAGAGGATTAGCGGACTCTGGAATACTGATTTTAATTGTTATTTCAGGATGTCGAACAAAGTGTTAGTTAATCGCCGCCTAATCACTGAGCCTCGAGCTAGCAACGAAGAAATTGCAGAGGTCCGTAGTGCTCTTCGCGACATGGCGAACCTGGTGAACCAAGCAATTAGTGCTTAAGTCCTACGACCTCGGGGTAGCGCTTTATCGGCAGCGGGAGATCATCATCATGGGCAAGATCGGGAACGTCGAGTAATGCGTGACTTTCTTGATCAGCGGGTTCCCGAATTTACCGGTCTACCTGACCCTCTGATTGCTGAGGAGTGGATGGCTAGGATAGAGAAGGCTTTTGAGGTTATTCGTTGTCGGCCGACAGAGAAGGTTCGCCTCTTTCTGATCGCTTTGTTGAGAGGCGATCATTGGTGGAAGATGTTGAAGAGGGAAATTGCACGTGACGGTCGATGATATTACTTGGGAGGAGTTCCACATCACTTAACAACAAATATTTTCCCCCTTGTATTCGAGCTAGAAAGGAGGCAAATTCATGTCCTTGCGTGAGGAGTATGATGGTCGCTCAAGACGAGGCTCTTTTTATCGCTCTATCTCGCTTCGCTCCTTACTTGGTGGATGATGAAGAAAGGAAGGCCCGACGATTTCAAGACGGACGAAGCGATGTTATCCGGATGCAGCTACTTCCTTTCGACTTGGTGGAGTACGCGCGGGGTCTTTGAAGCGTGCTATGATTATTGAGCAAGCCTTGCGGAGAGGTCAGATCTATCCGACAAGCACTCCGATAGGGGGGAGACCACTACGCTCTTTCCTTAAGAAGCGTCCAACGCTGAGGAGGTCAGGAGGAGGAGGAAAGAGTGCCAAGTGCCAAGACGGGACATATCACTAGGTATTGCAATGCGTCATAAATGCGCACCTACTAATCCTTCCTCATTTTCACTAAAGACCTACTTCTAGGGAGCATCAATCACCGGACATGTTACAATTGTGGCAAAGCCAGGACATTTTATCAAGGATTGCAAAGCAAGCAAGGAGTGCACAGGACAAGCAGGATGCCAGGGCGCAGGAGATCCGGGGACGAGTGTATGCATCACCGAGCACCGTGCCCGAGACTCACGATGTTGTTCAAGGTACCATACGTATTTGTGACTCTCTGCTTTATGTTCTATTTGATTCTGGAGCAACACATTCCTTTGTGGCGTCCCATTTTGTACCATTATCGGGAGTCACGCCAAGCCATTAGACTTTACTCTTGTTGTCCACTCCCGCTGGGAGTACATTTTGATGGATGTGGTGTATACGGGTTGTACTACTCGGATAGGGGAGCATTGTTGCGCAAGTAGATCGATTCCACTTGATATGTTGGAATTTGACGCAATCCTCGGGATGGATTGGCTGTCTGCTTGCCATGCCAGCATTGACTGTGCAAAGAAGCTCATACGCTTTAATCCACCCGAGCATCCACCTTTCGAATTTCAAGGCATTGGCAAAAGAGGTTCTCTTCCAATCATTTCAGCTCTGCATGCTAGACATTTGCTACTTGAGGTGGTAGAGGCTTCTTAGCGTATGTATCGGTGGAAGCCGCCCTCGTGCCAAAATGGAAGAAATCCCGGTGGTTGTGGAGTTTGCTGATGTATTTAGGATGAGCTCCCGTGCCTTGCGCCGAAAGGGATGTGGATTTTACTATTGAGCCGCCTTCGGGAGCTGCCCCAATTTCTAAGGTCCCGTATCATGGCGCCGGCGGAATTGAGAGGGTGAAGACCCATTGCGGGAATTGTTAGACTTGGGTTTCATTCGGCCAAGACATCGCCTTGGGAGCCCTGTTCTATTTGTGAAGAAGAAGGATGGATCCATGAGATTGTGCATCGATTATCGTGAACTCAACAAGGTTACGGTAAAGAACAAATATCCGCTTCCGAGGATCGACGATTTATTTGATCAGTTGAAGGGAGCGCAAGTGTTCTCTAAGATCGATCTTCGTTCTGGATATCACCAATCACGATTCGAGTCTGATATTGCTAAGACGGCCTTTAGGTCGCGCTATGGGCATTATGAATTCATAGTAATGTCATTCGGACTAACTAATGCGCCTGCAGCATTCATGGACATGATGAACCGGGTGTTCAAGCCATACTTAGATCACTTTGTGGTGGTGTTCATCGATGATATTTTGGTGTACTCTCGGTCTAATGAGGAGCACGAAGAGCATTTGAGAGTTGTATTGGGAACTCTTAGGGAGGCTCAACTCTATGGGAAACTCAAGAAATGTGAGTTCTCGGGGCTTAGCGAGTGACTTTCTTGGCCATATTATTTCCGAGCTGTATCCGTGGATCAGTGGCTAAGATTGAGGGAAGTCGCGGGTTGGTGTGACCCACTACGCCCAGCCCAATAAAAGCTTCCTTGGTTGGTTACTTATCGTAGATTTGTCAAAGGACTTCGAGCATTTCGCCTTTGACCAAGTTGACTCGAGAAGAATGCGAAGTTCACCCGGTGATCAATGCGAGGCCGATTTCCAAGAGCTTAAGAGGCGGTTGACGCGCACCTTTGTTTTGCGATTCTGATAACTCGGAGGTTTTGAAGTGTTACGTGACGCCTCGTTGAGAGGTCTTGGGTGTGTTCTAATGCAGCATGAGAAGGTCGTAGCTTATGGGTCTAGATATTGAAGTCTTATGAGATTGATACCCGACTCATGATATGGAGTTGGCTGCATAGTGTTTGCCTTAAAGATTTGGCGACACTATTTATATGGTGAGACTTTTGTCATCTACACGGATCACAAGAGTACGAAATATACATTCTCATGAGAAGGAGCTCAACATGAGGCAGCGGGGAGGTGGTTGGAACTCAAAAGACTACGATTGCGACATTCAGTATAAGCCAGGGAAGGCGAATGTCGTGGCGGATGCTTTGAGCAGGAAGTCGGTAGGGATGGTTGCCAGAATGATGATTAGAGAGCAGCGGATGTTTGAGGTCGTGAGAAGCGCCGGCTGCGGTGCACTACGATGATACACGAGCTATAGTGTCATACTTGCATGGCAACTTTCATTGGTCGATCAAGAGACTCCAACATGAAGATCCATTCTTTGGTGTTGATTCGCCAAGAGTCAGGCGGTGATCACCGAGCCAGTTTTCATCTCGTAAGGATGGTGCTCTCAGATTTCAAGACCGTTTGTGTGTTCTTGATGTCAAAGAATTGCGAGAGGAGATTCTTGAGGAAGCACATCGATCAAGATACACCATTCACCCCGGTAGTGCCAAGATGTACCAGGACTTGAGGAGGTTGTTCGGGTGGAGAGGATTCAAGAAGGATGTTGCAGATTATGTTGCTCGTGGCCTGATATGTCAGCAGGTGAAGGCTGAGCACCAGCATCAAGCTGGAAAGCTTCAGTCGATGCCCATTCCAGGTTGGAAATGGGAGCACATTGCCATGGACTTTGTGGTGGACTCCCTAAGATCTGCTCAAGACACGGCGTGTTTGGGTGGTAAATCGATCGTCTAACGAAATTTGCTCACTTTGGCCACAAAGTTACGTTGCCCTTTAGAACGTTTGGCGGACTCTACATTGAGGAGATTGTCGGAGTTGCATGGAGTGCGGTTACCATTATCTCTCGAGAGATCCCGTTTTTGTCTCTCAATTTGGGCGAAGTCTGCGCATCGGGAGTTGGGTACACGGCTTAAATTCAGCACAACTTTCATCCTCGTATCGATGGCGGTCTGAAAGGACTATTGAGACCCTTGAGGATATTCTCGCGTTTATCGGTTCTCGATTTGGGTGGTAGTTGGATTCACACTTGGCGTTAGCCGAATTTGCTTATAACCATGGCTATCGATCGAAGCATCAGATGGCCGTTCGAAGCACTCTATGGGCGAAAGTGTCGGTCACCGATTAGCCGGGAAGAGGTAGGAGATCGAAGGATCATGGGTCTGGCGTAGAGTAAGAGACTACCGCAAAAGTCAGTCTGATTAGAGAACGTTTGCGGGAGGCTCAGAGCAGACAAAAGAGTTATGCTGATCAGCGACGTCGTGATCTGCAATTCGAAGTTGGTGATAACGTCTTTCTGAAAGTTTCCCCATGGAAGGGTGTGGCTCGGTTCGGCATGAAAGGAAAGCTTAGACCGCGATTCATTGGGCCATTCGAGATACTTGAGCGTGTCGGTGAGGTTGCTTATAAATTGGCCTTGCCACCCGCTCTATCTGGAGTGCACGATGTCTTTCATGTTTCCATGTTGCGAAAATATGTGTACGATCCAACCCATGTGATCGATTATTCGGCATTACGTGTTCGTGAGGATCTATCTTTTGAAGAGTAACCGGTGAAGATAGTGGATTGTCAGGATAAGACGTTGCGGCAGAAGGTAATTCCGATGGTAAAGGTTCAGTGGAGTCATCACACTGAAAGGGAGGCAACGTGGGAGTTAGAGGACGAGATCAAAGAAAAATATCCACACTTGTTTGGTGGATGAAATTTGTATTTCGAGGACGAAATTCTTTTAAGGGGGGAGGATTGTAATGCCCGGATATTTTTATAAATGAGATTGAAATTTAATTCGGTGAAATTAGATTTATTATGTATATTAGAAAAAATAAAAAAATAAAAATATATATATATATATATATATATATTTATGGGATAATAATAATAATAATAATAATAATAACAATAATAATAATATATATATATACGTTTTACGTGTAATAATAATAATAATAATAATAATAATAAAACTAATATGTAAATTACCTAGCCCTGCCGCCTCACCTCCTTCTTCTCGAACCTCCTCTGCCATTCCCACTTCCCCACTTCCCCTCGTCTTCCTCGCTTCCCTGTTTCTCTCGCAACGGCCTCCATCGTGGCCGTTCCGTCTAACGCCCCTTCCCTTGTTCTCTCACCGTTTCACTTACGTGGGTTAATTTAACCTTCGCATTCGTGGGTGTGTGATGGTAAGTGGAAGAGAGAAATCGGGCCGGAGTGGGAGAAAACGAGAGGCGTGATTCATCCTTGAGGCGTCTTCTTCCAAATCGTTGCCGATTTGTGGTTGTGCGGTGGTGTGAGCCGTCGTCGACTCTGAAGTCGTTTTCCAAGATTTGAAGCCAATTTCCAAATCTGAAGCCGAAGCGGAGCCGCGTTCTTCAGGCAAGTGACCTTCTCTATCTTTCTCTTCAATTCGCAAGTGATTTTCCTCTACTGTCGTTCCTCTCAAAATTTGCAAGTGATCCCTTTACTGTCATTTCCTCTCTAGTTGCAAGTGAATCCTTCCACTGTCGTTCCTCTCGAAATTTCAAGTGAAATCATCCTAATATTCCCTCTCTTGCTCACTAATTTCCCAAATTTCTTTGTGCTCTGTTTCTAGCCAAAAAGCTGTGAATGAAGAAATTGTAAGTCTGGGGTTAAATTGTTGTTGTGCTGCTTTGGTGGGTGTGAACGGCTGGGTGAAGCCGTGTGTGTAAATAATTGTGTGCGTCCAAGAAAGTGTGTGTTGTGTTCCGTGTGGTGGTGAAGCGAAGGAGAGCTGCTGTGCGTGGGATGCTCGTATGAGCCGTGTGTGTGTGTCGTATGGAGAGTGCGGCGGGAAGTCGCTGCGTGAGGTGTGTGTGCGTGATGGGCTGCGGGATGAGTTGGGCCGTGGGTTGTGTGTGTGTGTTGGGCCGTGGGGCCCAAGTGTGTGTGTGTGGGTTGTGAGTGTGTGTGTGGTGTCGGTAGGCCCAAGTATGTGGGTGTGTGTTGGAGTGTGTTGAAGGGGCCCAAGTGTTGGTATATGTGTGTGTATAAGTGGAAATTGTGTGTATATATATATATATATATATATATATATATGAAGGTATATGTATATTTAAATATTGATAATTAAATTGTTGGAACTTTATAAAATTAATTGGGGATAAAATTTGAAATAAATTATATTGTTGGCCTTAGTGGTAGCGTCGCTCCGAAATAAAATGAAAAGAATAGTGAGGCGATGATGGTGATCATTTCGATCCTGTATTTCCTTTGGATGTCCGAGATACAATCCTTTGTGTTGGATTTGATGGTGTGAGACGGTGCAAGTCAAGCCCGAGCGGCGTTCTGTCATTGATGTTGCAAAGCGTTCTTTTGCGTTATACTCGGTGTGTTAGTATTTGTATTCGTTGGCATCTTACGGTCAAGGTTGAGAGAGTGTGTGAAACATTAAAGTATCCGTCGAATGGAGGCTTTGGTACTTTCTTGTGGTCTACGCTTATCCGATACCGATTTCCGTATCTGGTGGATGGAGGTACGTTGCCTAGTGTGGCGGGATGCTTATGGCCCCCGTGAACATCGAGATCGTGATATCGAGGATATCATGGCGGGAGATGTTAGGTTTGGCGTGTGTGAATTGTCTTAAAATCGTGCGGTGTGTAGAGTCGGAAGAGGAGCATGATGAGCATGCTCGGGAGGCGTCATGCTTTGTGGGCGGAGTCTCTGTGGACCATGGATTTGGTCGGATGTCAAACTTGCGAACATCGGGTAGCGGTGCAAGTACCAGTTTGCTGGGAATATCTGCGACCTTTGGTTCACAGTGGCGGAATAAGATCGGGTGATTCTTTGAGATGTTCTATGATTGTGAGTACCTCATTTATTGTGGTGGCAATATCCTTGTGTGGATCTTGTGATACTCGGATTCAGTGGAATCCATATTGTATTGTTATCGTGTGTATGCTGGTCGTTCTCGTTGACATATGGACCGGGAAAATCCTCAATCATTGTTGAGATCGGATTCCAGGGGATTACCGTTGTTTATTGGCACTCTTGTTATTTTTTTGGATGTTCGGGTCTTGTGGGACCCATTTGCCTAGAGAGTCGTATTCTGACGTGTTGCAATCTGTCTCGGATCTGATGAGGTTGTCGCAGTATGTGGAGGCCTTGGTAGATGATATCCAGATCGTTATTGTTGATTGCGTTTTTGATTATATCACTTATTTGGGCTTTGGCTCACCATTGTGTTTTCTTGGCTCCAGATTGAGTTGACAGCATTTAGCTTGGATGAAAACGCATGAGAAGATGATCCTGATAGTTGGATGATGTGATTTAAACTGTTATTGAGATTTATGTATTTTCTTTTCTTGAATTTATGTCTTCTTTAATATGTCTGTAGGGATGATGGATGGATTATCATGATGTAGCTAGATATCGAAAGAATTAAAATGATCTAGATTATTGAATGGTTATATTTGGTTTTAAATTTTTATTCCGTGTGAGCGGCTCGAGCCACGTGTTTGAGTATTCAGGCTCGGGTGCTCACATCGAGACTTCTCCTCCTTTAATTCATTTCCCCTACTCCCCTTTCCGCAAACCAATCGTGGGTTTCGGCCCACGGTTTTCCCATTTTCTTTTTTATTTTTTAATTTAATTTTATTTTTGTTATTATTATTATTATATATATATATATTGATAATATTTTTAATTATTTTAAACTTATAATTAATATTAAAATAATTAAAATAAAAATTTGGGCCTGACATATTATCAATCCAATTTTTATTTTTTTGTTTTTTTCTGTTACAAATAATCTCAAGTATTTCGTTGGTTCTATCGATTGTTCGGGATGAAAATTTGGGACAATTCACTATTTGTAAATTTTTAAGTATTAACTAATAACAAAGTATGTCATATATTTATAACCTGTAAATATATTTATTTTAAGAATAGATAGTACCATTTTATGTAAAATTCGTGCCATAGATTTTGTACTAACGCAGCTCATTATTCTCTGCTTACTTCTATTCTTTGTGTTGTGTTCGGGTCCGCGGTTAAGTCATCAGATTTAGGGAGCCTTCGGATTCCTTAGCACGCGGCTGCGTCGATCAAATGGTCGGTCTCCGTCTCTATGAACACGGACTCCGCACAACACAAACAACGAACATGAGGTCGAAAGTAGGCAGAGATTTCTCCCACCGAGGGGCCGCTCCGACGCTCAAGCCGCGAAATTCGCAATGAACGAAAATGGCGCACGCTAAAGGGCGATGCGTGAGATGAATCTTTGTGAAAGCGTTAGAGATGCTCGTGCAATGGTATGGAGAATACGAAATGGCGAGGTTGTGGAAGGCACGGCTTCCTTGGTGTACCGCAGGGGTGGTCGACTTTTCGTAGTCGAGTAGGCGTGAGTGAGTAATCGTGAGCTAGCTCGTGGTGCACGGAAGTGAGTCAATACTCAGTTCCAGCTCGTTCCTTTCTTATGATCGAGTTTAGAAGAAGGAAGCTCAGAGTGTGTTGAGTTCAATTCGGAATTGGAATCGGAATTCAGGAAGGAGAAGAAGATCCAAAAGATGAAGATCCCTTTCTCTGTGGGGCGTGAGGGCACTTATAGGCCTCTCCTCGTTGGACTTTGGGTGCCAGAACGCCCGTTGTGAGGGCTACCGCGCCGCTGGTCGGACATCTGTTGGGACCGCCGGTCATGTCGGTTATCCTTTTGCCGTGGTACGTACGCTCGAGCACCGCGGCCACGCCCGATTTTTCCCGAGCTGGGATTGGTTGGTTGCTGCAGTGCCTACGGAGCTGCGCTGCAGACCAGCCACACTCTATTGGCTAGCCTTTCCGCCTTTTCGCTACGGCTTTTGGCGACGCATTAAATGCGTTGCAGGGTTCCGTTGTCTTCTCAAAGATGGGGGCTCGCACGCGTCTCCCAACCATCTGGGCTGGCCATCTCACGTGGGCTTTAAACTTTTCGCGGCCACGTAATTCTTCATGGGCTGGTGACATGGGACCCAACACTAGCCCCCATGCGGGCCGGCCATGGTCGGGCCGGGCATGTCCCTGGGACCATTCCGCAATTTCACACCCTTCCTCGTGCCGCGCTGTCGTTTGTCATTTTCTGGGTTTGCGCCTTCCCTGGCTGTGGCAAGCTTTTGGTATTGCCATGACTCGTCTTTTTTGGGCGAGATTCGCGCACTTGTTACGCCTCCGACCAGGGTCTCCTCGCTCCATGAAAGACGTCTCACAGTTGTCGTGCGTGTTGGGCAAGAGGATGACTTGCGCCTTGCCCATAAATAGGAGGGTACTCACAAGTGAGTTCATCCCTTAAGAAATGTAAAGAGAGAGAGGCAATGAGAAGATTCTGGCCTTCCCCGCCCTTGGCGGGCATCCGAGAAGGAGTTGGATGGATCAAGGGGATGCTTGAAGCTCTTTTGATGAAGGTGTTGTAACCCTCATCCCGGCAGTTCCCGTCTTAACGAGAGTGGCTCGGCCATTCGCCATCGTCGTGCATCTCCTCTCGGGGTCATGGCTCGGTGACCAGGGGCGTAGTCTCGCGAAATCCCCCTGATGGGTATGTTCTGAAGGTGAAGGCTTTCGCACGTGCTCTTCCCACGCGTCAGTCTAGAGCGCCAACCATGGAGGGATGCGAGGTCAGTAGCCCTCCGAGGGAGTGGGGGGTCCTCACCCTACTTCTTCGGAGTGCTTTCACAGCCGGCTCGTGCTTCCCACCCCCGGTGGACGGTGCTTGGCGACTTCCACCAAGGGATGCTCCTCGCCTCCAAACCAGTCCGCTCGGCGAACAACCGACGGCTCTAGCTGTGGGGATCTCATGTGGATCACGTTCGCCAAGCTCATCTGGGGCATGGCAAGGGAGCATACAGGGTTTCGCACCGTTGTCTTCCTTCATCTTTCTTGTAGCCTTATTGTTGCAAACTTTGTACTTTGTAAGAAAGCATCTATTAATAAAAGAAGTAGCCTCTTTTTGTCTTCATTTTCGTCTTGTCTGTGTGCGTACTCTTTTCTATTGCTAGGCGTTTTGCCCTGGAGATCTGCATGTAACTCTGTGGGACCTCGAGTAGTCTCTGTCAGCGGTCGCGTCTCCTGGGGTGACCGGCGCATTTAATTCCTGCGCGGTCAGGAGACATCGCGTTGTGGAGCCTCGCTTTGAAAACACGCGAGGTTTTATGAGCCCTAGGGTGTAAAATCCCCATTGTCCACGCCCTGATGCTTTCTGCCTTTTGGAGTTGTCACCTTTTTAGGAGAAAACTTGCCTATTTAAACACGCTATTTTCTCCTGGGACCTGGCGCTTCTTTGCACTTGCGTGTTTATTGGTATCTTGCTCTTCCCGTGTGCTTTCTTGCTGCGAAATCGATGGAAGATTCCTCTTACGACTCGGAACACTCTTCTGACGAGTCTGAGTTTGGCTCTCACGCTCCCGAGACTTCAGGAGCCGGCACTTCAGGAGGGGCTCGCTCTGAAGCCACGGTCGCTGGTCCTTCTCAAAGTCGGGGAGCGCCTTCGGGTTTTGAGAGGGTCCAGCCACGTCTGGGGATGGTTGCGGCCGAGATGGAGTTGTTGAGGGCCCGGTCGCACATTTGGAAGGCGCTTGGGCCGAGCCGGAGGCCGGGCCCACGTCTTGTTGGCGCCAATGTGGGGGCGCAGGCCGCATATTGGCCCTTCAAGGAGAGGTCGAGCAACCTGCTGCAACACGAGGCCGAGGTCACGGCTGGGGTCGAGGCGTGGTCACTCGTCTCGTTGGCGCCAATGTGGAGGCGCAGGCCCGCGTATTGGTGCTTGAAGAAGAGATCGAGCGACTCAAGCAACAACACGAGGCCGAGATCGCCGGGCTGCGGTCGGAGCTGAGGACGAGGCTTCGGCCAGAGGGAGTGAACCCCGCCTTCGAGCAGAAGTTATTTTGATGCCGTTAGGCTTTGCCAAAGGCTGGCCTCGCTGGAGGATTCAAGCTTCAGCGTGGGTGTTCTAGACCCTCGCAACTCGCTTGCTCGAACTCGCGAGCAGATTGGTGGACTATCACGTTCAAAGCTCCTCCACCGCCATTGGGACCATTAGTCGATTATTTCTTTTTCTTTGTCGCACTTCTTCTTCTTCTTTTTGTAACCGTTGTAACGGGTTCTGCTATTATAATGAAAGTCGTTACTTCGTCGCACTGTTTTGTCTTCCGAATTTCCCGCTTCTTTATTGGTTTTCCGGTTTGTGCTACCGTGCGCCTCTTCATAGGCTCTACTATCGTGAGCCTTTGTTTAATGCGGTGGCGCCAAAGATGGATCCTTGTCGAGGCCGAGGGACGCTTTGTCCATCGGGGCGTTTAGCCATGATTACAGATGATTTCGGATCTTGCGATGCGTTGTGAAGCCAGCACGTGTCCTGATCGCCGTGGCGGTGCCACTTTGGTTTCCCGCCTTTTGGCTTTCCATTGCCTATTTAAACCAATTGAAAATTGCTACCTCCGGGCTGTCTAGCGCGGGGCTTAATCTTTGGGGGACCGCTCGGTCCCACTGGCGCCGAGCCAAAATGCGTAAAGCCGTCCCCAGGCCATCTGGCGTGAGGACGAAGTCCTGGGACGGTTGATTTCGGACCGTCTGGCACCGGGCCAAGGACTGGTTTTACGGTCGAACGCTTGTCCTCCGACTTAGGGGCAGTCTTGGTCGTATGATTTAATGATGCAATGCATGTCATCAATTCACACAAATGAATATGCAGAATGATAGAAAGAGTGATTATATTAATCAAAAGATAAAGCCCATATCCAAGCATTCATTATGATGCGTGCGCATGCGACTTACCTGAGCTGATGTAGCATCACTGGTAGTACTTCCTTAAGTTGGCGGCGTTCAACGTCCGCGGGACCAGTTTGCCGTTCTGGGCGCGTAGCTTGTACGCTCCTCTCCGAAGGATTGCGGAGACGAGGAACGGCCCCTCCCACCTAGGGGAGAGTTTGTTCCTATTTGCGGTCTTTCCCGCCGCCTCTACGCTCCAAAGGACCAGATCTCCAACTTCCAGTGGGCGCGCCTTTACCCGCTTGTTGTAGTACCGTGTGACTCGCTGCTGATAGGCCGCGGTTCGCAGTCGTGCGGCGTCTCGAACTTTCGAGAGCAGGTCCAGACTTTCCCGAAGCCTTTGTTCATTGGCGGCTGGGTCGAAGCATTCGATCCGCAAGCTTGGTATTCCCACCTCCACGGGCACCACAGCCTCAGCCCCAAAGCAAAGGTTGAAGGGTGTCTCCCTTGTTGGCTCCCTCGCGTTGTTCGATACGACCATAGCACCGGATGGCGCCTCGGGCCCCAGGAGCCCCCTACGTCCTCCAACCTGGTTTTCAATCCATGCAGCAATATGCGGTTGGTGACCTCAACCTGTCTGTTTGCTTGAGGGTGCGCCACGGACGTATGTATCAGCTTGATGCGAAGGTCGCGGCAGTACTTCATAAAGCGCTTGCCGGTGAATTGGGTTCCGTTATCGGTCACTATGACCTCAGGGATCCCAAAGCGGCAAACGATACCTTGACGAAGGAATTCCGTCGCATTCTGCTCTGTGATCTTGGCGAGAGGGACGGCCTCCACCCACTTGGTAAAGTAGTCGATGACAACGATCAAGAATTTTCTTTGTCCGGCAGCCAGAGGCAGGGGCCCAAGTATGTCGAGCCCCCATTGTGCGAACGGCCATGGGGATTGGAGATAGTGCAGCTCCGTGTGCGGCTGGTGCGTCATATTGTCATGGACCTGGCAACTTTCGCATTTCCGGATGAATTCCATAGTGTCTCGCTTCATGGTGGACCAATAGTACCCTTGCCGCATGACATTGAATGCCAAGTTCTTTCCGCCGATGTGCGAGCCGCACAGTCCCAGGTGCACTTATGCCAGCGCGTAATCGGTTTCCTCTGGCGTGAGGCACTTCAGGAGGGAAGTGAAGTATCCTCGCCTGTATAGCCTCTCATTTAGGATCGTGCACCATCCTGCCGTCTTCTTGATTCGCTTGGCTTCGTTGGTGTCGTCGGGTAGGGTCCCCTCAGCTAGGAACTTCACGTATGGTGTCATCCAATTGTCCCCTGCGTCGACCCGTAGCACCTATTTGTCTTCGGCGTCGATGCTGGGTGTGGCCAGGACTTCCCAGGCTCTCTCGCATCGCTCCATGGTCCCGCGGTCACGCCCCGGGCGGCCGACAAGATTCGTTCGATCTCGGGATGTGCTCGATCTCAAAACGACCCGAACTCAGGGATCAGGGCCTTGACTTTCGCCAGGTACCTCACAAGCTGTGGGTTCGAGGCGTCAAAGTTCCCCTTCATCCGATTGACCACAAGTTCGAGTTACTACGCACGACTAACGATCTGCTGAACACTCCTTCCCTGGGCCGCAGTCCGGCGAGGAGGGCCTCGTATTCCACCACGTTGTTAGTGGCGGGAAGGCTAGCGTGACGGAGTATGCAATCTCCATGCCGTCGGCATCCTTAGCACAACACGCCTTTCGCCGCCGCGGGTAGATGATCCGTCTACATTCTGTGGTCCACACAAGGGATCGCTCGCCTTTCATACTTCCTAGGTTGCTATCTTCTTCTCGCCGGCGTCGCCGCCTCGACGATAAAGTCTGCCAGAGCCTGTCCTTTCACGGCTGGCCGGGGCCGGAATTCCAGGTCAAATTCTCCTAGCTCAACAACCCACTTAACTAGCCGACCGGATGTCTCCGGCTTCTGCAAGATCGACTTCAGCGGCTGGTCTCTCAGTACGATGATCTGGTGCGATTGGAAATAGGGCTGCAGCTTCCGCGCTGCATAGACAAGCGCGAGCGCCGTCTTTTCAGCGTGCGGATAGCGGGCCTCCACGTCAGTCAGCACCCGGCTCACGTAGTACACTGGCTGTTGTCTGCCCCCGTGCTCCACGACTAACACCGAGCTGAGGGCCGCTGCCGATGTGGCCAAGTTGAGGCAGAGATCATCTCCTTCGCGCGGCGAGGTTAGGAGCGGCGCGTTGGAGAGGTAAGTCTTCAGTTCCCTGAAAGCTTCATCGCATTCTTCACTCCATTTGAACCCCTGCGATTTGATGCCCCTTAGCGCCTTGAAGAAGGGCAAGTATTTCTCTGCTGACTTGGTGAGGAACCGCGAGAGGGCTGCTATTCGCCCTGTCAGCTTCTGTACCTCTTTTATCGTCCGCGGAGGGTTCAGGTCGAGGATGGCTCTGATCTTCTCCGGATTGGCCTCAATGCCGCGTTGCGACACGATGAAACCTAGGAACTTCCCTGAGGTCACTCCGAACGCACACTTTGCGGGGTTGAGCTTCATCCCGTGCCGTCGGAGGACCTGAAAAGTCTCATCTAGGTCGTTGACGTGGCTGCTGGCAACCTTGCTCTTCACTAGCATGTCATCAACGTACACCTCCACGTTCCGTCAGATCTGGGCCTCGAACATTTTATTCACAAGGCGCTGGTAGGTCGCGCCAGCATTCTTGAGACCAAAGGGCATCATTTTGTAGCAATACATCCCCTGGTCCGTCATGAATGAGGTGTGCTCCTCGTCCCCTAGGTCCATCCGGATCTGGTTGTACCCAGAGTATGCGTCCATGAAGCTCAGGAGCTCGTGCCCGGACGTGGAGTCCACGAGCTGGTCAATCCTGGGAAGCGGAAAGCTATCTTTGGGGCAGGCCTTGTTCACGTCCGTGAAGTCGACACACATCCGCCACTTGCCGCTGCTCTTTTTTATCAAGACAACGTTGGATGACCACTCAAAGGCATCGACTTCTGGTGAATCCGCGCCCAAGAGCCTCTTCACTTCTTCCCCGATGGCGACGATTTCAACGGAGTGGTTCCTTCGCTTCTTCCGAATGGCTTTGGCTCGAGCCAAGGCCCAACTTGTGGATTATGACTTGGCCGTATCCGGGCATGTCGGGCGGGGACCCACGCAAATACGTCGGAGTTAGCCCTGAGGAAGGTAATCAATCGGTCGCGCTCCGCAAGTTGGAGGGATCTCCCAACGTTGATGCATCGTTCCGGCTTGGAAGGATTCAGTGGGATCGCCTCGGTTTCCTCTCCGGACTGGGCCTGTTGCAGCGAGGTCTCGTCGCGGAGATCAAGGTCATTGTCTGGGCAACATGGTGCCACGGGGTTGATCTGGGACAGGTAGCACGTCCGTCCCATTTCTTGGTCTCCAAGGACTTCTCCCACGCCCCATGGGATGGGAAATTTCACCTTCAGGTGTGGGATGGACGTCACTGCTCCGAAGGTGGTTAGGAAAGGTCTTCCTAATATGGCGTTGTAAACGGATGGAAGGTCAACGACGAGTAATGCCAGCTCCCGCGTCACAGAGTGCGGGTGGGTCCCCATAGTGACTTCGGCCCGAACTATCCTTTGACCGGGGCTGGCCTGCAGTCCAAGCCGCACAAGGGTCTGGTCTCCTGACTTTCATCCGCTTCGTTTTAGTCCAAGTTTAAAGAAGGCAGTGAGATACAGCAAATTTTGAGAACTTTTATTATCAACGAAAACTCGTTTCAGTTGGTAGTCATCCCCACCATCTGAAACGATGGCCGATACAACAAGGGGGTCGGTATGGGGAGAGGTTACATGAGTCATATAAATCATTGCCAAAGCTAATGACATCATTCCTAACCCCTATCCTCGCCGCTTGTTCTTTGGAAGTCGGCTCCGGCTGTCCACGCCCGGCGCCCGCGATGGCCGTGGTGGCGACCAGGCGACCATGCCGGGCGTCAGGCGGGCTCTCGGAGGTTCACTGGCTTTACCGTCCGAGGTCGCTGGTTCCCGCCTTGAGCTCTTCACGAACCGCTTCCAAGTGTCCGCGTCGGACGGGATCATCAATTTCCTGTCAGAGGGTCCGCAGTTCTGGTTGAGTGTCCCAGCAACGGTGGTACTGCAATACTTCGTCTGCCGTCGCCGGCCGACCCTTGGGCGTCTTTGGCCACTTGAAGAACTTCTCATCCTGGATCTACATCCAAATGTTCACACGGTTGTCATTCAGAGGGTCGAGAGGCTCTCACTGTAATCTTTCTCGCCCCAGAGGGGCCGTGGGCGCCCCGAAAGCACTGGCCGTCGCTGTCCCTCTTTCTTCCGCCAGATGCTCTGAGGGCTTCCAGGGGCCGGTCTACTCGCTCGGGGCCCTTCGCCTCATTAGCGTCTTCGGCTGTGATGTACGCCCGGGCGATGGTTTCAGCCTCCCAGAAGGTCTGAGGGCGCTGGTGCAACAGGTGCTTGAAGAAGTTCCCCGCCGCCAGGGTGGCGACGAAGGCGTTGAGTTTTAGCTCGTCGGAGAGATGAGGGATCCGCTGCGCCTCGGTGATGAAACGGTCTAGGAACTGCTTCAGACTTTCATCTGACCTTTGACGGAGGCGGACCAGGTGCCATGGTTGCCTTTCCTCCCTTCGGCTGGAGGCGAACTGGCTCAAGAAGCTGTCAGCAAGCTCGTCGAATGAGCTTATGGAGTTCGGGGAGAGGCCATGGAACCAAAGCAACGCGTCCCCTCTAAGGGTAACGGGAAAGCACTGGCACATCAAGGCCTCGCTTGCCCCTTGTAGAGATAGGTGAGTACGGGCGGGTTGAGGTGGTCCATCGGGTCCTTGCTTCCGTCGTATCCCTCCGTGACTGCAACTTGAACTTTCTTGGCGGTTGCGTCCCGCAAGTCCATGGCGAAGGGGCGATCTCCTGAGGTCGGCGGAGGAGGGCTTGGGGTTCTCCTTATGCGGGGTATCCCACAAAGACTTTGACTTTCTCCTCCATCGACGGATCCGTAGAGCCTCTCCGTGCATTGATGACGTCGCGGAGCTCGGTGTTGCCCTGGAGGTGTGTTCGAGCTCGTCGGGGATGGCGACTCGCCCCGAGTGGCCTGCTCGCCGTTGAGAGCATGTGGTTGGCCTCCCATTGCCGCGCGAGTTGCGGGGGTTGCGCCCCTCTGGGCTGTCCTCCTGGTCATCGCCGGCGGGATGGCTTTCTGCTTGGTTCTGATCGTTACCACTTGGGGCAGCCGAGGCCGCGGGGCGTGGTCGAGCCGGTTGGCTCGCCTCCCGCGAGCGGCCTCTCGACGCCTCTCTCCCGGGAGGTGGAGGCCTCGGGATTCGGGAGGGGCCTCCCGGCCACCGTGTTTCCGCACAGGCGCGAGAACTCATTTGACATCGTCCATGTCTCCCGCGGCAAGCGGTGACATCGGCTCTGGATGGTCGTCGCTTGGTTCCAGCGAAGGGGAGCTTCACTTTGGCGACGACCTCCATCACGGGAACACTAGCCGGTGCTCGGGTGTTTACCATCTTGGTGTTCGGGAGTAAGGTGGGAAAGAGACACTCGGCTTCTCGCCGATTTTTTCACAGACGGGCGCTAATGTTGTGTTCCGGGTCCGCGGTTACCGTACGGATTAGGGAGCCTTCGGATTCCTTAGCACGCGGCTGCGTCGATCAAATGGTCCGGTCTCCGTCTCTATGAACCTGGACCTGCACAACACAAACAACGAACAGGAGGTTAGGGGTCCGGCAGGATTTCTCCCACCGAGGCCGCTCCGACGCTCAAGTCAGCAAATTCCCGCAATGAACGAAAATGGCGCACGCTAAAGGGCGGTGCGCAGATGAATGCTGTGAAAGCGTTAGAGATGCTCGTGCAATGGTATGGAGAATGCAGTGAGCAGGTTGTGGAAGGCCTGGCTTCCTTGGTGTACCGCAGGGGGTGGCTGACTTTTTCGTAGTCTGAGTAGACGTGGGGTGAGTAATCGTGAGCTAGCTCGTGCCAGACGGAAGTGAGTCAATACTCAGTTCCAGCTCGTTCCTTTCTTATGATCGAGTTTAGAAGAAGGAAGCTCAGAGTGTGTTGAGTTCAATTCGGAATTGGAATCGGAATTCAGGAAGGAGAAGAAGATCCAGAAGATGAAGATCCCTTTCTCTGTGGGGCGTGAGGGCTCTTATAGGCCTCTCCCGGTTGGACTCTGGGAGCCAGAACGCCCGTTGTGAGGGCTACCGCGCCGCTAGTCACCGTTGTGGACCGCTGGTCATGTCGGTTGTCCGTTTGCCGTGGCTGGCACGCTTCTGAGCGTTGCCGGCCACGCCCGATTTTCCCCTGAGCGGGGATTGGTTGGTTGGCGCTGCACCAGCCACACCTCTATTGGCTAGCATTTCCGCATTTTCGCTGGTTTCCCGGCGACGCATTAAATGCGTTGCAGGGTTCCGTTGTCTTCTGCCAGCATGGGCTCTGCACGCGTCTCCCAATTACTGGGCTGGGCTGGCCATCTCACGTGGGCTTTTGGACCTTTCGCGAGCCACGAAATTCTTCATGGGCTTGGCAATTCTTCATGGGCTAGGACATGGGACCCAATACTTTGAATTATTTTTATTCATATTCTATATTTTAAACAATAAGCAATATTAGTCATCTGATAGTTAACATTTTAACATTTACCAAAACAAATAAAAAAAAAGAAAATAAGGAGATACAAAAGCATGTTGCAAAAACAGGCTACAAAAATGGATTTCAGATTGATGAACAAAAATGCAAAAATGGAATCCAAATTTGATGAATTTTGCATATAGATCCGAAAGTTCCTGCATCAGATTCAAATACCAAGGCTCCTCCAAGTTTTGACTCAGAAACTACAACGAGTGAGTATCAGACAAACAAAATAACTGTAATTATTGGATATTTAAAAACTAAGAATTCCTTTTTATAAGCATTATTTTATCATCAACCCAGTAGATATAATTACATAAATAAACAGTACATGGTGACAGATAATCACATGATACCATTAAATGTAACTTTTTAATCCGATGTATTTAACTCACAAAGTAATTATTGTTTATATTACATGTATGATTTATGGAATTGAAGTGTGGTGAGGGTGGTTATATTGATACCTGTTTTCTAAATTGAGTTTGAGTTACTTTTAGAGGGTGTTTTTCCTCCAACTAAAATCAAAGATATGGAAGGACAATCAATTAAAAATCAGCAAGTCTGTCCTATGTTTTTCGTCTCCAGATGAACTATATTTTGATCAAACAACCATGTCCTCCACAATACTTCGTGCCATGCATATGTTCTTCAAAAAAGGCTTCATGTTTGTGACAATTCTTGGAGTATGATAAAAAAAACCTAATCATAAAGTTACAACAAAAAAACTATATAGATAAATCAGACAGAGTGTTCTGACTTCCCAAATATTCTAGAACCAACCGGTTCCATTACTCAATATCTACATTGTGAGGGCAGTTTTCAACCCACTCCTTATCAATTCTATATTTCTTATAATAGCCTCTTCATAAACTAAAACGCTAAATATGAAATATTTTCATCAATTCTTTTTGACTAGTTATATTCACATGATTTCCATTTGGTAAAACATATTTTCGTACAATAATTAGGCATGCGTTAGGTTCTGGTCACTTTCTTGTAGGAGCCACAACAAATGGAGAGTCATCTGAGCGGTTAAAGATAATGAACGGTCATGCGATATTCGTATGAGAGTTAGCCAAGGATCGAACAAAGGTCAGTAGGGTGACTCGTGACAAGCAATTGATTCATGCCTGTGTGTTGATTCCAGAGTGGGACCACCTGAGAAGTGCACAAGGGTCACATAAGCGTGATTTCTAGATTAATCCATGCCCAATGTGAGCTCGAAATGGTGCTCGTGCACGAATTACACTGTACACGCGCAACCAGTGTTTGTGCATCAATTACAGTGGCACTCGCACACGAGAAGCGCCCAACAGGCGCTTGAGTGCCGTTCTTGATATAAAATTACGCTTGACACAATTTTAGAAAAATTCAAAAATTATTTCTCATACAACGAGTTCTATATAGAGAGAGAGAAGAAAAAAAGAGAGAAAAAGAAGGTATTTGATACCCGATTGAGATCCAATTTGAATTTCATTCTTTGTCAATGTTGCGCATATTGTTCTAAAGTGGATTTCTATGGTATATTTTGTTTAGTTACTATCATTTCTGATTGTATTTTCTTTTGTGAGCTGTTAAATGTGTTGAAAGGTTGTAATCAACCATTTTTCACTCGGAATTGTAATGAATGAATTTTAGATGGGGCTATTTTATAATTGGTATTATTATTACAGTGAATTTGTTCAGAATTTGACCTATGATTTTTTTCTTGAATAAAAAAAAATTTCACATTAAAAATAGCATATATTATTGTGTTTCTTATACTTACGAATTTGATAGTTGACGTTTGATGGAGATTTTATATTTTGTTCCGCTATGTTGAGTTGTGTATATCCAGATCAAATCCTAACAGCATCAGTAATATATCATGTATGCCAAATAATACAGAAAAGAAATACAACCAAATCTCTTGATCTATCATTATATATTTATTGAATTTACCTTCAATTTTTGCATCAATTTAATTTTGATATGATCATTCATTTTTTTTCAATTCTCAATATTAACTGAATAATACTATTTAACAAGATAATTGGTCTTTATGATAAATTGTTGTATATTTTCTCCGACAACACGTCATAGGGATGAGGGTTGATTAATCTTTACAGGTTCTGGACTATCATCTCTCTTCTTGTTCCATTTAACACAAGTTTTTTTACACGTTTGTTGAACTATTAAGAAACATAATATATACGAATTATTAGATTTCAAACATATTTATACTAAAATTTTTCTTTTATATCTTGCAGTTCTTTTGGTTGATTTAAACTTTCAACCACCACTTGAATTTTGCATTCATTATCCATTGAAGTTACAACGGAAATAAAACTCAATGTATAATTGGCCTATTGAAAAAACTTATTAGTCGTATCCAAAGCTTATTTGGAAATGAAACTCTTCTCAAGAATAAGACCATTAGTTCATAAACACACGGTCCAAACCATAACTGAGTGGTTGGCACTAATCTTTTGTGTCGATAGAGAACAGTCACTAATCTTTTTTTTTAGACGATTTAGAAGTCACTGCATTAATAATAAGAGCAGGGGCTATAAGAACAAAGGCTAAGGCAATATGTATTGCCGTGGCTAATGACCTAAACAAGTGCAGTCAAAGGAGATTATTTTCCACTGTTTTGAAGAGATTTTGAATTTTTGGGGACTGTATGTAATCATATATATGTACTTACATGTATGATAATCAAAATTTGTAATTTCATATATACAATTTCTAATAATTAATAGAATAATCAATTATATCTTATATAATTATAATCTTGAAAAAATCACCACATCATTGACTTGTCTTCTTCACTACTAGACTTGTATGCGTTTTTTGATCCACCAGTATGATTCATATCTATAATATCTGGTTGAATATTAGCTCTAATTAAAGATACCATCATATCACTTAACTCTATCACATAATCTAAGTTTATCTATGAACTTGGCTTATTACTATCCACATATGTTTCATAGAGATCATTATCTCTTTACCAATAAAAATATCATACAATTTATGTGGCATTATCCTAACAACTCACCAATTCAAATATACATGGTCTAGGTCTATCACATAATAAATTTGTTCAACTTGACATGCTAAAACACATGGCTCAACAGTTTGTAAAGATTGAGTAATATTTATTATCGTAATCCCATTTGGTTCCTTATTTATACCTTTCTTCATACAATACATGTTATACCAATCACAACAAAAAAGTACTATTGTGTTTCCTGTGAGGTTCCAGGTTTAAAAACATAATAAATATGAGGTAATCAATGTGATAATAATTAATACTAAACCTATTGAACGAATGGGTATGTATATCGGAAGAAAAATCGGGAAGATAAATCAGGCTGTGGACTGCTGAAGCGCTGCCAACAGATTGCGCTTGCTGTGCGCTCGAGCGCAAAATGTAGTGGTGCAAGCAGCAAGCCGCGCCTGCTGCGCGCTCGAGTTGAGCTCGAGCGCCAAAAACCAATAGCTCTCCCGTCCGCTGAGCACCTGTGCGCACTCGAGCGCAGGCCGGCAGTGAGGCTGCGCTCACTTGGCACTCGAGCGCTCGACAATTATAAACGCCCGACCTGCTTCGTGTTTTCTCATTTTCCACAAACCAAACCCTTCTAGGGAGAGAGAGCACTAATTCCAGATAGAGGAAGGAGGAGATCGAGCCCATGGAGTCCGAATCCGTCTGAGAGCTAATTATAAAAGTGGTAATATGCATCGAGGCAAGTGTTCTCATACTAACTTTCCTCTTTCGATGTTTTTCGGTTATCATCGGGTATTTTCGTCTCGATACCCTCCCAAACCATGAAAAATATAATACCCGTGACTTGAGACCAAGGATTGTGTAATTTATTGTCCGATTTACTCACCGATTCGATCGGTGGAGTACCGCCAAACCCTAACCTACGAGAATTAGGGGTTTTTCATTTTTGCACCTTATTTAATTAAATTGACTCTAAAATGTGAATCCCCACATTCCAAATGTCTATATATGTCGACCGCGCGATCGATCTCGTACATCTTAACCCATTCGCAGCATCTGGGGCCTCTAAATGGGCATGTTACTGTTCACCCAAGACAAAAAGAAAAAATTGCATGTTTTTACCTTCATAAAATGTTGAAATGACTTTAAAATATGAATCTCTGCATCCCAAAAGCAAGTATGTGTTGATCGGACATCCGATTCTATAATATTAGACCCGTTCGCGGCGTCCGAGTCCTCTAAAAGTGCCTGACACTGTTCACCCGAAATTGGTAGGTAAATGTGTATGCTTTAACTCTCTTCAATTGTGATGGAATTTATGATTAAATATTGTGTCAAATTATAAGTTCTAAAAATTTATAATTGTACACCGGGAGCAAGGGAATGCATCCCGAAGGTTTCTAAGGTAGTGTTTGACCAACGGAAGTAAGTATAACCAAACTCCCTTACGAGTTGAACTTATTGGTCAAAAGATCTAAGTTCTAAATGAAAGAAAAGAACCGAAAGAGTAAATGGAAGGAAATCCACAAAGTGTAATATGATGGATTTGGTCTCCTGAATGGAGATATGTGATGGAAATGTGACTTTTCGGTTAGAGAATGTATATGGCAAATGGTGGATTTCCCTTCAAATGATTAAGACTAATCTTGAAACTAGGACCATGGGTGATAAGGATAGTACCCTCTAGCTTACCGTGTACATCACGGTGGGAATCCAAAGAATACTCCGACTGCTCCTGGGGGCAGGTGATATTGAGGGTACGCTTTAGAATACTATTGTGAAAGAACAAGGATTGCCCTATTCCCCGGGGGATATGGGGTAATTGAGATGGTCGAGTGCTGCAGGTCTAAAATGTAGCCGATGATCGAGTACTGCAGACCTAAAATATAGCCTGCCTTAGAATGTGTGGCAGACACATTCCTTTCCTCGTCCCCTCACGTCGTTGGTTAGTACAACCTACTAGCCCGGGTCCGCAAAGATTGATGAAAGTAATAAAAATGAATGAACGTAATCAGAATAAACATACGAACTAAATAATTCCGGATGTTTCCTCTCCTTGCATGCTTCCTTTTATTCAAATTATATGTTTCCCCTACCCAATTACTGTTTTCCATGTTATTTGCTGTAATTAGTGATATATGATTACATATACTGAGTTGTACGCTCACTCATGCTGTTTCTTCTTCCATATGAGATCATTAAGCTGGCGCCCGATTATTTAGTGCAAGGAGAGAGACTTACTTAAGAAGATTAGCTAGATGTCAAAGGCTTAAAGTTTTGGATGTGTTGTTGTAATTGAATGTAAATAGTCTTGTTGGATTAATATGATTTGTTATTATTTTATGGTTATTGTGATGCTTCCGTAGGATTCTGGATTTAGCTATGTTTTCGTATTTATATTGATATTTTGGATTTTATTTAGTCTTAGATGGCATCTCTTCAATTCAATACGGTAATTAGGAATACTGTGTTGGAGTGATAGATGGTATGTGATGTGGTCCTGTGTATTATGTTGTAGGCTAAAATATCATAATTGGATAGTTGTGTGCTTGTACAGGTTATTTTAAACAGGTTATATTTTTTATTTTTTATTCAATTGTAGAGAAAATTCTGTTAAAATTTCTGTAGAATCCATAATGTAAAATTGTGGGCATAAGTTTATGTTACAATTAATGGAGATTATTTAAGGAGAATAATCCGATCCGTCACATTTTTCACATTATACTCTAATTCGATAATTTCTCTTAGTAATTCAAATAGTCCATTTTCCCACAATGTAAATCACCCTTCACCACCACTCCACTATTCAATATTTTACACTTTATTGTTGGTATTTTTGTGTGAAATTTGTATCTATTAACCACATATGATAAATAATAAGTCACTCTTCTAATCGGAAATTATGCAAAATATAAAAGATATTTACTTACTCTTTTATCTTCTTTGTTCACCAATTCTATAAGATATTAAATACAATAACTATTAAAAGACATTAATAAGTATTAACATTTGGTAAATATTAATAAAACGCATCAAACCATATAGAATGCATAAAAATTTATTTACTTTGTATTCAAACACTCTAACAAATCAAAATCTTGATCTTGATTGATATTTTCATACTGGCTAGTTATTATCAAATATTAGAGTTCTTTATATTAATAAGTGGTGAATTGAAAAATATATATACCATAATAATTATGTTACTATATACTATAATAATAAAGTATTTCACTCTATAAATAGCTGTATTTCCTTACAATTTCTCAAGATATATAGTTGAGCTCTTTCCAATCTTAAAAGCTCAACTCTTTAATACTTTATTTGCCTAACGGTTTTCCAAATTTAGAAAATACAAATAACCCTACATGTTATACTTTATTGCCATCAAAATTTCTTTCTTTACGATTGAATCTTGTTTGTACCCTACCTAAATATCTAAAGTAAAACACAAAACATTCTTCTACAATATGACATTTAGCTATAGAGCCCTCTAGGCGTGTTTTATTATGTAGATATAATTTTAACTTATGCATGTACCTATAAATAAGATTTTATTAGCTCAAATACCATAGTCATTATGTTTAAAGTACACTTGCTATAAATTTTAGGAATATCTTACCTTTCAAAAGAATATATTTACTGATTTTGAATTGGTCTTGTAACTTTAGCCTCACTTGCCAAATAAAATAGGCAAGTGCAACATGATATCCAAAAAAAAAAAAAAGACGGGGGAATATACATTCTATTTTACAACATGTCAAAATAATATTTCATTCCAGTTTTTCTAATGCATCCACTCACAATATTTTTTCACATAACAGCTTAAAGAATACTCCTAATTCAATTAATGGTTAATACACTTCTGTAGGTAAGATGCCATGAAATCTTGATACAATCAGGCCTTCCATAAAAACATAAAATTATAACTTTTCATCCTTAAAACTTTACCATCAACATAAATTACACATTGAGTTATATTGGAAGAGTAACCATCTGAAACTTTCAGCTTTGCAATGAAATTACAAACAACCCTACTTTCTTTCAATGTTAATGTATAGGCAATTTTAGGAATTAAATATTTATCTTCAATTTCAATATGATACAAGTCCTTTCAAATTCCCATATTTCTGAAATCTAGACGAGAATTTGCATTATCCTGTCATGCCACCAATGCCTAACACTATTCCTATGATGCTTTTGCATACGTTCTTTTTAATATAATAACATATAAATTATAACGAACTAAAATTTTACTCTAAAAAGGCAATTGAAAAAAAAAATTTTCTTCTTCTAATTATACTTGAAAATATGTTTAAGTTGCTTTTGTTTTATACAAGCCTTCCCAAATATCATATTATTACATCCACTAAATTAATCAAGGATATCATCTCATGAAAATAGCATAGGAGCATGTCACATTTCTACAGTACTATCAAAAGACTTTTTGTCAATCTCTATTTATTATTGGCATTTAAAATTTTATAATAACATATATAATATAATTTATTACCATATGATAATCTATAAGATGAAGTATCTACATTTCAATTAGGACAAGCAAATTTTCCTTTTGTCTCCATCATGAAAAATTTGCGTAAGTTGAAAAATTATTGATAGTCCACAATAATACTTGTAATTTAAAATTGTTTAAAATGAAGGCATCATAAGTTTCAACCCCATCATACCACAATTTCATGAGCTTATCTATTAATGTTTTCAATAATACATTAATATCATTTTTAGGAGCTTTTAGATCAGAAATTAATAATAATAGTATAAAGTATTCACTTTTTATTTTTTTTGGTAAGTAAGTATTTTGGATTAATTGGAGAAAAAGAGTACAAAAAATATGTTTATCTCCAAGTATTTTGACTTGAAGATAAAACATAAAACGCTTAAGCATACCAGAGCCAGACAGTACATCATAATATACATAATGGTCTCTAGAGGACAACGTTTACCGAAAACGATAAAATATGACATTTCCATCATAAACAAAACTGAACACAGTATGCAGTAGCTGAAACACATTATCGGCATCTCACAGTGGCACGGCAGAAGCACTTTGCACGTGAGACAGCAGAATGCTCCAGCACCAAGACCAGCAGCATCATCTTCGGCTGTTGAACACAGCAACAACGACTCAAAAGAATCCTTAACTCCAAGGCTCCAACTTCATCAAGCAGTGTAGCGCAAAACCAATGCAGTTTGCATCTTAGTCACGATGGACTTCCCAGAGGGCAGCAATTCAGCATAGTCCCGCCTGGCTGTACCTCTTCCATCAGGACCCATTGACACTGCTGATGCATCTCAGCAGCAGCAAGAGGATGACAGGCACCACCCATCCGGAGTGCAAGCCCAAACTAGCAAAACCAGATGCCAATCCACAGCCAACACCATCAGGCCAGGAAACTATTAATGCCTCAGGCCAACAAAAACAAGAAAAAGGTACACAGAATCACCGTTCCTCCTACTTATAAATACCAATTGGCAACGATACTGCAAAAGCACCACAAAAAAAACAGCATGCCTCACATACTATTAAACTAGGGAGAAATCCATGGACAAGGAAAGCCACTCCCAGTCCAGAACTGCAATCAATTCATTACAAAGAAAGGCCGCACCACACATCGATCCCGATTCAAACTCACATCATAAACCCCAAACCAAAGCCACAAATCCGCCACCCGTGGAAGAAAGAATCAAGACACCGAAATTGCCAGGGGGTAGCAAGCAGCCACACAGAGACCACCAAAGATTTATCAGAGTGAGGACGCTGTGCTTTCTTGGAAGGCATTTACGCCGTCTGCGTTCAGCCACCACTGTTCCCACCCGTTTATAGCCTGCCTAGCAAAAAGCTCATCCTCGTATCGTTGGCGATCTTCATATGAGCATGACCCACACCACCATCAACAGGATTCATAGATGATTTAGCGTAACCGAATTCACTACCGATTCCATGGTATGCCTACGCTCGGCCGTAATTCACATCCAAGCATCCAGTGACGGGGACCGGTCTCTGAATAGATTGATTAGCAAGCTCAGCTAGATCCACAGGACCATCTACAGATGGATCCTTTAGGCGTATTTCGGAAGAAGGAGCATCCAGGGTGTATTTACGGACGATCCGCGCAATAGACCCGGAGTAGAATCATCGACCCTAGGAATTAGGCAATTCCTGATCATATATGAAATTATATGATTATATGAAATTAATATCACTGATCATATATTATAAGATGTGCTTAAATTTTCAAAAGGATTAAATTCATTAGAAGCTAAAGCAAGCCTCACATTGCAGGGAACTAGTACAAAGTTTGAGTACATTTTATCAAAAGATTTTCAAGTTTTTGAGTCAACTAAATATTTCAAAACTCCATCATCAGGGTGTTTCTCTTTATGCCACTACATATGAGATACTATTTTTAAAGACATATAAAACTTTTGAAATCTAGATATCAGTGAAAAATAACGAAGAATTTTATGTGAAATTTTTTTCTCTTCATCGCTATCAATTTTTCACCTCGAACACCCATAAATTGCATAGCTTTGAATTTTTCACATACATTTCAATAAAGAATAAAATCATTCTTGCAAACATCAATATGGTTAACATCCTCACTGAAATCAAAAATTTTAGCATTTGTGACATCATGTATCAAAGAAATAGTATCATCATATCAAAAATCATTATCTCCACTTTCTTCCCCATCATCATCATGTTCCTTATCATTAGTAGAATTATTTTCTTCTTCTCCATGAAAAATTCATTATTTCTAATCCATTAATATTCCATATCTCCATATATAACTAAGTAGATAAAGATCATTAACCTATTATGATTTTAAAAAAAAGTTATTACAATTATTGTATGGATAATATATCTTATCCCCATTTTCAACTTTTGAAAATATAAAATTAAAAAATTTAACGGCTCCTTTTTTTTATTTTGGCTTTTGTCTATCATTAACACTCTAATAATTCATCAAATTCTTATCCATCCTATAATACAAATTAAAAAAAGTTAATATTAACAAACTAATTGTAGATACACCATTTTGCAAAACGATAAGTAAATAACTAGATAATGAAAATTCTGAATCAATAATGTATATGTTGCAAACGACAGATATACATTATTGAATAAAAATTTTGAATATGTACTCTTATTCCTCTTTGGTATATAGTTTAATATACATGAATGTGCTATATCGAAAATTCATATAATCTAATGTTTATCATGATATAAATAATCTATCACAAAACAAAAATACCTAATGTGGCACCAAAAAGGGAAAAAAAAACAAATAAATAGGATTTTTATTATCCTATATGGAATCCTGGTTCAACTTTTAGTATGAGATTACAAGATAATAGAAACCTCAGACATATTTCACGAATAACATTTTTTGATTCATTTCAAAATATACCAAGTTTTGAAGACTTGTAGAGTAGTTATGTACATACGACATTCATATTATACAAACATACATACATATATACATACAGATATATATATACATACAGATATATATATACATACATATATATATATACATACATATATATCTGTGTATGTGTGTGTGTGTGTGTGTTTGTGTGTGTGTGTTTGGTTGCCTGGGACCCTCCACGCAATATCCTTAGGGATATTAAACTCAACGCACAATGTTTTCACATCACCCTCACAAAGAACAGAGGAGATGTCGGTAACGGAGGCCATGGCTGACAGAAAGGCTAGGGTTTCTTTGAGGAATGAAGGAAAGTCGAAAACGAAGAAGATGAAGTAAGGAGGCGTGAGAGAATATTCAAAACGATGAGGGAAACTTAAACGGCGATGTGTGAAAGGCCTTAAACCGCCTCAAAAAGGACACCATCATTCCTACCACATGTCGCCTCCCTAATTGGCCCTTCAAAAGGCAAATCTTTGACGCATTAATGGTCTGGATATCCGCCCAACCAAAAGAAGACATGTGTCTACTTTTGGCCTGACAAGCCGGCTAATGGCCACGCGTCAATCAGGACTCGTAGAAAGCCTTTCGGATTCTAGCTAAAGACGGTCAATGCTTTGGTCAACTTCTCATCCAAGTGACCAAAGAGTCATCAACAGTCGTCAGTCAATGGCCAACAACTGGTCAACCTTCTCTCCGGAACCCACCAAAGACGGCCAATGCCTCCGGGCCAACCTTCTCCTCCAGAATCGGCAAAGACGGTCAATAGCTCAGTCATAATTTTTTCTCCTCGGAATCGACCAAAGATGGTCAACAGCTCCGGTCAACTTTTCTCTCCACCTTTCATGGAGTCCTCCAGGATCCTCAAACGATGAAGGGTAGTGAGGGGCATCCCATCATGAACATACCGGAGGCTAGAATTCTCGCCACCGGTATGTGATCGGTAAACCATAATATAAGCTGACTCACGGTCAAAGAAAGCCCAAATGGCCCGCTGGATGGTCAACTCAAATAACGGCCCAATAGGAGCAGAAGGCCCAAATCTTGAAAGGCCCAAGACGGTCAACGCCAGTGTTGACCGTCGAGACATCAGCGGGTGGCCAACTCTCATACAGACGGTTAACTCGAGCGTTGACCGGATGTACTGTAGCAACAGGCCCAAATTGACAGGCGAACACGTGCACGAAAAGCAATTATCCTTTCATGATAACCTGCTTTCCTAAAAGCTGATCTTCTCCAAAAAGGCGGCAATGAACTCAGCACCAACAAAACGGTCACAAAAGCATGAGGTGATCTGGATATCCGTTGCACTACTCAGAAGAAAAACGATCCATCAAGTCACGCCTATCAAGCACACCAACTCTGAGAAGGCCGCCATTGTTAGTCCAAGAAGAACACGTCACCTTGCCCAGAGAAGGTGGCTCTCCTGCTGTCCATAAAAGCTTAAGGTCTTTGTTCTGGAAGACACATGCTCACACACGCATACGCATACTCATACGCATACACACAAGCTCACGAACGAACACATGAAACTAATATCACTGGTCATATATTATAAGATGTACTTAAATTTTCAAAATGATTAAATTCATTAGAAGCTAAACCAAGCCTCACATTATGGGGAATTAGTACAAAGTTTGGGTACATTTTATCAAAAGATTTTCAAGTTTTTGAGTCAACTGAATATTTCAAAACTCCATCATCAGGGTATTTCTCTTTATACCACTACATATGAGATACTATTTTTGAAGACATGTAAAACTTTTGAAATCTAGATATCAGTGAAAAATAACGAAGAATTTTATGTGAAGTTTTTTTCTCTTCATCGCTATCAATTTTTTACCTCGAATACCGATAACTTGCATATCTTTGATATTTTTCACATACATTTCAATAAAGAATACAATTATTCTTGCAAATATCAATATAGTCAACATCCTCGCCAAAATCTAAAGTTTTAGCATTTGTGACATCATGTATCAAAGAAATAGTATCGTTATATCCAAAATTATTATTTCTACTTTCTTCCCCGTCATCATCAGGTTCATTATCATTAGTAGAATTATTTTCTTCTTCTCCATGAAAAATCTATTATTTGTAATCCATTAATATTCCATATCTCTATATATGACAAGTAAATAAAGATCATTAGCCTATTATGATAAAAAAACAAGTTGTTACAATTATTGTATGGATAATATATCTTATCTCTATTTTTAACTTTTAAAAATACAAAATCAAAAAAATTGACTGTTCCTTTTTTTTATTTTGGATTTTGTCTATCATTAACATTCTGATAATTCATCCAACTCTTATTCATCCTATAATACAAATTAAAAAAAGTTAATGTTAATAAACTAATTGTAGATAGACCATTTTGCAAAACGATAAGTAAATATCTAGATAATGAAAATTCTAAATCAATATTGTATATGTTACAAACGACTGACATACATTATGGAATAAAAATTTTGAATATGGACTCTTATACCTCTTTAGTATATAGTTTAATATACATGAATATGCTATATCACAAATTCATATAATCTAATGTTTATCATGATATAAATAATCTTTCACAAAACAAAAATACCTAGTGTGGCACCAAAAAGGAAAAAAAACAAATAAATAGGATTTTTATTATCCTCTATGGAATCCTGGTTTAACTTTTAGTATGAGATTACAAGATAATAGAAACCTCAGACATATTTTACGAATAACATTTTTTGATTCATTTCAAAATATACCAAGTTTTGAAGACTTGTAGAGTAGTTATGTACATAAGGCATTCATATTATACAAACATACATACACACAAATATATATATACATCCAAAGCTGTAGAATATTGAATCATCCACGCTTGCATACCACAGCTGAAATCCTCTTCCGACTTGTGGAGTAGTTACGCTTAGCATGGGCCAACCCATTTGGATGACCCGTATCGAACAAGAACCCACAAAATAGAGTAGCGGTGCTCTGTTTTCTTCCTTAACCTTTTAATTCCAAAAAAGAAACAGAAAATCCCAACTTTCAATTTCTAATATGTAAAACAAGAATTTTGTAACTTAACTCACTAATTAGCATGCCCCGATTCGTTGTAAACCCCTCGAAAATCGATTTCCCGTTGCCCAGAGTCAAGAGCTCTGTTTTCCCGATTTCTTACTTCACCACCAATTTTTCAATCGATTGACACAAAATCTTGGCATGAAAGCAGGAATACTAACATCAATTAGGAAAAAGGGATGATTTAATTGCTAGAAATCCCCGGGGGGGCGGTCACGAAAATTACTTGGCTCAATTTCCTGCTATTCTTCCCACGACGGCGTTAATGACGGCTTCGTTATTCTTCCGGCTCGTGCGAGCCTCTGCCATCCCTTCACACCACTTTGTTGCTTAAATAATGGAGGAAAATCAAGATTATGGTTAATTTGGTCTCTATTATTGGCGTCAATTTCTTCCTCCGCCTTTGGCAACGAATCGCGCCGTCTTCCCTCTTTCTTCTCATTTCCTTCTTTTTCTTTCTTTCTCTCTCTCTGTCTTCATCCTTTCTCTCTATCTTTCTTCCTCGTTTATTATTATTAAAATTATTGTGTTTTATTTATTTGTTATTATATTTTTATTTTACTTTTATTGTACTCTTACTAGTACAGCCACGGTATTTGGGCCTTCTAAAAAACGACTACATCCAAAATTTTAAGTAATATTTACTCTGATAATATCCTTTATTATTTAATTATTTTAATTATAGATTAGTTATTTAATTAACAAAAGTAAAAAAATATCATAATGTTACACCTCTGACTGCCACTCCACTCTCTCTGTCGTTTCACCAGAGCCATTAAATTCACAAGACCAAAAATATGTTCATGAAATCAAATCCTAAATGGGGTTATATTTCAAGATGTATCGCAACCGTTAGGATATTTTTTCATCTAATTGCTGTAGCAAATTTTTTTTTTTCACAATGAAATGATTTTTTTCTTTTAAACAACCAAAAAAAGGGCAACTATTTGATAAAATTCAACTGCTACAATTTGGTAGATGTTATAATACTCTTTCGTCAGTTGTGAGATAGGTAACTTTTTTCCTCTAATTGGATATAAATTTCTTTGTCGACACCCCATGAGAAATGTTGAAAGGTCTCTTATGACTCTGAATTAACATTAATAATTAATCCATTTCAAAAATATCAAAGTTAAATCAACTATAAAAGACTAACTAGTACAGTATGTGATGGTTAGTGTAATTTTATGATCGAGGCTATTATGGCTATTGTGGGCTACTCTAGATACCCCATATTAGATTATTCTTATTTGAATTAATATAATATTTATTAAAAACTAATAAATCTAGAAATATGTGATTTCTCTAAATTAAAAATTTCTATATTTAGAATCTTCAACAATCACATACCCAAAATGTGATTGTAGTTCAGGTTGTCATGCCTAAAGATATTCTAATAAACATAGGTATGAGTAGTTCAGTTTGTCATCCTCTCATGCGTGTTATTAATAGCAAAATATAATCATAACTAATTTTATATGTAACAGTTAATTTTAACAACCTGTTTGTTAAATGTATTGATTCAAATAAGCGGTCATGTGTAAGTTTTCATAAAATTTTATGGCCTTAAATATGATCACATACCTAAAATTTAATAAAATTTGAGAATTTAAAAATCAAGCATTTGATACCCTTTTGAGAGATCAAATATTAAGTGAAAAAAAAACCTATCAGACCTATCAAATTTCAAAAAATGTTATATGTGCGCAAGTGATGATAAACCCCTTCAAAAGATCTGTGAAATCAATCACATAGTCAAAGACAATGATCCTTTATCAACAATAATAATAGTTTAAAGACTTAATTATTGCATCATCAAAGATTCAGAGACTATATGCTTAGGGGCAATGCCCCTAAAAAAGCCGTTGAAAAAACAGTTCCAATTAAGATAAATTTTATGATATTTGTAATGTTTGGGTTTTATTATTGAATTATAACAACATTAATAAGATTTTTGGTTCAATTTAAAAATACTTATATAATAAAAATTTAAGAAAAAATTACAATTTTAGAAGCAAGTAGAAGTTGCAAGCCTGTTGCGCACCTTTGCAGCACTCATGCATGTTTATGGTAGAATCGTGGTATCTAAAGTGTGCTTAACGGAGCATTCCTGAATGGTCTAAGGTGCAACTGTACATAAGGTAGAATATTAGCGCCTACGTGAGAAATTAGTGTCTAATGTGTCTGTCCATGTCCGTGCACCAATTGTGGTATATAAGCACCTATGTGCCTGTATTTGCCATTTTGCTTGGAAAAGGAGAGAGGAGAAAAAAAGAGAAGTAAGAAGAAGAAGAAGAGAGAGAAACAAGATTTTGGAGCTATTTTATGAAAAATATGTTAGATAAGAAATTTCCATCTCAAAATCCTTTAATTTTGTTTATAGATCTTGTTTATTGTACATATATGTTATTGTTAATATTTTTATTTTATATATTATTATATGTACGTGATTTTTACTAATTATTTTGATATTTTATTCAATTTTATTTGAGATTTAAATGATTTGCCTTTTTTTTTTTTACAAATTAAGCAAATATTTGAGATAATACTTTATATATGAAAATATTTGTTGAAAAAAGTTGTAAAACTTGTGTATTTGGCCTTACATGTATATTTCATATAAGTATTTCAATTCAAATTCTATTTTTTCTTGACATGAATTTGTATTTTGCTATGTGATGAAAAATTTTGATTTATATATTTCTTACGGAAAGAAAAAGTTTTATAACTTATTATAAAGTCCACTATTTTACATTTTATTGAGAGCTATTATGATTGAAAAATATTTGCCTCATTAGGTGTTTTTCACTTTGTGCAATAGAACAGACTTTTATGACAACTCAATAAGGAAGCCTTACCATATCTTCATCAACTCCAAATTGAGTGTCTCCTTACTTGATTCCTTGGCATTATTCCCTCCTTTAGATGTTTTAGATCATGCCCCTTGTGTGATCATGGCAAACTCTTCCTAATCAAAAAGTGGGTGCTTTAAATTTAATATCTTATTGTACAGCCACCCATACTTTCATGAGGCTATCCCAAGAGGTTTGGATTTGGATGTGAGTATAGCCTCTATGTTTCAAATCATTTCTAAACTTAGAGTGGTGAAAGGGGAGCTTAATAAGATCAATGCTGTGTAGGGAAATGTCTCAGAGGTTGTTTTAAAGGCCAAAGCATTGCTTGGGGAATGCCAGGAGAGGATTGGTCGTTCGCTTGTTTGTGCGGGACTTATCCTAGAAGAGCATACTATGTCCAAAGATTATCTATAATGCCTTTTAAGAGAGGAATCCCTACTCAAGCAACAGGCAAGGAATCATTGGCTTTCATAAGGTGATTGTTGCTCTAGTCTTGGTGGCCAAGAAGCATGATAACAAAGGATTCTTGCTCTGTTAGGGATGATGGATCCTCCACCTCAAGCATCAAGGATGTGCATGATGTGGTCATTTCATGAAGCTGCTTCATGATCTTCCACCTCAAGCATTTACCTTACTTAGGAGCTGCTTCATTGCTACCATTCCAAGAAGGGGTACCATAGATGTGCTTTGAAGGTTGATCACAATAAAGCCTTTGACTTGGTGGCTTGAAGTCTTCTCCTTGTTGCTTTGGAGGTCATTGCATTCCCTGCCATCGTCATCAGCTATGAAGATTTTATTAATAAATGATCAAATTACTTATTTAAAATAATAAAAAATTAATAGTTATCCAATAGCCATTTTTTCAGTATTGACTTGAGAAATATACCTAACTTATCATAGTATAAGATTTGAGACATCCATAAATATAAAATTTCTTAATATGTAAAGGATATCTACCTTCCTAAAATGTTCAATCTCGCTTAAAAGACCAAAAATAATTGTTTGGCATGAGTTTTCAACTATGACTTGTAGTATTAAAAATTGCATTAAGGTGGGCACAGTTTTTTGTGGAAAACTCCCCTACTCCCATGGGTTTTCATAGTGGGATTCTATTTTTTCTTTTTTATTATTAGATCAAAATTCAATAACCATAATTTGAAAATTAAAAAGTATTAAAGATAATTATATATTTTTAATTTTTATAATATTAATATATACTAATTATTAAACTGAATATATAAAAAATTAATAAAATTAATTATTAGATAGTATTATTTAGAAATATAATATTGATATATAAATAATTAATAAAAAAATAAATATATAAAAATAAAAATAAATAAAATAGTTAGGCTTCATGAAATCCTGAATTCACTTGTACTAAATTGAGATCCAAGGTTCCTATCTAAATTTTGGAAAAGCCAATATTAAGAGTTAGGTATCAACTTAAATTCAGTATGACATGTAATCTATAAACGGATGGGCATTTGGAATAAACAATTTAAATCCTGAAACACATGCCAAGAGCTTTAATCGTAAAAATGAAAGAAAATTTGGAAAACTACTTACTATTGGCTGTGTTTGCCTACAACAATTATTAAGAAGTATCAGTACAGCCACTTTCAAAGTATTATATAGAAAAAAATTCGTTCCTTAATTCGTTTAGAAGGGATCGGAGATAGGAAACTTTTGGATCTAGATTGTTTCAGGAGATTTTGAAAAAAAAATTCATTTGATCTGAAATTGGGTTAATAACTAATAAAAGAGTTATATGGATCATAGAAGGTCTGAGTTAAGTTTCAAAGTTGAGAATCATATATTTTTTAAGATATCTTTATTAAAGGGAATCTCTTTATATTGGTTAAAGGAAAAATTGATGCTAATGTTCATTGGATCGTTCAAAATTTGAAGAAGATGGGAGAAGTAACTTAATAATTAGTTTTGCCTCCAAGCCTTACAGATGTTCACAATATCTTTCATGTATCAATACTTCACAAATATATCTATGATCCCTTACATATTATTGAATATAAAAAATTTAGGATCAATGAAGATTTAATATATATTAAGAAACCAATTCAAATTTTGAGAAGACAAAATCAAATGCTCCATACTAAAGCTGTTTCATTGGTCATAGTCATGTAGAGGGATCATTCATTCAAGAAGACCACATGGAATAAAGAAGATGAAATTCGAAAAAGTATGCCCAATTAACTCTTCATTGAGTAATATGAAATTTTAATTGATATATTTTTAAGTTTTATTGTAATTTCGAATCAAAATAAAGTATTAGACTGACATGCATTAAACTCGATTAGCACTTGATATGTATTTGACCCACACATGAGTGTATTTTAAAGAGAATAACTGCTTCTATTGTGCACACTAGTAGCACTCAAACGTCTCTAGACTAAAACAGTGACACCTGATACAAGACTATTAGGCATTCGTCGCAATATAGAATTTGCTCTGTGTCTAAGTTGCACCTGACTAGTATTGGGTTACCAATTTGTTAAAAATATGCCATTTAATCAATTTCAATTTATTAGTGCACACTAGTGTACGTGAGTGTGTTGATGACACCAGACTAGTGCACATGCATTTGATTCTTGCCATTTCTCACTCTCACTATCTCTCGCTCTTTGTTTTTGTTGGAAAGAATAGAGAAGATTGCTTTCACCTACACTTGGCAGCTAAATTTAAACTAGGGCATTTAGGGACTTTTGACTTTACATCAAACCTTGAATTTGGATGTCAATTTCAAGCCTATGGTGCTTTTAGATTTAAGCACTTGGTCTTTGAATATGACACGATTGTGATTGTGATCTTGAACCTGATCGTTTAGAATAATGGTGGTGTATATCATATGCTATCAGTCTTATGATCCATCTATATCTTATAAAATATTAGAATGTTCAAACTACAAGAGGACAATATTGCCCTAATGCCAAGATAACGAAGCACAACAAACTATGACAAAAGTTTCAGATAAGACTACTGAGATTATAAATAAGTTGAAATTCTTGATCTAACAATTAAAATTTAAACAAATTAAGATCCCATATGGGCATCAAAACACTAAAAAAAATTTAGAGATATCTAAATGAGAGTAAGTCCTATTGCAAGAGTAAAAGCTCACCAAGGATCATAAGTCCCAATACTTGCACGGAATGACCGAACTCTAAACTTTCTTTTGTTAGGAAGTTAACACATATTTTCCTATTTATATAAAATTTGACACTTAAATATTTATATATTAAAACAAGTTTTCAGCCAAAGTATACAAACTTTTATATGTCTAATTGGGAAGTTAGACGGGTTATATCTCAAAATTCATTATATATTTTTATGACACTTCAAAATTTTCAAAAAAGTAAATTAAATATCGCAAGGCTTACATGAATATTGTCACAACCTATCCCGGACTGCATCACGCTGCCCAAGTGACGACACAGAAAATTATAAATCTATCTTAAACCACTGCAACATTTATCCTAAAAAATTATTCACTAATGAATTTCACGCATAAAACTTCGCAACTCTTGTGATAAAAAAAACAGATAATGGTAAAGAGAGAAAAATTAATTTTATTTTTTTTTCTAGAAAATAACCTTACGCAACAATTGATATATGTCATGAACTTTACTTCCGCATTATAAAACTATAAGACAATGTGATAATTCCAATAATTCACAAATAGTTATAATCCAATAAAATTCTTACAAATAACACTTGTTGCTAAATAGTTATACAATTTATACGCGGAGTAATTTTTGATTTCTTTCTTTAAAAAGTTGATTTCTAGCTTCTTTTAATCGGTGAGCAAATCTTAGTAGCCAAGCAGGATTCCTTCTGATGATAATGTAGTACCCGGCAACCATCCCGATAACCGTCCCACATCCATATCCGATCCCAACCATTACCCAACAAAATGTGCCTTTGTATTCAGAATCACTACCATCTTGAACCATCCTTGGTTGAGGTTGTGATGGTGCTTCATTATCCCCACACTTCTTCGATAGCGGATACCCACATAACCCGAGGTTTCCCGAGTATGAGTTATTTTCAAATGTGGCAAACTGTTGGCCCTGCGGTATAGGTCCCACAAGTCGATTTTGGGACACATTGAAGAATTCAAGAGATGTCATACTAGCTAATTCCCTGGGAATTTGGCCCACGAACATATTGGAAGATAGGTCTAAAGACTCAAGCTTGCTCAAGCTTGTGAGAGATGGTGGGATGCAACCAATGAAGTTGTTGTGTGAGAGATTGAGCCACCGCAGTGAAACCAGATCCATGATCGCCTTTGGGATTTCTCCTTTGAATTTATTGTTCGAAACATCGATGGTAGTTATTACACTTAAGATCCTAACAAATTCGAGATTATGTCCTTTCACATTCAACATAATTGAATCTTCATAATACATAAATTCGCCCAAGTATTGCAATTTCCCTCTCTCTTCATTTGCATTCATCATAGCATTGAAGCAACGAAGAAGACTACTTGGCAAGGTACCATTAAAGCCATTATTAGAGATGTCAAAAATCCGCAACTTGGAATACAAGTACTTTGCCTTGGAGGTTCCTATATTGCCATGGAAGTTATTAGAGCGCAAGATTAAGACTTGCAGCTCTGGAAGGAATCCTAACCAGTAAGGGAACATGCCCTTAAAATTATTGTTTCCCACATCAAGAACTTCTAGCCCTTGACAGCTCAGCAAAGATGGCAGCTGCCCTTCCAATTGATTCCCATTCAAGTCCAGGGTCCTCAAATTGTTGCAATTTCCAAAGCTTGAAGGAAGAGTTCCATAAAGTTTGTTTGATCTTAGATCCAACACAGAGAGCTGGTCGCTGAAATTTTTGAAACACTGTGGTATCTCACCACTCAAAGAGTTATAAGACAAAACGAGGATTTGAAGCGAGGCCAACATACAAATTGTAGAAGACATTTCTCCAGCGAAGCTATTATTCGAAGCTAGGAGTACTTGGGCCAAGGGCGGCAGGATAGGAGCTGGACCCTCAAACATGTTGGAATGAATGTCAATAACCTGCAAGTACTTCCATTGAAGAAGGTCCAAGCTACCAGTTAGAAAGTTGTGGGAGAGATTCAAGTAATATAATGAATACTTGCCGGTGACTCGTGCCCATTTCGGAATATCACCATGAATTTTGTTGTTAGAGAGGTCTAGAGCCTGCAAATGTCTGTGATTTCTTAATAAATTAGGGAATTCAATAATGTTGCAGGAAGAGCACAACAGGCGAGTTAATCTTGTGCAAGCCGCCACGTTAGAGTTAATAGCGCCATTGCTCTTTGTCAACAATGATAGGCCATTATTGGACAGATCAAGTATTGTGAGGTTTTCTAACTTGCAGAACATATCAAGTTCGATGATGCCACTCAAATTGTTTGATGAAAGCATGAGAGCTTCAAGGCTAACGAGCTCAAAAATTGAATTTGGGATCGATCCGTATATCTTATTGCCACTAAGATTTATATATTCCAAAGTCATATTATTAGTCGCCACATCCTCGATGACATCAAGTTGGCCGGAAAATTGATTGTTGGACAAGTCTAATACGATTAGTGATGGCAGACTGAATAACCAAGATGGTACTTCTCCGTCCAATAAGTTTTCCGATAGATTGAGCACGGTTAGCTGTGAAAGCTTACTTATATCTACCCTTGAGGGCAGTTCACCAGTGAACCGATTCCCATAGAGGTAAATTTTTCGGATATTCCAGATCCAAGAAGGAAGTGGCCCGGAAAAATTGCAGTTCGATAGAGACAATACCATCAGAGAAGAGAGATTCGTCAGTGATGAGTTGCTCACCACGTCCTCGATGACCATAAGTTGGCCGAAAAATTTATTGTCCTCTAAGTTTAATTTGTTTAGTGATGGCAGATTGAATAACCAAGTTGGTACTTTTCCATCCAGTAAGTTGATTGAAAGATCGAGTATGGTTAGCCGTGGAAGCATACTTACGTCAACCACTGAAGGAAGGGGTCCAAACAAATTACACTCCTGTAGAGACAATGCCATCAGAGTAGAGAGATTCGTCAGTGACAATAGCATGGTAGCATTTGAATTGACTTGTACACCGTCAAGATAAAGTTCTCTCAACCGAGTTAGATTTCTGACGAAAACACCGAAATCAGGCAACTCAAGCCCGTAATCAGACTGGGAGAGATCAAGGGAAGCTAGCTGAGGGAGTTGTGCAATCGTCAATGGAACTTTACCGGTGAAGGAAGTGGTGGAAAGGTTAAGGTGTTTCAAGCGTGGGAATCGGCCGAACTTGGGAGAGATGCTCGAGGGGAAGAAATCATTGAAAGCAAGATTCAGACTTTGAAGATGGCGGAGAGCGAAGAGCGTGCTATTTGTTGGGATAGTCCCCTGAAGCTTGCCGCAACTAAGATCGAGCTCGATGATGTGCCCCGTTAAGGGATTGCACGTCACCCCGTCCCATTGACAGCAATCGCTGCCTGCAGCCTTCCACGATGCTGTTTTTGTGTAAGGAACTTGACCCAATGAAGCACACCACGGAAGGGTTTCACTTGAATCAACACTAGCGAGACTATTCTTGAACTCGAGCATGGCGACTCTCTCGTCTTCATGGCATAAGTGTGCAGAAGAGTTAGGATAAGGCAACGAAGTTGTCAGTGGAGAATGCAAGGACAGGCATAGTAGACAGAGAAAAGCCGAAGTAAATAAACCATGATTCCAACTATCTGAAAAAGAAAAGTTAAATTAAAAAGAAAATATTTGATGATTAGTATTCTGCGAATTAGAAGATTGTTAGAAGACTAATGGTAGAGACAAGCCACTCACAAGCAGTTCTCACCTTTATGCTTGAGAAAGATAAATCGTGAACTAGTGCTTATTTATATAGATATTTTCTATCAAAATATATAAAGTAATTGTTACCACTAATAATGGAAGTAGATGGTCGTGAACATCCCAAAATTAAAAAAAAAAGTATAGGGCAATTAATTTTCAACTTTCAAATTCAAAAATAGTATCAAGATTCAATAATAGGAAATTTCAGCAAATGTGTCACATCTTACTTGAAAGCATCATTTTGTGAAATTTTGTAAGTATTATTTTGTGAAATTCTATCTCTATCTTATTAAAATAATATTATTCAAAAATGTCAAATAAACTTTCTTCATTCGTACTTTGATTTCAATAAATGTGTTTGATTTGTCCCATTTTGTGTGGTATTTGGTGGCTATAACGATGAATATTAATTTATCTGCATCAAATAATTATTATTTCCTAAGAATTGATTCTATTTAAGGAAAATAAGGGTGAGGAACTTAGTTAGGAAATTTGTCATGCTAACTCAAATAAGTTAGTTGTTGGTCCAACAACAAAAAGATGAGATTTGATCTCCAATGTCAAAGGCAAAACTACCTTAGGTTGGATTGTCAAAAGGTCATTCAATTGTTTTGTCTACACTGTTTAATCTCCTTATTTGAACTCTCTTATTTGAATATAGGTATTATGAAATTGTTGTTGAGATTCAAATCCCCTTATTTGAACTTGTAAGAAGATGAATTAATAATGCACAACAGGCAATAATAATTATAAATAATAAGAGATATTAAATTTTATGTGAAATTTTCTTTAATAAATGAGAAAAAAATTATAAGACTATCACTCTGAAAAATATCCACTGAGTAGTAAGTTTTAATTATAAAAATATCCAGCAAATATAAAGATTCAATACCTTATAATGATAAATACGAGTAAATAAAGAATACAGAATAAAATAAATATAATTAATAAAATATCCTTCACAATAATAAGAATAAAGTATCTAAAATTAGTAGATAATAAAATACGATTTTAGATTCAAATAGATTAGCAAACTTTTCTCTTTTTCCTCTCTTCGTCTTCTATTTTTCACTGTATTAGCGATTGATAACTCGGAGAATCACAATAATAACCCTAAAATCACATCAGAATGATTTTAAATCTAAAACGATGCATAAGCACCCATTAGGTGCTACTAGGACTAAATCCTAAAAGAGATTGAGAAGTATGCGCTCCCTAATGCCCCTGGTGTAGCCATGCCCTCAAAACGAACAAACTTTTGCCTTCATCAACTTAATTTTATAAAAAAGTCAAATAATTTACACAGTTATAATCTATTTATAATTTATAGTTTTATATGGAAAGTCTATTTTTTATAATTAAAATTTTAATAAAATCTATATGTATAAAAAAAACATTACACAAATAACATTAATTGAAATTTATTCCTGGCCCTTCAAAATAAGACTACTTCACAAAGAATGCAATGGGGTTGATAGAATTTATGGCAATGTCTTCCCAGGAATCAAATTAAATTTATATATAATAGTGATAATTATTTAAAATATTATAATTTTTAAATATTTTTTAAAATTATAAAATGATTCAATTTTATCAATTACAGAAAATTTGACACCTTTTAATTATTGTATAATGTTTTGGTTTTACTAATCATCTTTCTAAATTTTAAGTAAAATAATTTAAGGGAAGAATTACATGAAAAGTTGTATAAATTTAGAAAAAAAAAATTAATTACGTGAATGCAATGCATTTACCCGCAATTACTTATAATTTTGACTTTTATATAGATCAACTGCTATCATGTATAGTTTTCAATTGCACATAGAACACTTGACATCTTTTAATTACTGTATAAAGTTTTAGTTTCATTAATCATATCTAAAATTTTTAATTTTTTAAATATTTTAAATAATGTTTATGAATTATATTAATAACCTTTTAATTTTTTCTTTATTTTTCAGCACAAATGTTTAATTTGTTCAAATATGTTAAAAAAACTATAAAAATTACAGAAAAAAAATAAAAAATGAGAGAGAGGCAGATATATTTTTTAAAATACATGCTCTAGTAAAGTTGCTGTATCCCTTAATTTATGTGATTAATAATGGAATCAAATATTGCTTATAGAAAAATAAATTCTCCACTTTATAGCTGATCAATGATTACCAGCGTATTGACTTTGAATTTTATATAGGTCGATTTTAATTATGCAGTAGCTTTTTTATTTAATGACTTAATTAACATTGATAAAAAAACCTGACATAAAATGTCAAGAGATTCCAATTCGGTAGGCATTTCAAGGATTGTGTGACCAACTTGTCAAACAAAATTGTCTATCTACTAAGTGTCAAACATCTTAATTTTTAAGTGATATAATAACTCAGAGGTCGCATTTTTGAACTATTAGTCTATCAACTGTAAAATTGACAAGCTCTTAAGTTATTTAGTGACTTTATTATTAAACTAATGAATCATGAAACCATCTGAACGCACAAATCGCAAGGGTATCAGGTTGTCTCATCAAAATAAACACACAATACATGAGAAACGTTGCGCAATTAGGCTTACTCTAAATTTGAAGTGTCGTATACATGACAAGCTATTTATTCAAGTTGGCTAGATTCACAATGTTTTAGGCAATCATTTATATCCCAAAATAAAAAGAATACAGCATAACATATAAATATATTAAAAATAATTATAAAACTTTTATTGATATTTAGTAAAATTATTTAGTTATTCAAAATAATTAAAAATAAATTGTTATTCATCCTAGTATAAGATTTGAAGTATCTATGAATATAAAATTTTTTTTTTAGTGCATACTTCCTAAAATATCTAGCTTCCTAAAAGACTAAAGATAGTTGTTTGACTTGATTTTTCAACTATGGCTTATAGTATTAAAAATGACGTCAAGTTGGGTACAATTTTTCATAGAAAATTGGCCCACTCATATCACTTTTTATAGATAGGGGATACAATTTTTCATGGAAAACTTGCCGACTCCGGTGGGTTTTCATAGGTAGGGGACCTTACTTATTGGCTCGAAATTTAATGATCATAATTTTTTAAAAAAATTATTAAAAAAATTTATTTTTTAAAATTATTTTATAATATAAATATATATAAAATATTAAATTAATATATAAAATTTTAATAAAAATAATTATTTAGATAATATTATTTAATATCTAAATTTAGATTATTAATTTAAAAAATTCTATTTATTTTTATTAATTCACCTCAAAAAAAATTGCCCAGAGCCCATTTTTCTTATTTTAAAAATAATTTTGTTTTACAAAAATTTAAAAATTACACCTCCATTAAAATATCTTTTAAAATGTCAAAGTTTTCTACACAAAAAAATATTATTTAAAAAAAAAACCAAAAATAGTAAAGAAAGACATGCCCAGAGCCCATAATCTTATCGCTTTTATTATTATTATTTAAAAATAATTCTTTATTTTTTTAATCGGATCAGAACATTATTATTAATAAAAAAAAAATAAAATAATAACATAATTAGAGGAAACACGTTATTTTTATATTCTGAAAATTTTAAAGAAATTGTAACGTACAACACATTACCAACAATGGCTGTGCCTTACTAGATTTTTGGGAGCTTTTTAACTCTAATAAAAATAGGTAGATTTATTTTTATTTTAATTATTTATCTTTAAATTAGTAGTTATAATTTAAATATTTAAAAAATTAATTAAGAATGATTATTTTAAAATAATTATTTAAAAATAAATAGTTAATAATAAAAATAAATAAATATCTTAATTCTTTTAAGAGATAAAACCTCTTTAATCCAAATGTGACCTAGTCCATATGGTTGAGTTCCAATTAAACTTGTAAAATTAAATATTTTCTCCGATAAACTACTTTTTTATGAATAAACTAATCATCCATTCTAAATATTATGATACTATTAGTAATTATTACTCGGAATAAAATTATTAACCATCTTTTAAAATCAAACTCATAATATATAATCTTACCAATAGAAATAACAAATTATTAACAAAAATTAATATATGAACACAAACCTAACTAAAATGTTGTCCTTTATTCATCTGACTAAATTATTATTTACTAATTTATTCGCAGGCTCATTCAAGGTCTTTGCGTCGTTTGCAGTACAAAAGTCCAAATTCTTGGAGAGATCCTCTTCACCGTGCCTCCATCTCTTTCTTTCCCCTCCTGTCACTCCACCGACCACACAATGCCTTGCTCTCTCCTCATCCACTCCATCCTCATATTCCTTGTCCTCTCAGCTGCAGCCCAGGACAAAGACAACGACGACCCCGACGCAGAGTTATCATCGTCTGAAAAGCCAAATCTCATCCGAATAAATTATTATTTACTAATTTATTCGTAGACTCATTCAAGGTCTTTGCGTCGTTTGCAGTACAAAAGTCCAAATTCCTGGTGATATCCCCTTCACTGTGACTACATCTCTTTCTCTCCCCTCTTGTCGCTCCACCAGCCACACAATGCCTCGCTCTCTCCTCATATTCCTTGTCCTCTCTGCTGCAGCCCACGGCAAAGACGAAGATAACGACGATGACCCCGACTCAGAGTTATCATTACCTGAAAAGCCAAATCTCATCTGAATAAACTATTATTTACTAATTTATTCGTAGACTCGTTCAAGGTCTTTACATCGTTTGCAATACAAAAGTCCAAATTTCGGGTGATCCTCTTGTGCCTCCATCTCTTTCTCTCCCCTCCTGCCGCTCCACCAGCCACATGATGCCTCGCTCTCTCCTCATCCACTCCATCCTCATATTCCTTGTCCTCTCAGCTGCAGCCCACGACAAAGACAACGACGACCCCGACGCAGAGTTATCATGGTCTGAAAAGCCAAATCTCATCCGAATAAATTATTATTTACTAATTTATTCGTAGACTCATTCAAGGTCTTTGCGTCGTTTGCAGTACAAAAGTCCAAATTCCTGGTGATATCCTCTTCACTGTGCCTCCATCTCTTTCTCTCCCCTCCTGCCGCTCCACTAGCCACACAGTGCCTCGCTCTCTCCTCATCCACTCCATCCTCATATTCCTTATCCTCTCAGCCACAGCCCACGACGAAGATGACGACAACGACGACCCCGACTCTAAGTTATCATTATCTGAAAAGCCAAATCTCATAGCCAAATAGTTTATCTTTGCCAAAGTCTAGTGGTTGATAATTATATCCTTTGTCACATTCCTTAGTATTTTCACTGTCCAAATAATTCTCCTAAAACTTATACCGATAGCATACTCATAGTACCTATGATACTCCCAACCGGTGATATCCTAAATATTATTTTATACGATGATTATAAATCTATAAGTATCATACCTCTAAAATAAATTAATCTCCACCATTAGATATGGAATTGATATCGAAAAGGTATATACTATACTAAGATGTTATAACCTTCTATCTGACGGATAACCATTTTACAT